>VZRS01012923.1:0-48341 GCA_013398055.1 Ifrita kowaldi
AAATAGATTACAAGGGGTTTGAACTATGTGCAAGGAAAATTGAATATAAAGAACAGTTGCTAATATGTGAATGGAAATGTCAAAATGAAGCAACAGAAAATATACAACCTAAATGAAGGAGATTTACTCAAGGGAGAGAGCAGACAGTCTCTATGCTGTGGTTACATAGTATTTAAGAAAAAAAAAATCCTAAAAATGGCAAAAGTAGCAAAGCAGACCAGAAATACAGTTCACAAATCTGGTTTGAGTGTATACCCAAAGCAATAAGATCTTATTTTATTAAAACAAGTGTTTTTCAATAGTCTTGAATTTGGCACTACTAGAGCTCTATGAGAACGAGTTACTTGTCTGGCTCAGTTGTCATAGAAACAATTATTTACTTCCATCTGGATAATCTTTATCATTACAGACCTGAAGCCAATTGAAAAAGTGACTGAACTTCTGTGATTTCAGTAATTTTTTTTTTTTTAGAAAGGAAGACAACTGCCCTAGGTCTTACTACACTTAGATTAATGGGGCAATTGTGCTTACAACAGCACAGAACAGCACGATGGTTGGGGTTAGAAGGGACCTCTAGAGATCATCTAGCCCAACCCACCCGCTCAAGCAGCTTGCACAGGATCACATCCAGGAGGATTTTGAGTGTCTTCAGAGAAGGAAACTCCACAACCTCTCTGGGCAGCTGGTTCCAGTGCTCTGCCACCCTTGAAGTAAAAAAGTTTTTCCTCTCCTCATTGGGTCCTCCACCATCTGTGACAAAAAGTTATTATCAATGCTCTGAAGGAGCCTTCTGGACTGTGTGTGACCTGCAGATGTCAGGGTGATTGGAATCTCCCATGAGTCCAGGGCCTGTGGCTATTCCCAGCTGTCTGTAGAAGTCCTCATCCACTTCCTTTTCCTGATCAGGTGGTGTGTAATAAACAGTCAGTTTCACCCATGTCAGCCTGGCCCTTAATCCTTATCCATGAACTCTCAACTAATTATTCATTCCCCCGTAGACTACAAGATATTCCAGTTTCTCTTTCGCATAAGGAGCAAATCCACCACCTCACAGAGTCATGGAATCACTGAACCACAGAATATTCTGAGTTGAAAGGGACCTACAAGGATCATCAACTTCAACTCTGAACTGAATGGCCCATAGCAGGATCAAACCCATGACCTTATCGTTATCACATAGCCATCCATGGCAGCATTCCAGCATTCCATGTGAGCTATCCCACCATGTCTCCGTAATTGCAATAAGATCATGATCGTGCTACTGCACACAGATCTCCAATCGTTGCTGCTCTTCCCCCATGCTGCGTACATTGGTATAAAGGTATTTAAGAGAGGTAATCAAGCATGAAGGTTTGCCAGGAGGGGTGCAAGAGGATTCACCACAGCTGTACACACACTTGAGGTGCTTGGCCTTCTGATTCTCATTTGGGGAGGCAGCTAAAAAATTTTGTTGCTTTTCTGGTTGGCCAGGCTCATTCCCAGTTGGATGCAACGGTGTGCACGTCGTCTCTTTGGAACCAGGCCCCCAAGTCTTTCACTTTAAAGCTCACCTCACAAAACTGGCCTGCCTGCTGAAAAAGATTCCCTTGTCTCTTCTAGGCAGGTGGACCCCATTCCCCCCTTAAAGCTGTAGTCATCAAAGACTGTCCCTTTGTCATCAAAACCAAAATACTCATGACAAGACTCATGAAGTCAGATGTTGATTTCCATTACACATCTGTTTCTGGCTGCATCCTGTCTTCTAAATGGCAAAATGGAAGAAAAGATAATTCGGGCGCCATTTTTCAGTTGCACCCCCAAGGCTTTATAGTCTTCCTTGATTCTACCTAGGTTTTGGCTTGTAATGTCATTCATGCCACATGAAAGAGTAGCAGTGGATAGAAGTCTGCATTCTTGACAAGTTGTGGCACCCTCTAGGCAACATCTCAGACCTTAGGCCCCAGAATGCAGCATAACTCGTGTGACCCTCTGTCAGGCCAGCAGATGGGTACCTTGGCTTTAACCCAAGATTGAAAAACATGAATGTCTGACTGGCTCTCTACTTCTGGAATGCCTTTTCAGGAGCAGATTCTGCTATCATGAATCAACTTTAGTATTACTTTTGCTTAATGACAAGACCTAACGTAATAGTGAGGTTATCCCTGCTTTAATAAACTTAGCACTGTATGATTATCAGAGATGACCTGAATCCAGAGAGCCTATGGATGCATTTGGTTAAGATATGTCACATTTTCTAATCAACAACAGAAGAGAGAGTGGCTGGGAAAATTTATAGCTAGGTCCTGAAGGAATAATCTTCAGTAGGAGTCACAGGATCACAGAATCACAGACTGGGTGAGGTTGGAAGGGACCACAGTGGGTTCTCTGGTCCAACCTCCCTGCTCAAGCAGGGTCATCCCAGAGCACATGGCACAGGATCGTGTCCACACAGTTCTTGAATGTTTCCAGTGAGAAGACTCCACACCCTCTCTGGGAAATCTGTTCCAGTGCTTGGTCACAGCACAGGAAAGAAGTTCTTCCTCATATTCAGGTGGAACTTCCCGGGCATCAGTTTCTGCCCTTTGCCTCTTGTCCTATTGCTGGGCACTGAGCAGAGCTTGGTCCATCCTCTGACACCTCACTACAGATTCTGATAGACACTGATAAGGTCCTCTCTCTGTCATCTCTTTTCGAGGCTGAATAGGCCCAGCTCCCTCAGCCTTTCTTCATAAGAGAGATTCTCTAGTCCCTTAATGATTTTGTTGTCCTCCACTGGACCCACCCCAGGAGCTCTGTGCCTGCCTTGTACTGAAGAACCCAGAACAGAGCACAGCACTCCAGGTGAGGACTCAACCGGTCTGAGTAGAGGGGCAGGATCTGCCTTGACCGACTGGCAATGCTCTTCCTGATGCACCCCAGGATACCTTTGGCAAAGAAACAAAGTTCATATTTATACTCTTGAACTATAACAAGAAATCTTCCTGCACAGGAAAATTCCCACAACTAGCTGGCCGTCTCCAGCAGCAATATTGCAAGGCACCAATGTGTGAGTTGTAACACATCCCACTTGCACAAGGACATTTATTTAGTGATGCAATGAACACAATCTGGAACTCACTGAGTCATCTCATTAAAACCTGTGTTGTCACTTTTGCAAGTTGACTACTCAGACTAGACCTCCACTTCAAAGAAGCAGCATTTTAAATCCTAAAATGAAACAAATTACACTTATCACTATGTTAGACAGTTCAAGGATGTCTGCTATGGGCTGACATGTAGGGAATTAAGGAAAAATGAATGTTATGTTTGTCATTACAGAATGATATTGCAAGAGTCACTTATTGACTGAGAAGTCTTATCAAGAAGTAATTTGATTCAGGGAAATGTTCCTATTAATTTCTATTGTAAATCAACCATATGGATCAATGATTGGCTAATTCAACTCTACTCCAGAGTAGATAATACAGCTGCTTAATCCTCGGTGCTGGTGGGTAAATAGGGATTGAACTTTCCAAAACATAAGGCAAACACAATTTTAGTTTATTTATAAAACAAACAAACAAAGTAAAAAGCTGGTAACTGAACAGAATGACATAAAGAATTTGTTCTTTAATTATTTCCTAAGCAAATGAAGAGTTATCTGAAGAGTCCAGGGCCTTGCAGCACACAGACTTGGAGGGATTTCAATCCCTCTGCTGATTTGGATCTGCAAGACAAATTCAGGTACTCTTGAGACTCTTCAACATCTTTGTTGTCAGGTGCCCTCGATAAAATGCCAAGCAAGAGAACATT
The DNA here is from genome assembly GCA_013398055.1 of Ifrita kowaldi. Lineage (NCBI taxonomy): Eukaryota > Metazoa > Chordata > Aves > Passeriformes > Cinclosomatidae > Ifrita > Ifrita kowaldi. The sequence continues at coordinate 3,772 of VZRS01012923.1, forward strand.
AGATAATCCACCTGTTTTAATCACATAGGTTTGAGATTTTCCAAATGAATGAAAAATTGATAAAAATATAAGAAATGAGCACTGTAGCAATAGATTTTACACTGTAGTGATAGTAACATAGTGTATCCAAACATATCCTTATGTCATCACTGGATTCCAGTAAGAACTATTACTTAATTCAAGCACTCTGAGGATATGGAAAACATTATTAAGAAAGCTGTTAGATGATAGGTCAACCTGATCTGGTAGACCATTCTTGCAGCCCAGGAAGCCAGCTGTGTCCTGGGCTGTTTCAAAATCCCTGTAGACTGCAGATTGAGCAATATATAAAATATATTCTCCCTCTATGTTCTTCTCTTAAGAGACCCCACCTGAAATCCTGGGCCCTACTCTGGGGCTCACAACATAAAAAGAACAGGGGCCTATTGGAGTGTGTCCAAAGGGTCATGAAGATGATCAGAGGAATGGAGCACTTCTCCTAAGGAAACAAGCTGAGAGACACGACATTAACATGCAAAAGACACATATTCTAATTAGTTTCATACGGTAACAAAACTTGTCGTGTCAGGTCTGTCTGTTGGTGGGGAAGCACTGAAAAATGCTTTGCCAAACATGCTTGTTTTTGTTCAAAGATCACAGTCCATCAAGCCCACCTAGAAAAACATTGTCATTATATATGTGATTCTGCTCACTCTGGCTTTTGCTGTGTTAAAATTAAATGTGCTCAAGGATGTATATAAGATATATATAAATATACCAGCATTCACTACATACCCTGAGCAATAAAGCAAAGTTTTGGTTTTGAATGGCTGAGCAGCTGTAGATTGGATTTAGATGGTGTAGACTAGAGTTTAAATGAAAATACAGCACTATTCTGTATGCTTCAGAAGCTAGATAGGGACACTGGGATACTTCACTATCTAAGTGTTTATAAACTCAGTGTAAAAAAGAGGCTTTGCTGAGAATTGTAATGAAAAAGCCTACTTATTTCCTAGATTCGGTTTTCATATTCACTAGACATTACTGGTTTTAAAAACATGAGAAATGCCATATTGAATTGTAGTAGGATTGCACTGCTCTGTTATCTTGTGTCAAACTACACAAGTTTGGGAAAGTTTATGAGAAACTTGCAGCAGCTGAATCTATGGCATAATAACCCAACAATCAGATTACCATTCAAAGACTAGCTCAGGGCTGGAAGCAAGAGATTTACTTCCCTCTAAGTCTGTACTGTAATTGTAATGAATGATGGTTTCTGTAGACAGAACTGCTACCATTCCTTTTCTAAATCCCCTTTACTTCCAGCATAAAACTGCAGCAAAGGGTTCTATTAGATAATTACAGTACAAAATGGAACTTATTCCCTCTTTGCAATTTTCAGTTCATCACATTTCAACTTAATTTAACACCCTCATGTATATTTGCTATGAAACAAAGGGAACAGAATTCCTTTTCTGACCTTTTCCAGTTTATAAAATATGTGTACATTTTTTCTTATTACTTAATTTATTTCCATTCCATACTAAACAACCCTGTAGTTTTCACTTCTTTAGTTTGATATTTATTCCAGGTTATTGGACCTTTGTCAGTACTTCTCAGGTCCTCTAGCTGTGCTACAATATCCTCTTTGAGATGAGATGAAGAACAACATACTCCATTCAAAATGAGGTCACTTACTACATAGCAAAGTAGTGATAGTCTCATTCTTTGCTTTCATTTGAATCTTTCACTTTATTTGGGTTTTTTTCTGAACCTGAAATTGAAAGTAAAGCAAGAATCTCTGCTGAATTTTCCTGTCAATTTAGTATATAACTAGCTCAATTTTATTACTGTATTATGCACTACTTTACATTTAGCAACAGATGGCTACATCCAGCATTGTCTTGATTGCTAAACCAGCTTATTTGAATTTTTCTAGTTTCTTTCAATCATCTCTAGGTTTGACTAACCTATTTTTTGTCACCTATGAATCATTCTGTTTTCTTACTAAATAATTCTAAATGAAAGGTTTTCATAATACTTAATGTAAAGTGCAAGTCCTAAATGTTACATTTGGTTAGATAATCACTACATTAAAGTTTGATTCATCCCTTGTGTAATTTCAGTGACACAGTTAGGGTTTTACCTAGGAAGCTTCTAGCCCAGCTGCAAGGTTACATGTGTTTGTGTAGAAAAGATATTAGTAACTGACTTGGGTCCTGATTCAAGATGCCATTTGATATAAAGCCAGAAATACTAGAACTGACTCAGATCCTAATGCAGGGTGCCATTTGAAATTAATGGCTTCTGAATATTTTCAAATAACATGTTGAACAAAAACAGAAGGATTCAGAACTGCTTTGAGTTGCTCAGCCCATGCATTTGTCCCTAATCCAGACTGCCATGTTCTTAAACATGAAAACATGGTGCTACTGGGACAGAGAGTTACAACTACATATACGAGAAACAAAAGACAACCAACAACCATTTTTATTTCACTTTTCAGATTGCAGACGAAAGTAATGTAAGAATTTTAATAAATATTTGAGAGCAAAACAACAGAACTCCAGACTTCTACTGAAATTATTGACAGGATTACTCCGACAGGTTTTGAATTGTGTAGAAACTGTTCAAGTGCCTTGTGTGTTAATTTTTTTATAATGATGTACAATTCCTTAAAGAGATGTGGCAAATATAGTGGAATTAATGTTTTATAAAACATCAGATTTTAATCTTCGGATTGGAAAGCACTTGGAAATTATTTATTGCAAATCAGCACCATAAAACTGCATCATTTCAAATGGCAATCACATTATTCAATGTAATTGTGAGCAACAAGTGAATGCTTGCTAATGTGCTTAGGATGCAAATTGTAGGTCTTTATTATTCAGGTAGAACAGCTTTACTAATAAAGACTTAATATTAAATAACTTTCAGCCTCCAAAGTGGTCATATGTGAGAATTGAGACACTCAGACTTGCTCAGAAGAGACTTTTGCCTAGCATGAAGATTTTTTTAATCACGTGGCATTTAATTAATTGTGTCTTGGGGGATTTGAAGACTCCGAGTTTGGAAATGCTTACAATAAGGTACAAAATACTCTTGACATGGTAGTTACAATACAGAGGACAGTCCTGAACTTCAGCCCAAAGCCAGCACATAGCCTTAATTTATCAAAACTTCTGGCTGCCAGGTTTCAACACAGACAGCAGAATGCAGCTGAGGCATGTGCATTTTGCAAAGAACATTTTCTTTTCAGGCTGCATCCCCCAACTTTTCTACTCTTTCTATTATTTCTCTTTTTCAAACAATGACAGTTTCTCCCTTACCTGCAGACTGGTTCCAGCTCTTTAGTTGAAGACGCCCAGAGGGAGAGCTACAAGTGGTAGCTCTCCTGCCTCTGTGACTTTATCAGGGAGCAGATCCAGCCAGTGCTTGGCACATCCCTGCCTCCTCCAGTCTGTGCTTTCTCAAGGGTCCTGTTTCCACCAAGGCCAAGAGCACCAGGACATAACAGGAGCTACCTCTGCTGGAAATCCTCCTCAAGTCCAAGTGCCACTTCTAGGATTGTTTTGATTCTAGACAGAGTAGGGACAGCAAAGACAGAGAGTGAGACCTCTTCTAACAACTGAGGATCCAAGTACCTTGTGGTAGTCAAGGTGACAAAACTTCTCTCTGTTGATTTTTATAAAAGATCTATACATTCTTGGATACTCCGAAGAGTTACCACTCTGATTTATGCAATTAACTTTTCTACAATACCCAAAATACCAAACACCAAATGCTGCTAACTGAAACAAGCAGATCACTGCTCTTTCTCTCAATCAATTCCCTGTTCCAAGATAAGCTGTTGCTTTCTTCTGCTTCTACAGTCTAAACCCTCAGTGTCTGAACAAACAAGCAAGGGAAAAAACAGTTTAATGAGTGGCCTGTACAGTGCATAGGTTGTGGGGAGTGGGCTGGTTTTCTTTCAGCCATGAGTGCCAATAACATTTAAATCTAGATTACTTTTGTATTATGAAACACTAAGTAAATAAGGTTTATTCTTAGGGAACCTGTGATGGGAATCATCATATTAAATTTGAATCTTTAACAGTAGGCATCTAAAGCAACACAGGCTCCCTTGATAGAGCAGAGATTTATTTGTCTAGTCCTGAAGGAGGATTTGTTAATTTTATTTATATCCCCTGCCAATCTATTGGCTATAGGGAGATTCCAGAACTTAAATTAGGTGAGGAAACACCATATTGGTGTTCTGCACTTGTAAAAAAACACACCCATCTCAGAATTTCTGGGGAACTTATAGAGAAGATCTAAAATATTAATAAAATTATATGTATCACTTGGAATAGCTGCAGCTTCTGTAAAAAAGCTTTTAATGTATTAGCACGAGAAGATTTAGCTACATTGGAAAAGAGGGGGATCTAAATGTTAGATCTCTTAAGAACTTAAAGGAAGGTGATAGAGGATCACGTTGAAGCATCAGGGAGTCTGAACACAGAATCAACACCACCACAACATCTTCATTTATAATTTAATAAATAGAAGAGAGTAGGTAATGCTGAGAAGGTCGAAATGAGAGTAAAGTTAAGAATTTCATAAAATGAGGTGATCTCAAATAATAGTGTAATAGAAATTGGATCAAGTTCAATAGTAACAAACACAAGATGTGTTAATTGAGGACAGTTAAATCTGCAACTATGAGCTAAACAAGGTTAGAGGAAAATTACTAAGGAGAAAAAAAATCATATGTATTTTGTAGCAGCAGACTCAATACGATAATGTTTGACATTTCTTCTGGTATCTTCATCTGAAATATCTGTTTTATTACATGTCACACATTTGAAAGCATAAAATACCATGAAATCAAGAAACCCATCAACTTTTTTTTTTTGTTAGAAAGTGTTAGAGAGCAGATGTACTAAACATTCAGATCACACTGAGCTGGGTCTATCAGTCAAGAAAAAGGGCAAGGAAAGGACATGTTTTAGCTGGGGCTTTATAAAAGACTTATGGCTTCCAGTAAAATTCCCCGAAGTTGTTTTCTGCAGCATATTTCAAATACATTCAGAAGTGGGTCTGACCTCCACAGGCTGATGATACTTCCAATTGGCAGCTGATAATCATTCTCAGTCTCTTGAGCACAGGGGGAAGACTGCACTGTTGCACAGAAAGATTTTTAATCAAGTTGTTCCATCATCCATCTTAATCTTTAATATGCTAGATGGGTCTTGACTTATGAAGAACCTTAATGACAAAAAAAAAAAAAAAATGGTTTATTCAGAATAGACTAGAGGACACTTCCTTTTTAATAATTTGACTATCAAAAGAAATTCACCTTCATGTATGATGGGAAATGTTAAAAAAAAAATCGGCGATTTCTTTGCTAATACCAGCTTTCAAACACATACCAGAAAGGCTTCATGCTTCTCTTCCAGTAACAGTGATCACATTGATTGCCACAGTGGCTTTAAGTAATGGAGTTCTTGGCCCTATGGGCCTTTCCACTCCCCTTCTTATTCTGGGAAGGGATGGAGGGAGGGAGGGAGGCAGCAGTAACATTCTAAAAAATAATCAGAGATGTCAGACTGATATGTATGGTCAACCAAAGAGGAGGGATTTCCAACGGTAAAATCTTAGTCTTACTTCAGAAAAGTAAGTGACAAAATTTGTCAGTTAAGAATTAATTTTCAAATATTGTCATACTTTGTATAAGTTGCAGAAGTCTGCTCAGACTGGATGAACAAGTTTCCCTGAGCATTTTTAAACATTCAGCACATGAATGTTTTTAGGATCCTATGACAAACAAAGCTAGAAAGCACTTTCCCTCCTTCAGAAAATATTCATCATTAATTTAAAGCAAAATTTTCAGTCATCTGGGGGTGTGAGATTTTTCTGAACAAGAGCTAGAGAACTTGTGGAGCGTCATAGTGGCTGAAACCTTCTGTATCTACAGCTCCCACCAGCAGCACAGCGTGAGCACAGAAAGGAAGGCATTTTTGAATCAGAGTCCATGAAGTCACGTGCCACCACTGGAGGTTGTTGAAGACAGAAATGCTTTAACAGTTTCTTTATGGAGTAGTGAAAATAAACCTGTAAACAACTTCCTTCTGGGTATGCCTCTGTAGAATTCATTGATGGTATAAAAGATAACTTTTGCATTGTCTGTAGGAGCTAGTTTCCAAAATACTTCATAGTAAAATAAATATATTATTTCAGATGCAATCAGCCTTCTATAGCTGTGTTATCTAGACAGAAGCAGCTACTAGCTATGGTACGGAACTGAAAGGAAATCTCTTTCAGTCTATTCCAGTTGTTTTCAATCTGAAATCTTCATTTCCCTGGAAATCCGCTGCTTTTGGGAGGTCCACAAAAGATGGAAAAGAAAGCCTTATTTTCAGGCAGCCTGTATGGTCACAGAGTCTCCAGAGAAGAACATTCCTCAGCCTCTCTTGTCAGCACTGTTCCAGTGTCTGAGCACACCTTTTATGAAGATTCATTTTTCCTTGTGCCTAATGAAAAATGCAAGTTCTTTGCCTTGCCTCTTGTGCCCATCACTGTGCACCTGCAAGAAAATGACTCCACCTCCAATGTAACAACCCAACAGGCAGCTGTAGAAAGAAATAAGGTTTCCTTTCAGTCTCAATTTATTAATAAGGGCAAAAGAAATATATTTGAAGAGATATCAAATCCATAAATGAAGTTTAAAAGATGTGCTCACTGTTACTCATTTATTATGTCCTTAGTCACAACTCTGGTTGTGCACACTGTACCAACAAAGTCAATCCTGCTGCATATTGGTACCTGCTGCCCCAGATCCATGAAGTGTGCTGCTTCAGCTCTGATATAATTTGTGAAAGTATTCTGCCACCTAAAGGAGATATTTCAGACAATACCTCCTTGAAATAGTTGGTTTGCCATGATGAATTGAGACTATATGCAGCTATCCCAATTTTAATTTTATGATTAAAAGATTCAGGTTTCACACTCTGAAACTATTTCTCCCCCAAATAGCCAATTCTTTATTTAATTTTTATCATTTCACTAGGCTTCATGGCCTCAGTCTCTCAGTGCCTCATTTCCTCATTTTTAAAATGCAGATGCCTTAGAATTAAAACAGTATTTGAGACCTTTGTCAATGATTCCTAAGTCTTCAGAAATTACTTACATTATTTCAAGGCCTTGGGCTCCCACTAAAAATGAATTCTTCTCAAAGCATTTAAAAAAAATCTACATGTCCTTTGGCATTCTAAAGGACTATGGCTTTATCCTTAATTTAAAAAAATGTAGAATTTCTGAGAGTTTGGCTGAAGGGAAGAGAAAAGGCCAGCTTAAAAATACTCTGGACCCTGAGCCTGAACATGAAGGTAGATGTAGAGATGTACAGATATAGAAAACTCTTCAGTTCCTTGACATATGGAGTAGTTCATTAAACCAGCTAATTGATAACAGATCTATTATTCATGCTTCCCCCTAATGAGCCAAATATGCTTTAGATTAATTATATCACCAGAGTTCCTTATTCTCAGCTGAAAGCAGTGACATCCAAACCAATGTTAGACACAAATATTCTCAAAGCCTGACGTTTGGACACAGCCCCAAAGTAAATGAGTTTTTACTCACCACGTGAGTCCAAATTGCGTTACATGAAAAGATTTGGGAGCAGGAAGAGAAAGTAACTCAAATAGAACAATATTCATATTATTTGGCAGTTTTCCACATTTTCTAACAATTGTTCAAAAATAATTTTCCAGTTATTTTTCCATATCTTCTTATTGGTTGAACTCAACAGTAATTCCTACTGGAATCCAAAGACAAAATAAATATTTGTTTGAATACACTATGTTGCTATCATTGTAGTCCAATATTTATCAATATAATTCTCATATCTTATATTCATCTCAAAATTGTATACATTTACAAAATCTCAAGCCTACATGATTAAAGCATTCTCTACTTTTCATTCGATATGTAACATAAATAATAGTTTAGAAGAGAAATTTCATTTAATAATTCATTTTGTTTTTTAGAACACTGGAACAGCTATTTAGACTTTTGCACTTGGGCATTAGGCAATTACTTACACTGAGATCCAATTTTCAGGCTTGGATGGAAATAGAATTAAAACCTTACCTTAGTTTTATGTATATTTCAATAATCAGGTTTATAAATAAATCTGTGAAATTGCTAAGTAATCACAAGAATACTGAGCTGTGTAGAACTCAAGTTCTTTCTTCCAGAATCAGTCATCAGCGGCCACATCATCCTCGTAATCCTGGGAGGTCCTGCTTTTGTGGTTTCCAGGTTTTGTCTCTATTGTCTTCAGTAAGACAAAATTAATTAAATTACTCAAGATACCTGTAAGAATACCAGTTCATTCTTGCCCAAAAATTTAAGAAAAAAACCTGACTGATTTTTCAATGTTGATAAGAACTACAGGCACAGGTATCACATGTACTGTCAGGCTTCTCAGTTCCTTCTTCAGCAAAATACTTTGTTTATTTTTTAATTCTTTGGTGCATTCTTGCAGTGCCGAGATGAAACTCAGTATTTTTCAATGATCAAAGCAAAATGCCTACATTGACATTTGACATTGCATTTTTTAAAAGCTTATCAACACTTTTTATTAGTGAAAAAATCCGATTTCATGTAGACAAGGCAAAGTTTTTCTTAAAATTGAGCCAAAGTTGCTCATGGTTTCCTTTAATAGTCTATGTTTTGTAAATGCTGGTTTGTTCTTTCCCTCAAAATCAGGGAAACTCTTCCCTATATCTCTGTTAATTTCATTTTTGTGGTGCCATCCACTTAACATGATGCAAGTGGCTACTTTTTCCTTTTCTCTTTTTTTTGGCATAGATGTATTTTTTTCCCAGGAAAACTAGTAAAATACTTCGCATAGTTTCTTTTTTTGGCCATCATCATGCCGTTGCTTTAAGATTTTTTGACAATGAAGAGTCAGGCAGAAACATAGAGTAAATAAATCAAGATCCTCTTAAAACTGTTTATGTGTGGTACTGCGTCCCACCAAGAAAATTTGCTAGTCAAGACCAACGGTATGAGGTTCAACAACACCAAGTGCCGGGTCCTGCACTTGGGTCACAACAACCCCAGGTGGTGCTCCAGGCTGGGGGCAGAGTGGCTGGAAAACTGCCCAGAGGAAAAGGACCTGGGGTGCTGGTCCACAGCCACCTGAACACGAGCCAGAGTATAGCCAGGTGGGCAAGAAGGTCAGTGGCATCTGGGCTGTATCAGCGATAATGTCACCAGCAGGACCAGGGCAGTGATTGTCCCCCTGTGCTTGGCACTGGTGACGCCCTGTCTCAAGCCCTGTGTCCAGTTTTGGGACCCTCACTGTGAGCAAGACATTGAGAGGCTGGACCATGTCCAGAGAAGGGCAAGGGAGCTGGGAAAGGGTTTGGGACACAACTCTGATGAGGAGCAGCTGAGAGAGTTGGGGATGTTTAGCCTGGAAAAAAGGAGGCTCAGGAGAGACTACATCGCTCTCTACAACTCCCTGAAAGGAGTCCGTAGCCAGGAGGGAGTCAGTCTCTTCTCCCAGGCAACAAGCAATAGGACAAGAGGAAATGGCCTCATATTGCTCCAGGGAAGGTTTAGATTGGATACTAGGAAAAATTTCTTCATGGAAAGGGTTATCAAGCACTGAAACTGGCTGTCGAGAGAAGTGGTGGAGTCACCATCCCTCGAGGTGTTCAAGAAACAGCTGGAAATGGCACTCAGTGCCATGGCCTATCTGACAAGGTAGCGTTCAGTTAAGGGCATCACTTGATGATCTCAGAGGCCTTTTCCAACCTATGTGATTCCGTGATTCTGTAAACCAGAACAATTTTTGCAAGAATGTGAAAGTGCTTGGTAGCAATACCATCTCCATGTAAACATCCCAAAAGATTGTTTTTGTTTGCTTTGCATGCAATTTGTATAAAGTTAAGAAATGAATATCAGTTTCATAAAGGTCAGTTTAATCTTCAGACTGCTGCTCTCTAAATGAGATAAAAATACTTCTAAGGCTCAACAAGTACAAAGGATCTTATATAGCCTCCTGAGGAAGTGTCAACAAATATGCAATGCAACTATAATTTGAATCACAGAATATCCTGAGATGAAAGGGACTCACAAGTCCAACTCCTGGCCCTGTACAAGACTATCCCCAAGGATCACACCATGTGCCTGAGAGCATTGTCCAAACCCTTCTTGAACTCCATCAGGCTTGGCGTTATGATCGCTGGGGATCCTGTTCCAGTGCCCAAACACCCTCAGAGTGAAGAACCTTTTCCTGATATCCAACCTAAACTTCCTCTGACTCAGCTTCAGGCCATTCCCTCATGTTTTGTCACTGGTCACGGGAGTGAAGAGGTCTGTACCTGCCCCTCCACTTCCCCCCATGAGGATGTTGAAGACCACAGTGAGGTTTCCCTTCAGTCTCCTCTTCTCCAGGCTGGGCAGACCAAGAGATTTCCTGCTGCTCCTCCTCTGGCTTCCCTTCCAGACCCCTCACGATCTTCACAGTCCCCCTTTGGATACTCTCCAGTAGCTTACATTAATATTAATTTATTTTATTGTGGCTCCTGCAACTGCACACAGCGCTCAAGGTGAGGCAAGTGCCTCAGGTGAAACCTGTTCCTAATTGATAGGCACAGGTTTCTGGGGCAGCTTGAATTCTTTCATAACATCTTTTAGGTAAAGACTGAAAGCTGAGGTATTTCTCTACATCACCACATCAGCTTTCAGAAGGATGATTTGTACATTTGCTGCTTGCAAAGGAGAATGGCACAGAGGGGTCTTGAGAGCGGCAGGCTCATTAGCAGTTAGGCAGGGTTGCAGACTATGCCAGTCAGCTATTTCTACTTGATGAGGTCTGAAATATTTGAGAATTGAGATTCTTTTCATCAATGTTTATTGATATTAATTTTTTTAAATAAAAAAACCCTTTCAAGTCCCCTTATTTTTATTTGAAATCCTATATACATACTACCATCTTTTAAAACCCCTTTCTGCATCTACGCTGGCAGGGAAATTTTTTAGAAAGCTGCATTCAGTAAGTTGTTAAAGCTGAGTGGTAGGATGTATGGAACCAAGTGAAAGAAAATCAAAACTGACTACCAGGGAACTCTCCTTGTCAATGAGGGTGAATAGGGATCTGTGGAAAAACAGTAGGGCAATAGAGGAAGCTTCATCACAAAACCTGGTGGAAAGAGGAATAAATGAAACAACGAAACTGTGGAAAACCACCTCGTATGATAAGAGCGAGGGATCACTTAGCTCTTTCATTTCTCTTTAGGCCAAACCTTGATATCTTTTAAAGTAAATGCCATACTGTTGTCCATGGGAATCTTGCTTGTGTAATGATATCTGGGTTTTACCTTATGATTTTACAGACCCAATTCAGCATGGGCATAAATGGGCATAATTACTGTTGACATCAGTGAGATGAGACCTAACACAGTGCATGGCTTAATTGGATGATGGGATTCGCATTTCCCATGTATGCAAGCACTGCTCAGTGGCACACAAGTGTGCTTAGAATACTATCAAGCATTAACCTTCAATTTGTGTCTCTAGTGCCTACAGCGTCTAGAATAAATGCTCGCACATTCACAACTAAAATTAGAGCCAGCTCAGATACTGATTTTGTTTTTTCAGATTTTTGAAAGGGCAGGAAGAGTATTTGTCTATTAGAAGTTCTGTACCACAGATAGAAGAAGCAGCTCTCCTGCCTACAAATATCCTACGATATCTAGGAGTATTTTAAAACTCACAGTCCTCCTCAGTTCTGCCCTGGATATCTCTCATGTCTTGGATTTCCTCAAATCTCAGTAGAAACACAAGAAAGAAACACAAGAAATTTGCATTGCTCAGCCTTGAAATGTGCAGCTTAACTGCATAAATAGAAATATTTGCAAGTCATAGTTGCCAGCTTTACTGGAAGGCACAGCTGTCTGCTTAACCCATCACAGCAGAATTTTCAGGACTGCCTGTATAAAAAAGTCAAATGTCAAAATAACTGTGTGTCTTCTAGCAAAAAAACCACTGTGGCAGAAAGAGCACAGTGCAGTCAAAGAGATGGATAATTGCTCAGGTCACTGCTTTTCTGCTCATTATAAATCAAAGCCAAGAGGAAGCCCTGTTTGGCCATTCCGTGCAGTCCATGGCTGTGTTTATTCAGCTTTGTGCCACTTTTGTGTCTCCTCTATTCCTTTGCATACAATTCCAGTTATAACCCAGCACAGTCCGGGAAGTACAAGGGCAGCAGCAGGAGCATTCAGCTCCCAGCTGGATGAAATCATAAACCATCGATTTGCAGCTCTTGCTCTGCCTGGCAGCCCTTGTGAAGACTGACTGACCATGTTGTGAACTCTTGTGAGCTGCTGTTTCATAACTCAGACAAATCTGTGCATGCTGCTATTATGATATTACATATTGTCACCAAAATTGGCCCATAGAGAAGGGCTGATGTTGCAGAGAAAGGAAGATCAGCTGGAAGGAAAGACCAATGTAGATTGAGCTCTGATTGGCCAGCCTATTCTCTCAGCCTCTAATAGGACTTCTCTGGGAAGGGAGAACAGGTATCAGTGATCCCCTCCACGTGCCTTTCCTACGTGACACGAAGAATGAGATCAGGCAGCCCCTGAAAATTGTGTTCTTTACAGTCAGGGACTGCTGGAAGATGGAGTTTTCTGTCCTGGGCACAACATCTTAGTGTCACTTGCTAATCACCACCCTTCTGGGTGCTCCTTGGCATCTCTGAGAAATGTGCATACATGAAAGTGTGACCCTTGTTGAGCCAGAAACAGGAGGAGAAATGCAGATATTCTCTTCCAGGTCCCTGGGCTCCTCAGCTGGGATTGTTTCACCTGTGTCCTGAGTTTGATGGTGATCACGTTTACAACAGAGGCACTGTGAGCTGAGCCTGCTGCAAGCTGCTGGTGGGAGTCCTAGCCCAGAGAACAAGCAGAGCCATGACAGAAGGAAATAAAGAGAAGATTGTGAGTATTTCAAACCTCACAGAGTTAATTGATTTGCCCGTGCTCACATGAAATTTTGGGGCAGATCTAGATTGGATCCAGAACTGCTCCATCCCAGTCCAGTGTCTCCCAATGTAACTATTCTTTGCTCTGCTGAATCCAGTGGGGCAGGATAATCTGTTTTCCTGATTTCTGAGGTTGTCAGTGCTGGTAACAGTGAATGGTAATAGTAAAAGCAACAGTCAAAATGTCATCCTTTGAGAGATCCACTTTATTTTTCCATGCAGGAGCTGATCTATGAATTAGGGATATAAAATTCTAAGCCTGCTAACTGCAGAGTAATTTTCTTTTGCTGAAGATGTCTGTGCCATCGTATGACTGCTAAGCATAGATAAGAGAGAAACAGTGGATCTATGTCCTAATAATGGAGTCATTATTGGACCTAAAACTCACAAATCCATATTTTATTTTCAGTTTAAATAAGTATCATGAATATTTTTGCATCTCAGTAGTGCCCAGAATTGACCAGGTACCCGCATGGGTCCTAAGAAACAGCCCTTTTCACACTCTTGGCAGACTTTTACAGACACACAGGTACTTTCAAATGCACTGGTGATTAAGCCTTTGAGAGAGAGGTTCATGGGTCCTGGGTGGGAATTACCAGTTCTTCTACTGCTATTTAGAACAGTTAGGTGCCTAAACTCAGTCATGTAACCTGAGATAAAAGCAAACACGTGGCAAAGACAAAACAAAGATGTGAATGGAGGAACATGGTGTTTGTTATAATTCTTTTTATTACTAGGCGTCTCTCTGACCCTGTGTTTAGTATTTGATAGGGACATATTCATGCTCCCAAAAAGGAAATTATGGCAGTTCTGTTAAAAAAATTTCTTTTCTTCTTGTAGCAGTTGTGCTTGTCATAAACCTTTTTCTTCTTAAGGATGGCAGTTGAATGTTTGAATATCCTTGTCCTGGTGTTTTCTTAATGATGTAAACAAACTTTCTGTGGAACATTTAAGAAAGTTTTATTTTCTGTTGTCTTTTCTGTGAAGCCAAATATTCCTGCAAAACCAAATTTTTGCTTGACCACAAAATTACAGCATCTCTCTGATGCCATTCAGACATTTGAGAGACCAATTTTCTGATGACATAGCAGACCTGCTTTCAGTTCCTGCTTGGTGTTGATATCATTGTAGTGTAAACTGAGCAATGACTGTAATCAAAACTTCAGTGTTTTCCCCAGAACACAGCAGGTTGCTACGTGGGTGGCAGCAGGGCAAGGAGAGTCTGCAAGAATGGTTTTTTTGGGGGGGACTTATTGTTGTCAGCAAAGATTTAGCCTGGGGGCTGTACTGACAGAAAAAGAAGCCGAACACAATAAATTGAAGAATGAACTGTATTTTCACAACCAGCTCTCTGTTGGTCACAGAGAATTTCATGCTAAAATTCTGCTGTTATCAGATCACTGAGCTCAACAGCTCCTTTCTGCAGAAGGTCTTCTTTCAGTTACAAATATTTTTCCCCTTACAGTAGTAAAGTTGAGTTCATGGTCTTTACTGCTTTTGATGTCATTTTAAGTCCCACAGATCTGGATTAATGTATTATTTTTATAACTCAGAATTGAGGCACTTACGATTCACAAGTCACAGAAGTAGCAATATTTTGAACAGACTAAAATTCACTGACAAAATAATACCCAGATACTTCATTTATTTAATGGCATGTGCAACTCTGCAAGGTTGTTTCTTTGCCACTAGCCTAATAGAGTTCTCCCTGCTAGTTTGAACCTGTTTTTTAAAATATATGCAGTACTGTGACAGCCTGCTACCTTTTAAGTGTTCCATGGTGCTGAAAGAAATCTCCCAATTCCTACATAATGCTGAGAGTGTGTCCCAGATTTATGACTAATGATTGAGTGTTTACTTTGCTCAGTGCCGAGGATAAGGTTTTCACTCTCTGTTTCCAGTCAGTGAGAGCAATGCCTGTGTCACATGTCAAGCATGAAATCCAAGGGAGTCACGTTGCACCTCTTAAGCTCTGGCTTTTGTGGATCCATTTCCAGCCATGCCTTGGCACTGGCATATATATGCACTCAGAGTCCTTTGTGCTGCAGGAGGAGGACTTTCCTGCACAGGCTGCATAGGCAGCCTGATTATACCAGTAAATTAGATAGAGCTGGGGAGCATTGTTGGTCATGGAAATGTGACAGAACGTACTGTGAGACTGTTTGAAAAGTCCCTGGTGCAATTTCAGCCTGTTATTAACAGTCTCCCAAAAGCTCCAGAGCGCTGCCTGCCCAGGCTATGATGTGTGTGAGCCACCCTGCTTTGGAGGCTGAAAGGGTTTATTAAAAACATGCCATTTGGCTTCAGTGCCTAGGAACGCTCCTAGGCACACTCATCTCTAAGTGCAAACATTGCCACAGGGTCTCCTCAGCGCTCACAGATTAACTACAAAGAACAGCTCTGGACCTTCTGTCTCTGATTCAAACTGGCCACCTCACCCAGGGCTCAGAGAAGCCAGGCTTTCTGTCTTCACTGTCTTGTGGGGAGCATCCTGCCCAACACTGAGGTACCTGTCAGTCTTTGCAGAGCCTCCTTACAGTTGTGGAAATCCTCCCAAAAGGATCAGCCACAGACATCGATGCTAACAGGACCAGTAAGTGTCCTGAACTATTGATATTCAACAGGAGGCAACATGGCACATATAAATAAGGTGGGCTGGATTTACAACTTCCTCTGCCAGCACCTGAGCATCAAGGTGGGTGAAGTCTCAGAGGCAGCAAACCAAACTGAAGCCAAAGCCAGAAACCTCCATGGTGACCAATGGTCTCAATGTGAGTTGGCCACTGTAAGGCAAATATCTGATGACAGGACTGGAAAAGCAAACATCTGTGTTGTCACAGGGGCTGCAAAGTTCAACAAATTGCAGTGGTTCACACAAGAGAAACAATTTTAAGGAAACCAGAAGCAGAAACTTCTGATTCATACTGGCAATTAAATCTAATTTGTGAATCTGTGCTATTATCAATTATTTTTACACACCAGTAGATTTCTCAGTTAAACATAGCATCATTTCTCTCTTCTTATTTTCTCCCTAGTTATTTCTAAAGAAACTGCTACACACATAAAAATGAAGTTAAAGCAGGCATGTAGATATCCAGACCTGGCCTGAGGTTAATCCTGCAAGGTAAAAGTGTGAGAAATTATTCATCGCTGCAAGCAATGGAAGAGGAAAAGCAGGTGGTCTAAGCCAAAGTGGAGTCAAGCCAATAAAACAGTAATGGAGAACCTAGGAGGTAAAAGGTATGGAATGAGTATTGGGAGCTTTAGTGAGTGAAGAACACCAAAAGCTATTAAAATGAGTGTACTGGCTTACCAGCAGTGACTCGTGAAGGCCAAGATTGTCATAGGAGTGTTAAATGAGGAAAGCCAGGCCCCATAGGAAAGAGTAACACAGCAGTGGGCTGTTCACCTGGGAGAGGAAAAGGGGGGAAATGTGGAATAAAAGGTGGAGAAAGTGATCAGGTCATGGTTGCTTGAGAAGTCCCTGTTGAGCAGTGTGGCATCTGATCTCTACAGTGAGGAAGGGAAATAGAGCTCTGATCTGCCCATACCATGTGTGTCTGCCTTGTTTCCTCAGCCAGGGGCACCTGGGGTGGTTTCTTTAGCACAGACTGAGGGACACTGTGGAGAAGATGGAGCGTGGACCAAATATCCCAACATTCATTGTCTGAACAATGTGCTGGGTGCAAGGACTGCTGCAATGTTATTCAGAAATTCTGGTCAGAACCCAGTGCCATAGGCCAAAATAAACTGTGGCACCATTTAATTAACATTTCTGGGCACAAAATTGGCTTAGCAGACTGTGTCTTTTAAAACAGTTTTGATTTTCAGTGGGATCAAAGAGGGAGGCAAAGAAAAGTAGATTGTCCACCTCGGCCAAAAAAAAAGGCAAAGGAAAACCTAAATGATACATTTTCCGTTCTGTTAAATAAGATTTTAGTTGCAGAGTACTCACACACCCCTTGATGCATCAAGAGCTGTTCAAGAATATAAAGTACACAAGTGCACTGAAGTGAAATCTCTGATTTGAGTTGTTTTTCTGCTGCAGGCCATGAGATTTGGAGCTTTGCCATATAATTCAGTGCACAAATACTAAACCTGAGGTATTAGCTTGTAGAAACAGAAGCTGGAAAAGACTCAGGCTCTGTAGATCTGCCTCAGAACAAGTCATTACCCATGTTATCAACAAGCCCACACCTCAAACCAAACAGCACCACAGAGCACTGTCATCCAAGACTCAAACACATGCTGAGGAAATCTTCTGTAGATTCACTAATGGATCTGCCATTTCCCTGTGGATGTGCCTGGCACCCTCAGGCATTCCAGCTGCCAGCAGACACTTGCCACTCTGCACCAAAAGTCTACTTGAAGGTGGCCTCAACAGCTTCCTGGGCTCCACCAGTTTTAGGGTCTGGATCTCCATGGAAAGAGCTCTAGACCACAGACAGGCACATACTGCTCTTTTCTTTCCTTTCAAGCAATAAACACTGAGTGACATCTAAACCACTCCCAGGTAGCCAAGATACCCACATGGGAATTAGATCTTCCCCAAGATCTATAGGTGACTAATGCTTTCTTGGAGCTAGAACAGCCCACAGAATCCCAAAGGACATAGAAAGCTCATCTTTGGGCAACTCAGGTGAACGTCCTTATATGATCACCTAAAATGAGATGTTTCAGTTGGAACAAGAGAGGACCAATGTGTCCCCAGCTGCATTACAGGTCCGTAAGACCTCAGACAAACAGTTTTAATTTCTCATTTGTCATTTTGCAGTTTATAGAGAGTACACAGAACTTCTCAAACTTAGCTGAAGAAGATGAGACAGAAGTTAAATCATTAATGTGAATGAAATGAAAGTTTTATGACATTTCTGTATATTACATCCACAAGGAGGTAACTGTTAGTCTTGAAGCCTTAGACATGTTTAGCTCTTTTATGTCCTATTTGGAGACTAGTAACAATTCTCACAATTGCCCTCCACCATTGTCCTGATGTATAGCAATAAAATGTTCTAGATCTGCTCTGGAAAACAGAAATATAGAGGGGGGGTAAAAAAAAAAATTAGTGGTGACAACCTCTCATTTGTCTTCTGGACAAGTTTGGGGGTTTTTTTTTGTCTTTTATTTGCAGTGTTACTTACACTGTTTTCCAGTATTGATCCATATTGACCCATTCTGTTAAGTGGTTTAGTGTTGTATAAACACTTCCAAAAAATCTGCATGTTTCCTGTTAATGCATCTGTGATTGGAGGTCAAAAAAGAGATGAAGGCAGTTGTAAAACGCATTTTTACTAACTTTTAAAATGGCTGATTCTTTGACTTTGGATAGGCTATGGGCATTGGCAATTTAATACTGACTTTTTTAGAAAATATGCATAATATATACCTGACCCAGTGACTAAGGCAAAAAAGATTACCAAGAACTTCATCTGCTCTCTGTGCATTAGGTACTGTTAGTACCTTAAAAATCAAAGTGTGTGCAAGGGACAGATCATGTATTCACAGGATCATTATTAGTAAAAAAAATTCTTTATTGTGAGAGTGGTGAGACACTGGCACAGCTTACCCAGAGCAGCCGTGGATGCCCCATCCCTGGCAGAGTTCAAGGCCAGGTTAGGTAGAGCTTTGAGCAACCTGGTCTAGTGGCAGGTCCCTGACCACGACAGAGGGGTTGGAGCAAGATCATTCTTCATTTCCCTTCCATTCCAAATCTTTCTATGTTTTTATGATTATGAAGTTTTGTGCCTATTTCTAAGGTACCCAGCGCAAGAAATATATATAGTCTTGACATTGGCAATATCAATGTCTCACTGAAATAGTTAGTCTGTATGTACGATACAGACTAGAAATTCAGTTTCAAGGCCACACAGAATCTGAGTACAATGGTCAGCTACAGTTCAGAAACAATCTGCCTTGTAAAAAAATACAAATTCTTTTGGACCCATTGGCTGGCAAAAATTCTGCCCTCAAAACACCATCCCCGGATCACAGGTTGGCATTACAGATCAGGCATTTTCCCCTAGCATCTTCATGATCACCTGTAGAAACAACACATTAAATGTGATGTGGCATGTTTTAAACTGGCAACACCGCAACAAAGGAAAAACACAGCTTGGATCTACCAGTATTAAGAATAAAATAGAAGTCAAGCATTGAGATGTTAAGATAAATAGCAATGATGTAGTGGACCAAAGCAGATAAAACAAAATATATTTATAAATTCTGAGAAGCTTGACATTACTTGTTAAGCATTAATATATGGTAAAGACATACATGGAATTTGATACCAAACTAAGTGGAATGATTTCAAGGAAGTCTTAATGAATGGTTGAAAAATGTATCCAATTAAGGGGTCCTGACCTGTCTGCAAGAACAAAGTGTTTACAGAGGAGAGTGAAGAGTGCAATGGATGTGACATCCAAAACAAAATGAGAAAGATATAATGGCATCCTAATAAAATATTTACTGTAAATTTGATTGAGATTCATGCAGAATTTTAATAGGAATTTCAGAATGTGACAGCAGTGGAGTGCAGCCAGTCTGTCAGAAAGGAGTCTCCTCTGCATTTGCATGAGTGTGGCACAGTTTGTGTGTGTGTGTGTGTTGTCTGTGAGCACACACACCTCTGACTAAGGCTGTGCCTGATGAAATGCTAAATCCTCTGCCCCCTCACTCAAGGCTGTTTAAAGCCGTTGCCTCTCAGGACCAAGTGCAATGTGAATCCTCTAAATTATTGCATCTGCAGAGATGCAGGTGCAGTTGGACAGAGATTTGTTACAGCTCAAGACAAAGGTAGGTATTGGAATTGTCATCAAGGTGGCTGCTAATAAAAGATATTATCCCAGAAGATTAAGGTGTATAAAAGCAGTACAGGAAACACTGGCTCATGTCTAAGAGCAAGCCACTGCAGCATGGTGGTACAGACAAAGCAGCAGCTCTAGTCCTTTAGCAGAACAAATTACTTCAGACACAGAGACAGGCTGCTTAGTTTGTACAGCTTCCTGGCCTAAGGGGGGTGCCGGTATCTCCACATCATTTTCCTCTGCATGAGGACGTTGCCTCTAATGACTCCATTCAAGGTAAACAAGCTCAAGCAAGATTGTTCACACTAGAATATAACAGGAACTGTCATTAAAATTTACAGACAGAGCAATGAATGGATCAAACCAGTGTTTGTCTGTATTTGTGGTGCTGCACCACTTTGCTGCTCCAGCGCATCAGCTGGGATGGCTTGAGCTCCATTTCCCCCACAGCAGCTCAGGGAGTCAGACAGCAGCACCCCAGCACATCTGCCCTGTGCCAGATGTGACTGTGGCACAACAGCTTCATGAGCTGACCTCAGGCTTAAGAACTGAGAACTTCAGGCTCTATGGAGCCCCAAGCAGTGAGGGGCTACAGTGTTTACCCATCTTGGTGGGTGTATTTTCAGTTTGTAAGGAAATTCAAGCTGCTGTACTCCTCTGCTAGAACCTGATATAACTGGACAAGGATTTCTGTCTATACATGCTTCCAAGAGTCATGACTTGCAGAACTTGGATCAAAACCTTCAATACACTCCAAACTAAAACTACTACAAAACAAAGCCCATCTAGGAACTAGAATCCTTCAAAAGAGATCTGAAAAAAGTTGCTAATTCTCCTGGACATTAATAAACTATTCTCTTCTCCGCTACTGAGGCAGACTTGGTTTCCTGAAGAAAATCATCCCCCATCTGTCCTTGACTATTAGCTCATATAATGGATCTGACAGCAGATGGAATTTGTGCCTAGGAGAAGTGCCAACCTTTTCCTGAGAAATGAATAAATCTTTAATTTACCAAGCAGAATCTCTACAAATAGAATGGCAATCAGTAAAAAGGGGGTGGTCTCCTGGGAAGATAAATAGCTGGTTGTGTTCCTGACAATAGGCATAAAGTTCAGGGAACAGTACTTTCATTTATTTCACTTATAACAAAGGGGAAATATTACTAAGGAAAGCTGTTTCTGAAGTGATGTCTATCTGCCTTGGCCTAATCCATTTGGAAAAAAGATTCTAGAATGGACAGTGGCCAAGATGTTCTCTGGCATTGTAAAATTGGGCCCCACAGAGCTGCAGGACAAGCAGGACCTGCTCACTTCCTGCTATGCTATACATCTATTTGTGATGATTTCCATAGGCTTGCTCTGAATTTTCACCAGTTCTAATAGTCATCATCCTGCAGCGCTAGAGCTGACAGACGCTCAGTACTGAATATTAAACAGCCCAGATACTAAACAATTCTACCTTGGCTTTGCTCTACTTTCTCTGCTTTGTCTAAGGTTTCACAGATCAACACAAACTGTTTGAACACATGGATATTTTCAATCTCTGAGATGCAGAGACAATAATCAAACAAAACTGAGTTTAAGTCAGCTGGGGTCATACTAACAGCACTCTCAGTTGCAATAGGATTTAGATAAACTCAAAGTCTTCTCTGGTAATATTCAAATTTATTTCAAGCAGAAGTGAATGATATTGTATTTGAATCAACCTGTTGATAATCATTCCCCTGTGCTTTGATTTATGAGAAAAACAAATGAAATTTTGCTGTTCTGAGGTATGGTTATAATTTCTCATACATGTCTCAGATGGATTACCAGTTAATTATACAAGCACAGTTCCTTTTGGCTAATAGAGACTTTGCTTTGTCCTTTCTTTTCCTGTTGTCTGTGTTCTGGTAACAAAACTTGAAGGTAGACTAGCCCTGAGCTTCACTCTGTGGAAATAAGTGAAATCAGAAGAAGAATAATTATGTATCTTTCTGTATGGATACACATATACAAGCTGTGTGGTGCAGTTGACACTATGGAGGAAAGGGATCCCATCCAGAGGATGGGATCAAACCAGCTTAAGAGGTGGGATTATGTGAAAATCAGGAAATTCAACAAGGCCAAGTGCAAGGTTCTGCACCTGGGTCAGGGCAATCCCAAGCACAAACACAGACTGGGAGGAGAATGGATTGAGAGCAGCCCTGAGGAGAAGGACGTGGGGATATTGGTGGATGAAAAACTAAAAATGACCCGGTGCGGCAGGACGTGTCCACCACCTCTCTTCCACAGATGGTTGGTGCATATGCAAGAGATAACCCAGGTGGGTCACAGGCCCAGCATGGGATCATCTCTGGCACCAAAGGGACTCAGGCCCCCAGTTAAGAACAAACATCTGAGTCTGGAAAGCAAATGTGGGAAGAGATGAAAGAAAAATAAATATTCTTGACCAAAGACATGGTTCTTCTGTCTATAAAAGCCCACACAATTATCACAGAGGCAGAAGCCTTCTACCCACATGCCCTGAAAACATGTGAGACTTCTCCCCAGAGCCTGGACACAGGTTCTGTGGTTACTTTCCTGGAAACTGAGGGAAAGGATTTTGATGTGTGCTCCATCACAATTGGATGGTACGAAACATTGGATCCTAAGTTATATTATTTCTTCGCTAGCTGTAAAATTGATGGTACCTTTAACCCCACATGTAATACTAGTTGTCCTCTTTTTGTCTTATTCCTTTGTAGTAGGAGTCTGTTTTAAGTCTTATGTCTGTTAGTTTGTGTCTATTAAATAAATAATTCATTCTCTAATAGACTGAATCAGCCATTATTAAAGAACTTAACGAATTAGAGTGGGTCTTGGAGTGCTGGCCACCTCAGTAAAGCTACTGCCTGCTGCCAGAGGCCTGGGCAAAAGGCAGGGACTTATTTAAACCTACATCACTCATTCATAACACCTGGCAATGTGCTTTTGTAGCCCAGAAAGCCAAACGTGCTCTGGGCTGCAGCAAAAGCAACGCAGGCAGTAGGTCGAGGTGTTTCTCCCCCTTTGTTTTTGTGAGACCCCATGTGGAGTGCTGTGTCCATCTCTGGGGCCCTCAATATAAGGACCTGAACCTGTTGGGGCATATTTCCTGTAAAGACAGACTGAGAGAGTTGGGGATGTTCAGCCTGGAGAAGAGAAGGCTCCAGGGAGAACTTAGAGCACTTTCCAGTACCTAAAAAGGCTGCAGGAGAGCTGGAGAGGGACTTTTGACAAGAGTGTGGAGTGATAGAACAAGGGAAAATGGCTTTTTACTGAAAGAGAGCAGGTTTAGAAAAGGTGTTAGGAAGAAATTCTTTGCTGTGAGGGTGGCGAGACACTGGAACAGGTTGCCCAAAGAAGCTGTGAATGCCCCATCCCTTAGAAGTGTTCAAGTCCAGGTTGGGTGGGGCTCTGAGCAACCTAATCTATGGAAGGTATTCCTGACCTTGGCAGGGGGTTGGACCAAGATGATCTTTAAGATCCCTTCCTACCCAAACCATTCTATGATTCTGTCATATATTGCTCTATATTCAGATTTGGTATTAGCAATTATGATCCCACCCACCTTTATTTCATCCTCTTTTTTAATCTAGACTTTCAACTAAAATTCCCACTGGTTTCACTAGGAGCATTTCAGTGCCCATGTAAAGAGTAGGGATAATTTTAGAAATGAGATAACTCTCTTCACATTACGCACAGTGAACTGAAACTTAATGTCATCTCAAACTGTTAATAAATTCAGCCCATTTCTGAGAACCCCCTTGATCCACATTTGCATTCCCAAGATATGCTGAGTAATAATTGAAATATTAAACACTATAACATTTTTCTTTAGAAAACTCACATTCTGATAAAAGGACAAAAAATACAGAGCAATCCCATATCTGGTGCAACTCCTCTGAGCTCTTGAGAGCATAACTTCTTTTTTTTTTTTAATTTTGCTTTTACTAGCAAGAGAAAATTACACTCTGAGTTTTACCATTCCCAATGACATTTACCAGTGAGTTGATTGTCAGAATACTCAGGATTGACTTTTTGGTGGGGTAGAAGGGGTACATAGACATAAGCATCTTGCTATAATCCAAAGAGGCAAGACAGAGGTTGGAGCTGTATGAAATTAACTACCCCAAAAAAAGGGAGCAAAGCATGATGTGAAGTTTAGGATTGTGGTTTTTTCAATCTCTGCTTAAATTAGAATTTCTTACCATCTAATGCTATATGACAGCCTAGAAGGACAAACTAAAATTGATCTGATTCCACCCTTGAGATATATGTGAAACGCAGATAAGTTCACAGTGTGTTGACAATAGAAGTGGTTCTAAAGAAATTATCCCAATTATTCCTCAAGCAAGGAGGAGGAGAGAAGCAGAACTGCTACTTGCCTCTGTTCCCTGAGGCATCCTCCAGTGTGGTAACATAAAAAAGTTAAAATAGGTAACAGTCACTTGTGGTTTCTGTTTTATATGTTCATTATTCTGTGACTGCCAACTATTTCTGTACATCTGAGATTTGATACATCCCTAAATAGCCTTACCTAAATGGACATAGCCTCATATCTGTCTTCTGTAAATGGGTAGTTAGAAAGTAGTGAGAGATTGTTTCCAGAATCATTGATGTAGGCACATCGTTCTGTCCATCCCAAAGGTCTCTTTTTTAAAACTCGGGAGTACTGGGGTTTGTACAGCAAGAGATGAATGGATGACCAGAGATTTCCCGTCCTTTCCTCCTCTATTCGTGGGGAACTTTTATGACACTGAGTCCTTACAGTTGATTCTTCTGTTTTCTTCTCTGGTGTTGTTCCACGGACAATTTACAGTCAGCATCCTCTCTACCAACTTCTGCAGGTTTCTTGGTTATATAATGAATAGTTGAAAGATTCTTTGAGGTTCAGTCCCACAATATTGTTTTGATATAGGAACAGATATCCATGCCATCTTTTTGTCCAACCTCCATTTTTTCATGGGGTCTTTTTTTCTAAAAGATTCTGCTTTTGTTCCCATTAAAAAAAAAAGTAAAACTACTCTATTGCAGTGCAAGTCCTTGCAGGACTTCAGCCTGGAAACACTTATTTGTGTGAGAACTCCCTCTATGCTCAAGTAACTTCAGTGAACATCAACAGATCTATGGAAAAGAGTATGGATTACCACAGATGGGCAAGGCATCATCCTCTCCCTTGTCACAGGTTAACAGGCAATGTGTATGTTCAGGGATGGCAAACTCATTCTCTCCCTGTCTAGGAGAATAGCTGAGAGATCCAGATACTCAGTCGAGTTGCTAAGAAACCTAAAGAATTTTAAAGTATGCAAGGTTACAAGGCTAATCTAAAGTTAGACTAATACTGTGTAGCATCCCCATGGCAACCAGGAGTGAACGGCATGTGAGGTGAAAGCAGAGGAAAAGACGGAATAATAATTGTGGCGGTACGCCCTGGCCCACCTGGGGTCCGCCTCCTGTCCCTCCAAGTTCTGTTGTCCAATGGGCGAGCGGACCCGCCCAGAGGGACGGATGGTAGGCGGATCCTTGGCCAGAAGGCCTTTCCTCTTATGTCACTCTTAGCCCGTCTCCTCCTCCCATTCCAGAGAGTTCTTTGTTCTTAGGTTCTTCATTGGTTACCCAATTTATGTTTATGTATGCTTTCTGTTTCATATTCAATTATGTTCTGGAAAGTTCTGTACTCTTCGGTTAATAATTGGCTCTTTTAGGTTGTTTCCTCCCTTATGGCTCTGTGGTTGGTTGTTTGTGTCTTGGTTCCTCCCCTTTTGTTTCTCCCTATTGGACAATGTTGTAAACCCCCCCCCTTTTTTCTGTTCCTTAAAACCCTGTGTTCTTTCCTTTGTCCCTTGAGATTCTCGCCCCCAACGAGATTGGACAATAAACGCTCCTGTCTGCTTTAAAGAGAGTCTCCCTTCTCTCAATCCTTTATCTCCGCCTCCTCGCCGCTTTTCCAGCGTCCACAGCTCGACCCTTTCCACGTCAGCAGGTCCAATTGGAATTTTTGCCTGCATTCGGTCACCCTTGGCCGCGAAAGTGCAGTCTCCTGGCTGGATCGCCGGGCAGCCTAGTGGTCAGACGACTGCAAATAATCAGCAATAAATAAGCCTTGGCAGGGCTTAGTGTGATTGTGTTATCAATGAGTTAAAGAATGCTGCTAGCCTGCTGGAGTTCAGCTTGTCTGCTGGGGACACAGTTTCTCCTTGGTGGTCCAGAGCAAATGGTGGGTGGCACTTCTAAAGTAAGGCTATACTGGCCAGCTCAGAAAGGGTTGGCGCTGAAAGGGTCAAATGAAACAGAAGTTGACCTGAACACATGTGATGTAACAAAACTCTCTTTATTATTTAATATACAGAAGAAAATTTCCATCTCAGATCAAATAATTGTGCCACTCGTCTCTTTAAATTTCCTGCAGCCTGATGTGTTTGCTGTGGTATT
Source organism: Ifrita kowaldi (assembly GCA_013398055.1). Taxonomy (NCBI): domain Eukaryota; kingdom Metazoa; phylum Chordata; class Aves; order Passeriformes; family Cinclosomatidae; genus Ifrita; species Ifrita kowaldi. The sequence goes on from VZRS01012923.1 coordinate 30,034, forward strand.
TCCTCTAAAGCATAGTCTGCATAATTTTGCCAGTACTTATTCTATCATCCGTATGTGAGCTGTATCTGAAGCAGAATCTGGGTACAGAAGTCAGTTTGAAAAATCAAATTTTTCCAGTTATTGTCTTACAGCACTGGATTTTATCTGTTCATGTTCATGCTCCCACATTACCAAGGGACAAGGCTCCTGGCTGAGGAGATGTTGTCTAAATACCCTGCAGACCAGTGGGTCAGTGACTTCAGGCTTCATGGCCATCACCATGGTCCAGCAGCAGAGCTCACATTTTCTAGCTTCAGCCTTGTGACTCGGCCACTAGTGCACATGAGCCACTACAGTGTTTCCTGATGTGCTGAATGTCATGAGCAAAACTCTCCTGAGTGATAAATAAATAAATTGGCAATACTTCACTCCTGAGGTTCATTCACTCAGAAAAGGTCTGATTTTTGGGTCTTTGAACTCAAGTTTATTTGAATGTTTTGTTGCACTGAATGGTAAATTAAAGTACTTTTGTGCAGACTTCTCAATCCTAGACAACAACTGCCCTGACACTTAACCTGGAATCTTGGTTCTCTTTACAACAACTCCTTGAGAAGGTAACACTGATAAATCATTAAGAGGATATCACTGTGCACTGCAGAAATACTGAGGTGGATATTCCTCACTCAGCCATCGTCAGTCATATGCTCCTGCACTTTGAATTAATGCAAACAGGTTGATCCCCTCGGCTTGAACATCAATGGATGGATGGACGTGCATGAAGTTCATGAATTTTCTTTGGATCAGACCAGGTAATGTTGTTTTGTGTTTCACAACTCATTACAGAGTGCAGATCTGAGCTCCAGGCTGCCTTCTTGTTGCTTTTCACACCACACTGCAGGGGCCCTACATGGAAATGCTTTCTGTTCATCCTACCTGAGCTGTAGTACTTAGCAAGTTAAATCCTTGTTTCTACCGAGCATTATGAAGGCAAGCAAAACAGGCAGAGTGTAATCACCACCTGCTCTGAAATGAATGAAATGCAGTTTGTGAGAGTTATGGGTACTCCTGAGCATCCGAGGCAATCAGACTTCTATTTTCTGCTTGGTAAACAATGGTCTCACACAAATAAGCATGGCAAAAGACCCTTTCCCAAGTTCCTGTTGTCACATAACATTAGAATATCTTAAAAATTGAGTTCTCTGATTAAATGTGGATGCAGGCATCCTCACCAAATCACTTTAAACTCTCATTCAAAGTCTTTACAGGGTGGATCTTTCATCTTAAAGCAGGTGCATACAGTTGGTTAAAGAAATCACATCCCTGGTTTTACGGTCTATACTCACTGTATCTCCACCAAGTGTAATAAGAGGGTCCCAAACCCTTCCCTCACTGAGTTACAATGTAATCCTTTTCACTGTGCCAATTCCAAAGATAAACAGATGTCATTCTAGGTAGAGAAAGGGATATAGAGAATGATCTTTTTTCTGTTCTTGAAAACAAAGACTGTTGATAACAGCTCTAGATGGGGGTAACCTTAGACATTTTTGGCAACCTGGAAGCTAAGCATATTTGATAAGATTTTCCTGCCTTGGTTTCATGACTTTGGAAGTTTAAAAGAAGAAACAACTGATCTGCTAAAATGACAATGATTTTCTTAAGGTTACATAGTGAGACTGAGGCATAGCAGACATCTGAATTCAGTCTCCGGGAGCCTATAGATGCCGTAGAATCATAGAATCACAATGGTTTGAGTTGGAAGGGACCTTAAAGATCATCTAGTTCCAACCTTCTGCTATGGTCTACCTTCTAGACCAGGTTGCTCAGAGCCCCATCCAGCTTGGCCTTGACTTCCAGGGATAGGGTATCCACAGCTTCTCTGGGCAACCTGTGCCAGGGCCTCACCACCCACTGAGTAAAGAATTGCTTCTTAACGTCGAATCTAAATCTCTTCTCTTTCAGTTTGAAATCATTACTCTTTGTCTTGTCAGTATTGGCCCATGTAAAAAATCACTACTCCTCTTCTTTATAAGCCCCCTTTAAGTACTGAAAGGCTGCAATAAGGTCTCCCTGGAGTCTCCTCTTCTCCAGGTTGAACAACCCCATCTCTCTCAACCTGTCTTCATAGGACAGGTGTTCTAGCCCTCCGAGCATTTTCTTGGTCTTCCTCTGATGACCATCAACTGCTCTGTCCTCTTCGTTACTGTGTTTTTTCCCCTTTGATCCAATGACAACAATATTACTTCAGTCCCTTGGGAAAGCTGTGCTCCCTGACAGATGAACTTTTCACTGGCTTTGACTGACTTGGAGCTTCAACAATGGAAAAAACCAAACTGTGGAAATATTGAGTTCAACTCAAATCTCACAGACATCAGTAAAAGTTTTTCAGTGAGTTTCAGTGAGATATGGATCAAGTCCACAATATTTAAGCAATAAAACACTCTGACATTCACATTAGATAGGCAATGGTCCATGACGCCACATGTGGAAATCCTCTTAACATTATAAAATTAATCTATTCCATGATGACAGTCAAATATGTTTTATATCTAGAGAATCAAGGACTCATGAATTTTAATGCTTCAGCCTTAAATGCTTTCTCCAAAATTGTTTATATTTTCTATGTTTTAATCTACATTTCCCATACTTCCAATGTAATGCATTTAATATGCTACTAACGCTGAGTAGTAGAAATGCTTACAGAAAAAACCAGCCATGAACTCATCAATGAAAGGACAACAATCACTCATGAACACCTCCATGAAAATAAAAAGCATTAAAAAATGTTTGAATCAGATAAGTCGAAAAGACCTAATTTTAACTTAATTGAGTAATTATGCCATGTTAAGTAAATAACAACTGACTTTGAAAAGTGGCTAATTAAACTTGCTGATTATAAATTTAAATTAAGATGAAATTAAGTTTCTATTATAATATTATTGGATAATTTCATTAGTATTTCAAGACCTTTGAAAAAAACCCAAAAACAAAACCAAAAACCAAACTATCATGGAACTTGATTTGAAGTGTGAGGAAATAATCCATTGACTTCTGCAAGTTTTCTGACACATTTTGCTGCTCCAGGTTGGGATCCTCTAGGACTCACACTAAAGGCTAATAAGTGAATGATTTACTATCCCTGAGGAATCTGCTTTAAATTTTGGTGGAAGACTAGAATGCTATTTTTTAAAATTAGTTTTAAAGTATTTCCAGTCTGGGAGGTTCATTTCCTGAAGATTTCATGTGTAATACACAGAACTGGTTATTAGGTGAAGAAACAACATATTTCAAGCCTGTGAGGACTGTTACCAAAATATTTCCAACCCTTAACTGGATCCCAACATTTTAACCTTGCAATGATTTTCTAAATAAAAAATTCAATTCTGCTTTGAGTATTTTTTTCCTTTCTAAAATGTTTTCTTTCAATATATTAATTTTCCCGACAGAAACACAAGTCATTATCAGGAGAGATGTCATTCGCCTGTGTGGTAATGTCCTCTTATTTTGCCTTTGCAAGAGACTTTTTACAGATTAATTATCTGCCTATCATTCTGTTTCCAATGCAATTTACAGTATCTGGGTTTAAGGGTTATTTTTCTTCCCATTTTTAAAGCATTTTCTTCACAATTTGGAAGCGGTTGCTGCCACAAGCCATTCTTTCATTCAGCTGCACATCCCAGGTCTGAAATTTATCCCAGCATCTGTTCCCTGAAACCTGAGCAGATGGAAGAGTCCAGGAGGGACTGCTTGTGCCAGGGTAAGGTAGCTTTGTCTTTCTATGGTAAATGTTCTCCAAGAGTAAAATTGAACCCCAGACAAACTGGTCAGGAAACCTACAGTAGTTAAGGGAAGGGATTTGTAGGTGTATGCAGCAGTATGTATGTCTTTGGGGGGAAAATTAACAAGTTGATATTAGCTAAACTACAAAGCAACTATATTTTCAAATGTATATATGGCAGTATTTTGTTTAACTATTTTGGAATTGTCCATATGATCTCCTTAAGTTTGTGGCAGGTGCCCTTAGACAGCTCCTGAGCAAGAGGGGAGTACAAAACCTATACACTTTTTCAGGAAAATCCAAGTAAAATATGTGGTCACCCTGTAAATATAAGAATAAAAGGACAATTCAATGCAAACATATGCAAGGACACAGAGTAGCCTGTAAGACGGAGAGAAAAGAAATTAAAGAAGTCTTGCGCAGGTGTAGGGCGGGGTTTCCTCTGGCCAGTGACAGTCTGATTAAAAAAGGGGTCTGGGGAGTGCGGCGACCCAGAGCAGGCAAACAGGAGCGTGGTACGTCTCTGAGGGCGCGGCACGGCAGTTTGTGAGGCAGTTCACGCAGGCAGGGCTGCAGGTATCCTCCTGTTAGTGGGGTTTTTAGTTTGTTTTTGTGTTGAGATTTGGTTGGTTGGGTTTTTTTCAGCAATGGTCTTTACACAATCAAAAGCTACAACTAGTGAAAGTGTACCTAGCCAAACAGAACCCTCCAAGAAGGACACATCTGTCCAGACCCCTTCCTGTGAGGAGTGTTTGAGCTTGTCAGTAGTATCAGGGGATGTTGTAAAAGACGCCTGCCTGAGGTGGGAACAGGTGAAAGATCTCCTTTCTCTAGTGGCCAAGCCTCCTTTCTCTAGTGGCCAAGCCTAAGGAGGAAGTAGAAAGACTAAGGAGCATTAGAGAAAGGGAAATAGGCTGGTGGAGTTTCACCCTTCCATCCTTGAGAGAAGCCCCCCAGGAGTCAGAGGACTCTCATCCCTCCTACCATCAGGCAATAGGAGGACGCCTGGTGGGTGAAAGGGAGTGGAAATGGGTTCCTACTTGGGGAGGTAATTAAAATTCCTCCCGACCCTCATCACCTACCCAGGTGCCACTTCAGAATAGGTATGAGGCCCTGGGGGAGGAGGGTCAGCCAGATGACATAGAAGAAAATAATCCGTCCAGTGAGCCTCCCAATTCTACTTTGTCTGTCGGACAAATCACTGCCTCTAGCATTATAAAGAATAGAAGGGTAGTCATGGTAGGTGACTCTCTTCTGAGGGGAAAAGAGGGTCCTGTGTGTTGACCAGATCCATCCCACAGGGAGGTCTGTTACCTCCCTGGGGCCTGGGTACAGGATATTACCGAGAGACTCCCTGGGCTGATTCAGCCCACTGATTATTACCCATTGTTGATACTCCAGGCTGGCAATGATGAGATTGAAAAGAAGAGCACTAGGGCAATTAAAAGGGACTTCAGGGCACTGGGTCAAGTGGTTGATAGGGCAGGAGCACAGATAGTGTTTTGCTCAGTCCCTTTGGTGGCAGAGACAAAAGATGAAAGGAACAGGAGAGCCCACATTATCAACAAGTGGCTCAGAATTTTGGGTTCTTTGATCATGGGGCAATTTTCACAGCACCTGGCCTGCTGTAGCCAGACAGGCTCTATCTATCTGTTAAAGTCAAAAGGATTTTAGCCCATGAACTGGTGGAACTCGTTGAGAGGGCTTTAAACTGGGTTTGAAGGGGGAAGAGGATGCAACTGGGCTCTCCAGAATCTAGCCCAAGGGTGGTAAACCAGAGTCAGGGGTGAAATCAGCAGTCCAGCTGAAGTGCATGTATACTAATGCATGCAGCATGGGTAGACAGGAAGAGCTGGAAGCCATGGTACAACATCAGTAAAGCTCTGATGTAGTCGCCATCACGGAAACGTGGTGGGATGACTTGCATAGCTGGAGCACTGCACTGGATGGCTACAAGATCTTCAGAAGAGACAGGAGAGGGAGAAGAGGTGGAGGAGTGGCCCTTTTCATTAGGGAGGCTTTTAATGCCATGGAAACTGAAACTAATGACGATGAAGTTGAATGCCTATGGGTAAGAATCGGGGGAAGGCCAACAAGGCTGACGTCCTGCTGGGAGTCCGTTATTGACCACCCAAGCAGGAAGAAGAGGTGGATAACTTATTCCACAAGCAGCTCAAGGATGTTTCAGGATCACCAGCCCTTGTTCTTGTAGGTGACTTTAACCTACCAGACATCTGCTGGGAACTTAACACAGCAGAGGAGAGGCAGTCTAGAAGGTTCTTAGAGTATGTGGAGGATAACTTCTTGTCACAGCTGGTGAGTGAGCCCACCAGGGGAGGGACTACGCTAGACCTGCAGTTTGCAAATAGAGATGGGCTGGTGGGAGATGTGGTGGCTGGAGGCTGTCTAGGGCATAGTGATCATGAAATTATAGAGTTCTCAATATTTGGTGAAATAAGGAGGGGCATCAATAAAACTTTCACACTGGACTTCTGGAGCGCAGACTTTGGGCTATTCAGACTTATTTGGAGAGTTCCTTGGGAAGCAGCCCTTAAAAACAAAGGAGTCCAGGAAGGGTGGGCGTGCTTCAAAACAGACAACTTGAGGGCACAGGAACAGACTGTCCCTGTGCGCCAGAAGATGAGTCAATGAGGCAAATGTCCAGCCTGGATGGGCAAGGAGCTTATGAAGGACCTAAGGAATAAAAAGAGGATGTATTGACTGACTAATTCTGAATCCTGGGAGTGAAAGGCTTGCTAAGAGGGATTTGTCTAATTCATGAGGGCATAGTCACTTTAAAGTCTCTCAAGAGTACATTTCTTTTAATGGTTATTGTTTCAATTGTGCAAACAGAAAAACAACTTTGATTTTATATCATGCACAATACAGCATAAGAAAACATCAACAAACATCTCCTATAACGCAAAATACCTCCACTTCCTGACTGAGCCATTGACAACACCGTTCAAGTAATGATTTAATTCTCCCCATTATGTACTCCTTGTATTTCTTGACTTTTACCATCTTGCCCTTACAGCTTTCACTGATTTATTTTGTCCTTGTTTTGTAGTGAAATAAGCATAATGCCAATTTTTTATTGACTGAATAACCTTCCATGTCTCCTGACTCTCCCTTGGGTGAGGACACTGCCCAAGATGAGCTCCTGGAGGTGGAGAGCCCTCATCTTACAGAGGGAGTGATTGCACATGCTGGCTTACCCTTGTAAAGCTTAGGAATCCTGAAGTCAGTTGTGTAGCAGCAATTCCATTTGACATCCTGAATCTGTAATCCATCAACACTGACAATCTTTAAATGGTTTTGTAAAATAAATTATGTTTGAGTACATTTTTTGGGTCACTTAATTTATAAGTCTCTGTGACAGAAGTCACCAGCAATTTTTAAAAATAATATGAATTGACTTTTTTTGATCAAAAAGAGCACAGTGGCTTAGGGTGTTCTGGAAAATAGAAAAGGGTAATGTTGTTTATATTATTAAAGAACAAAAAAATATCCCAGTCCCATAAACAGGATTTTTCTATTAAAATAATAACTTATTCAGAGACACTTTGCATTCCTAGTTGAGCAATTAGACCAGGGCTCTGGAAGCTGTGCTCTAATTCAGCTGTTGTGTTGACTTGCTTTGGGAGTTCAAAAAAATTATCAACTTTTATGTGTAGACAAAAGAAGATTAAAAAGTTTGATGGAAGCACTAAGATTTCCATACTTATTTTGAGTACCCAAGAGAAACGTAATGTTCTTATTTTTGGACTGGTCACATTGAGATAATCACACATCATTTTCTGCCTGGATTTGTCGATCTTTCTGTATTTATTCAGGTTATATTAATTACATCCTTATTAAAAAATGACATATATGAGTACCTTTAAGGAAACAAGGTATTTCCCTTACACTCTTTGAATGAAAGATTTTCTGCCCACTGAATTTCATAACTTTTAGCACTGTAAGCCAAAGGATGTTATTTTTTTCTAAACAGCACTTAGAATTTTTGCTTTAAAACTTCATCCAAGAAATTATTAAAGAAACTGCATTCTTACAATTTTCATCTAATAGGAAAATACCATTCCTACACCATCTTGCACTTATAAACTTTCCAGTTCTGTTATCCCTGGAAATCGGAGAACATACCTTTTATGGTCACCCACATAGGGAAAGATGAAAATAATTGTTCACATAGAACCACATGGAGGAAAAATCTTCAATAACAGGAACAATTTTTGCCTCACTTCAACACCACTTCAAGTAATGTGAGATGGATCCTGCCATGGCTGCTTTCATTAGTACACTGCAGTACAGCATGACCAGCCACCTCAGATTTACTGAAGGGAAGTTATGCCATAGGAACCTGGTCACCTTCCACAGCAAAATTTTATCTTCTGTTGGCATGGGGAAAGCAGTGCCTATTTTACTGTGGACAGCAAAGTATTTCACACTGACTCCCACAGACTTCTCCTAGACAAACGGGCCAGACACGGAGTGGAGATGGTCTGTTAGGTGGGCAGGAAAAACAGGGTGGGGATCAATGTTTTTCACTCATGCTGGCAGCCTGTAACAAGTGGGGTCCCCCAGGGACTGATACTGTGCTCCACAGTTTACAGCACTTTCCCAAATGACCTGGATGGAGGGATTGAAAGTGCTCTCATCAAGTTTTCTGATGACACCAAGCTGGATGATGAGGAGGACACATCAGAAGGAAGAGATCTTACAGAGAGACCTGGACAGGCTGGAGGAGTGGGTTAGTGAAAACTGTATGAAGTTTGACAAAGACAAGTGCAGACTCCTGCCCCTGGGATGACTTAACCAAAGAGCCCTTCACGGGCTTGGCTCTGTGTGGATGGGGAGCAGCCTTGCTGAAAGGGGCCCTGGGTCCTGGTGGACGAGCGGCTGAACAAGTGTCAGCAGGGAAGCTGCTGCAGCAATGAAAGTAAATGAAGGTAAATGGGATCCTGGACTGCATCCACAGGGATAAAGATGTACTTGTCAGGCCTGGAGTACGGTGTCCAGCTCTTGTCCCCACAATTCACAAAAGACACAGGCAGACTGGAGAGCAGCCAAAGGCAGGCCATGAAGATGATCAGAGGGCTGGAGAGCCTCCTCTGTGAGGAAAGACTGAAGGAGTTATGTCTTTTCACCCTGGAGAAGAGTTGACTCAGGGATGACATCATCAGAGTATTCCAGTAAATAAAGGGCACCTAGAAAAAGGATGAAGGCTCTGTCTTCACATGGAGTCACAAGGAGAGGACAAGCAGCAATGAGGACAAGTTGCACAAAGAGAGGTTTAATCTCAACATAAGAAGTGAACATTTTACAGTGAGAACAATCAATCACTGGAACAGCCTCCCCAGGGATGTGGTTGAGTTCACATCACAGGAGGTTTTTAAGATGTGACTGTGTGGTGTGCTAGATGATCCCTCCTAGGCTCCCTTTTCCATGAAAGATTGGACCAGGTGATCTTTCAAGGTCTCTTCCTACCTGGGCTATTTTATTATTCTTTCATATGGCTTTGCCTCAATCCCTCACAGAGGCGATTTAAAATGGGATTTGACCTACTGTTGTAGAATATAAGCATATCCAGCATGCACATCTCAGCTGATGATAAACAGTAAGATACCACACCTGGACCTTAAAAGAAAATCTTGCAGCTGTAGGACAGATCTAGGTATCCTTAATGAATTTTGCCAGACCATTTTTCTAAAAGAAGCCAGTGGCTGCTTACTTGGGTCATTTCACTCAGTAGGAATAAAGACTGGAATGAAAATTCTGAAGATCAATAAAAACATTTTGGAATAAAAGAAGAAGGATCAAACCTCCCTAACCATACCACATCTGAACAGGCTCTGTAGTGCTCATACTAACAGAAAACAAGCAGAGATAACTGAGAAACAGAGGAAAGAATTGAAAAACCATACTTACAGTCATTTCCCCACACAATTTTAATGTAAGCAAGAATCTTATCTATCAGAGCTGAATGACTCCCAGCAGATACAAACATGGGCAGCAATCTGCATTTTGTGTTACAGATGGCTTCTGCAATTTTTACTGTTTGAAGAGCCATATTGTCCTGTGTCACTGAGTCTCCAGGGTCCCAGATCTGTTCCTTTTTTTTAAATATATAACAGAAAACATTTTCCTCTCCATTTAACTCATGGTATAAGGTCTTAAACCAGGAGCTCTCTGAAGTTGAATTAATTTGTGTCTGTGGAAGACTGTGAAGCACTGTGGGGAAACATCTCTTAAAATTACAAAGTATTTTTGCTCTTACAGTCAAACTCTCAGTGGAGTGATATGAAAAGAATGTTAAGTGTGAACAAATCCGCAGTTTGTGAATTTACAGATATTTACTGACTATGGTGAGCAAGTGCTGGTGTCTACCTCATCCACCCAGCTATGGAAACAGTCACTCAGCACTAATTGCAGCTTTTCTCATTGGCAAACAGAAGTGCTGAGACCTTAAAAGTCAGGAAAGAGGGTGGCATGGCAAGAGTTTATTTCTTTGGTGCTGACACTTTGCTGGGCTGGATTTCACAGTGTAAAGACATACTGTGAAATGATTAAGCGGAAATTAGCGTTTGGTTCTCTTCCTCCATTTTCATGCTTTGAATAAATGCAGTTTCACAGTTCTGTGTATTTCTGTGGGTCATTTTTCCCCCAAGGCTTGAAGCAAACTGCTGCAAGTTTTTCTTGGCTTTAGTGAGCTTTGGTCCAGCTTTTTAGCACAAGGACAGGTACAGCATTGACTGCAGTGCTCAGTGTCTGCTTCCAGAGCCAGGGTAGGATTTGTTCCATGTAATGCTTGGTCTTTCTTCACCAAAAAAACCACCAAAAACTGAAACAACGAATCCAAACCCAACCAACCAAACAAAAAATGCCAACCAACTAAACAAACAAGAAAAGATGCAGAAAGAGCAAAGTCTGATACTGACATTGGTAAACTGGGAGCAAGACCAAGACATCAATATCTCACCTACAAACAAGAACACTTTAGCCACTGGGGATTTGAAAGTTTTCTGGATACTCATCCCAGAGTGCTTTTGCTCATAAAGAGATTGGTATGAAGGATATGATTACCCTGATGTGCCGGATAACACCTATGCAGATGTGACTCTACTGGGCACTGGGGAATCCCAGGGTTACATGGCTTCACTCAGGGTTGTTCTGGCTTGACCAGCAGGGAGGTGATGAAAGTGCAGGAGCCCCTCTGTCCGCAGCCTTTTGTGTTCACAGGGTAAAGGCTCCTACCAAACCTCTTTGGTACCAGTGACCAAAATTGTATTGTCCCCATGGACTGGGGACACGACAGCCCACGACAAGTTTTCACAGGCTACATATAAAATAACTGATAAAAGCAAATTTATTGTAATTTGGATCAACTTCCTTATGAAGAGCTCTGCACTGAAACACTTATGGTTTTATGAGCTAAAAACAAGTGATCTCTAATGATGTATAAACACTCTTACATGACCTGTAAACACTCCCACCTTTATTAACAGCAGAAATGAGCCTAATTTTTTTTCCCTTTAATGAAACCTGTGTTATTTATCTTGCCCTCTGTGCCTGGACATTTTCCTAAAATACAATAGGGTAAGGTGAGCATTCACAGGTTCTGTAAGTGGGCTGGGAGCTGCCGCTGAACTAATGACTCATTTTCTCTAACTGCAGAACATAGACAGCAACAGCAGGTGTTTATTTTTTTCCTCCTTCTGATGTATCATTTAGGAAAGAATATGTGTAGAAATAATGAGAAAATAATGAAAAGATAAATTCATTGGACATGACAAGTCTATCTTGTGATAAGCTGGTGAAGAGCAATGGAAGCATCAAAACTTTCAGAGCAACCAAAGCTTACAGAGCAGTTAAAAACAGACAAAAACTTTCTTTCACCATCTTTAACTACAGTAAATATCATCAGCCAACACCCTCCCAAAATGATTCTGCCATTTGCCACACAACTGAGAAAGAATGGCAGGAATCCTAGATAAGAGAGGGGATAAAAGCAAAGCACAAAGGATTAAGTGACTCATGCAAGATTGCTCAGGAAATCTGGCAGATATGCTTCGGAGTTCCAAGTTCTATCCTGTTCACATCAGTGCAGAAATGTTAGACATCCAAGTAGGTTACTATATAGTCCTGTTTGCAAATGTTCTGGTAACCTGTTATTTTTCATTATTGTAATATTTCCATTTGCTGCAACTTTTCATGTGACTACAACTGTTTTCCTAAATTTTGGCCAGAAGAGAGTCTTTAGGATCAAGACAGAAATTCTAGTCAGGGTCTCACAATGTCTTCAGATATGGGAAAATTAGACCAAATGGCTAACTCAATTAATATTCCACTACTATTTAGGATGTGACAGCTGTAAGAGGAGAGCCTAGGATATAGCTGGTAAGGTATTTGGTGTGAGTGTAGATTTCCATATCACAAATTCATTAATTTAGCCACCAGCTAGGGACCCACCTGAAGGGCTCTCACTGTTGGTTGCTGCAGCTGATCAGTTCGCTGGATTTTTTTTATGGCTTTGGCTTAACATTGTTCTTTAAATGAGAAAAAAATATTGCCATCCTGAAATAACATAGAACATTCATATTTTCAATTCTAAAACAATATTTCTCCAGGCACAGACAGCTGCATCCAACATTTCTTCCCATGTTTAGTGTTAACAATACACTTAAAATCTTACCAGAAAATACGTTCATTAGGCACAAAAATTGTGCATGGATTTACAAGTTCAGCTTCCTTCATCTTACAATCAAGCCCTGTAGAACACAATCAAAATGTCATGAAATCACAGAATCATGGAATGTTTTGGGTTGGAAGGGACCTTAAATATCATCTAATCCAACCCCACTGCCATGGGCAGGGACACCTTCCACTATCCAGGTTGTTCCAAGCCCCACCCAACCTGGCCTTGAACACCTCCAGGGATGGGGAATCCACAGCTTCTCTGGGCAACCTGTGCTGCTAACTCACCACTCTCAAGTAAAGAATTTCTTCCCAATATCCAATTTAAACCTACCCTCCTGCACTTTGAAGTCATTGCCCCTTGTCCTACTGGTTCACTTCAGACAGCCCATTTTGCAGATGTACTTACTGTGTACAGCTTCTGACCCCTCAGCCCTCAGCAAACACAGTCCTTGCATCTTCCCTGCTCCTGCAGAAACCTCAGAAGAGCTGAAAGCTTGGATAAATTGCTTTTCCTCTTAAATGTGCTTGTGGGTCATGGTGGTTTACACTGTTTCTAGTCTCTAGATGGTAATTTATTTTCCTAGGTGAAAAAACTTCAGTGCTTAAATCGACAGATGTGTTGTTTGTTGCTCTTGTGGTTGCTGTTACCTTTTTTTATGAGCTGGGATGCCAAACTTCCAACCTCATTTCTCATGCATTTTCTGCATCATTACCTGTTTAAATTTCCTGTGCTTGGATGGCTGTTACTTCTCTCTAGCAATTCCCTCCAACGTGGATCTGTTAAAATGCAGAAACTGTTATACAATCAGAATAGAAAAAAGGCCAGATGGCATCAATAACTGCTAATATACCCCCATGTTTATGCTCCAGCACACGTCTGATGGATGGGATAAGTGCTAGTCACTGGTACTCTGTTTGTGTCATTGTTTGCTGAGTTTGTTTTTTAATTAACCATATGCTCCCTAGGAAACCTTGAAAGCATATCACATGGTTCCCCAAAATACACCTGCATTGCACCTTAAAAATGGACAGCGTTTTAAAACATAACCCCTTTTTCTTTGTAAAAAGGAAATATATTGTATGAAAAGAAACTGAACTACTTTCTCTCCTGAGTTTCCATTCCTGTTTCTGCCCCAACTGCTTTCTAATCACGAGCCATCCATTCACATGTTTATTGGTCTCTAAGCTGCACATTTTCTAAAGATGGGGTTTTGGTATACATATTTTTTAATCCAAACACCAGAATATATATCAATATGACCAGACAATAGTTGGAGTCAACTTTGATTGCTCAATCTCCTAAGACTCCTGACACCCTGTAGATGTTTATGAAAGCAGTGCAGGATGCAGACTGTCACACACTGATTCTCTGTGCAGTCAATGAAAAGAAGCAGTCACATCCCTGAAATCTGGAATCCATAGCAAATGACTAAATGTGCCATCCTCGCTATGCTTTTCCATCATTCATGCAGTCAGCTTCCATCTGGCAGCCTTAGGGAGCAGGTTGCTGGATTTGCCCCACAGTTTCACTCACTGTATTCTCTCACATGTACCCAAAGCAGAGAGGTGACACTCACAGCAGAGGAATTGTTTCTGGGGTTTGTGACTACAGGTCATTCTTAGAGGGAAGGGACAGCTGATCATGGCAGGGAGAAAGGCAATTTTATGCAGGCTTTACTGGTAGATTGATTCTAACAAGAGGGTTAGAGCAGTCTGGTTTTCACTGGCTTAATGGGCATTCAAAAAATATCCCAGAATCATAGAATACCCTGAGTTGGAAGGGATCAAAAAGGATCACCAAGTCCAACTCCTGGCCCTGCCCAGGATAGACCCAAGAATCACATCATGTGCCTGAAAGCATCGTCCAAATGCTCCTTGCACTCTGTCAGGCTTGGTGCTGTCACCACTTCCCCTGTTCCTGCGTGTGTTACCTGCGTCACTGTGGCTTTTAGGGCAGGGTTTGTATTTCTTAGCTTCCCAAAACTTACCTAACTAAATTAGCTATCCAGCAATGTAAGCATTGACAACTGAGCAAGTTTCTTGTGTTCCTATCATAGTTAGTAAAAAACAAGTCCACAGAGTCAGTGAAGCATAGGGTGAGTCATTTAACCAAACACAGGTATCGACTTTAGGATGACATAAATCACACCCTACTCTTCATTGATCATCTAGAAACCCAAAGGCAACTTTTAAAGATGCTGATGCCACCTTGCATTGTCTCATATGGTAACTTAATTAGTGTGCTTTGCCTCCCACCTTCATTTCTTGACTTGTGAAAGTGAGATCTTACAATCAGCCACCCAATTTGTGAGAGATGAAGATAATGAGTTCATGTTTGTACAGTGCTGAGGAAATATTAAATCCAACAAGCTGTGCCTTAACGATATAGTCTTAACCCATACTGATGAAGACATACTGTTTACGTACAGACAGCAAGAGAGCCATAAGCTCTGGTTAGCTGGCAGCCCTTCAGGGTCTCTACATGGCTTTCAACATTAGGTATTTTGTAAATAGGAATGTTAGGGCAGATATGTTGGAAAACTTGCCTAGAGTGAAGCAGAACGTTAGCAGCTGAGCTGGGATAGTGACTTTTTGTGTACAGCTCTTGTGACAATTACTAATTGTCAGCTGTAACGTAGCTCTGTCTTCCTGTGATTCCCTCATTTACTCCCGAAAGAATACAGATGGTTTTTATATCACATATCTATGTTGGTTACCAAATGTCTACGAAATGCCTTCAGATATTTCAGGATGAAAAGAGAGATAAATATTATTAATTTTCATTGCAAGTAAGGTAATTTGTTCCAAAATTTCTGCAGTGTTCATGTATCTAATGAGTCAGGGTGTTTCATAGCTCATCAGACCTTCAGCTGATGTTTTATAGCTTTCCTATGTCAGAAGGAATAACTGATTGTGGTTGTTAGAAGCATGGAGCAGTGCAGAATTATTGCTACCATCTATATGTCATACAAATATCTTAAACCAAATCTTGGCTACAGTATTTCATCAAGGCAGCTGAGTATGATAAATCAGTAACAGCTGAAATCTGTGATATCAAGACACAAAAACTGTTTGCTTATTCTCCTGACAAAATTTTCAGCAGCAGACAAATTGCCATGTACTTAGAGGTAAGGTAAGATATTGTAGACATGAGAAAATCTCTGAGGTGATAAAGTCAAATGATAAAACTTTACATTACAGCTATGTATATAAAAGATGACTGGATGGCATAATGCTTTTAGAAGAGTAACTACCAACATACATCTAATCTATTCAGTGACAGCCTAATTTGCCCTTCTCCTCCCTGAAGTAATCATGAAATTTAAAGTCAGAAAGGCTAAACAGCACAACCACAAACTACTTACACGGAATAAAGAAAAGTAATCAGGATGGATTGTAAAAACACATCAAGAATGAAAAAACCAACCAAAAAAGACGAGACCCAAAGGGAAATGTAAGTCTATTTCTTATCTGAAAAGAACTAATAACACAAGAACAAGAAAGTTTAGTATTCAGTATTCAATATTAGTTAAGTGAAGTTGGATTATTAAATCCATTATTTTTTAAGAAGAGGATAAGAGTCCAATATAGAATGAGAAATAATAGATTAAGGAATTTTTCAGGAAATTGGGAGTGTTCAACACAACAGTTTATTCAACACCCAGTAATGAGTGGTGTCCCTCAAAAGTATAAATTGGGACCAGTACTATTTAGTATATTCATCAGTGAAATAGTGAGTGACGTCAAGTGCACCCTCAGCAAGTTTTCAAACCACCAAGCTGAGTGGTGCAGTGGATTCACTTGAGGGAAGGGATGGCATCCAGAGGGACCTGGACAGGCCTGAGAAGTGGGACCTTGTGAACCTCATGAAGTTCAGCAAGGCCAGGTGCTAGGTCCTGCACCTGGGTTGGAGCAATCCAAATTCAGACTGGAGGATGAAGGGATTGAGACCAACCCTGCAGAGAAGGACTTGAGGATGCTCGTGGATGCAAAATTAGAGATGCATTCACAAGGTTCACTCACAGTCCAGAAAGCCAACCATGTCCTGGGCTGCATAAAACAAAGCATGGCCAGCAGGTCAAGAGAGGTGATTCTGCCTCTCTGTTCCACTTTTGTGGGAGCCCACCTGGAGTACTGTGTCCAGCTATAGGATCCCCAACATCCTGTTGGAGGACATTCAGAGGAGGCCATGAAGATGCTCAGAGGGGTGGAGCACCTCTCTGGTAAAGACAGGCTGAGAGAGTTGGGTTTGCCCAGCTGGAGAAGAGAAGGCTCCAGGGTGGCCTTATTTTGGCTTTCAGTATACAAAAAGGGATTGTAAGAAAGATCAAGAGAGATTTTTACCATGGCCTGTAGTTACAGGACAACAGGCAACAGCTTTAAACTGAAAGAGGGCAGGATTAGATTGGACATAAGGATGACATTTTTTATAATGAGGATGGTGGGACCCTGGAGCAGGTTGTCCAGGAAAATTGTGGATGTCCCACCATCAGAACCGTTCAAGGTCATGTTGAATGGGGCTTTGAGCAACTTGATTTAGTGAAAGATATCCCTGACAGGGGGGATTGGAACTAGGTGATCTTTTAAGGTCTCTTTCAATTCAGATCATTCTGTGATCCTAATGTTGATTCCTGCTACAAAAAGCAATTTCTATTTTGAAATTATCTTCCGTGTATAACATATTGAAAACATCAGTCATCAGTATTCCGCTATAACTAGTAGTAGGGGAGTCTGAGCTAGAAATCAGTGACTGGCTCTGTACACCACATTACAAATATTTCTGAAAAATTTGAGTGCAAGAGATACAAAAAAAAAGCCCAAAACAGGATAGCAAGCAATGTGGTAAGCATGACCTATGAGAGAATCAGAAAGAAGTGAGATTATGGGAAAGCATAAAACTGTTGGGGTTTGACACTGGCTGAGCTCTAGGCACCTACGAAAAACTATTCACTTATTTTCCTCTACTATAGCTGAGCAGAGGGAATTAAAACTAAAATTCATGAGTTGAGATAAGGATTAGGGGAAAAACATTTTAAGGAAAAACAGGTTCAAACTTAAACAGTATAAAGAAAATTTATTATTAACAGAATTAAAATTAAAAAGGGTAATGAGAACTAAAACAAACCTCCAGAACACCTTTCTTTCCCAGTCCCTCCCTCTTTCCGCCAACCACGCAAAGAAACAAAACATGGGGTTTTGGTCAGTACTTCATTTCTTAAAAATCTTTCCTCAGTATGTTTAAGGAAAAGAGTTTCTTCTGCTCTGCCATGGGATCCTTCCCACAGGAGATAGTTCTCTGCAACTTTTCTAGTGTGGTTTTAACTTCCACAAGCAGCAGTCCCACCTGAATGTGCTGCAATGTGAATCCCTCCCACAGGCCAAGCAGTCTTCCCACAACTGCCTAGCTTGGGTCATTTTAGTTCATGGGGTTTAGTCTTTTATGGATGAGCTGTTCTAGTTTGGAAGGGAAGGCTCTCTTGCTCTATCTCAAAAAGCAGGGGTCATCTCTCTCTCTGTTCGAGTTCCTCACTAGATTACAGCTATTCAGTACCAAGTGCTCCAGCGTGAGTATTCTTCCTGGGATGTGCGTGGGTCTCTGCACCCCGCCATGCATCTCATGAATTATAGGGAAGCAGTTTGTTGTATTATAGTCCTCACCACGGCTTGCAGGAGAATCTCAGCTCCGGCGCTTGGAGCACCTCTGTAGTGGGTTGACCTGAATTGACAGACAACCTGTTAATCCAATTACGTTTCTCTCAAGGTCACATGTTTAAATTGCGTGAAAAGGCAGAACTTGGGGGAGGTTTCTGCCTTTTCAGCTGGGTGTTGGGACAGGACGGAGGGGTGGCCTAAG
>VZRS01012923.1:49581-131034 GCA_013398055.1 Ifrita kowaldi
TTTTGTTCACTGACCTCGGTGCCGCCATGTCGGTTCTCCTCACGTGTCCTCACTTTTCCTTTTTCTCTGACTTGGAAGAAAGTTGGTGTCTGTAAGTCGGAATCGAGAGGCTGATCTCGTCGGGGCTCTGCATCGGGGAATTGCTCGCCATGTCTCTCCCTGCTGGCCCCGTGGTCCCTGCTGGCACTGCAAGGCCGGCCCCGACCTCGCGGTCCTCACGGGCACCGCAGGGGCGGCTCCGGCCTCAGGACGGCCTTGGCCGCGCGGTCCCGGCCTTGGGAAGGTCTCGGCCACACGGCCCCTGGTGGCCCCCACCGGGATGGGCCCCGGCAGCCACCGCACCACCCCTCGGGAGAAGAAAAAAGAGAAGTTCCTGCAGTTTTGCCTTTCTTAAATATGTCATCACGGAGGCTTTACCAACTTGTCTAATTGGGCTAGTAACCTGCCCAATGTCAGAGCCTTCAGCGACTGGCTCTGTGCCGGACATAGAAGTTTCGAGCAGATTTTCTCCTACCCCCACTAAAAACCAGGCTGTGTTAAACCAACACAACAACAGTCCTCAAATATGCAAAAAACTTGTATTTCATGTTCTCTGTGACAGAACAAGAGGAAATCAGTAATAATTTGTAGCAAGAATGACTTTAGCTACAGAATGGCATGTATAAGGATGGTGATACGGAGTGACAAAGCCTGCTGCTGTCTCGATCACTGGATGTCTCTAAAAATGCATCAGACAAGGTCAGAATATCTAAACAAGAAGATTGTCTGAACAGTCACTCAAGGACCAAGCAGTTACAGCTCTGTTGCCCAAATATATTCTCACTGTTTTGTGTGGAGAGAGCAGAGAGGGCAAGAGCTAACAGATGGGCTCTGTTCATGAGAAGCTATAACTGGATCCTGTGCAGATTATCTGAGTTGTACAAATGGATCATTTTAAAAATGCTCTTGTTGCCCTGTTCATAGGGGAGCTAATGTGGAGCTTGTCCGAGACAGCCTCATTATGTGAAAGGCACTTAACAAAGGAGGTTGGGTTAGCCTGTGTTTGGAGCATCCCTTCAATTGCAATCCAGAGGCTTTTTCTATAGCACAGGAAACAAGAAAATACCATGAGTACATTCTTTCTGTAAGTAGGAGTAATTGATTGAAGAAGTTTGCTCATTCAGACTTTTTTAAAGACAGGTTTTCACAGACATCAGTGTAAATTTGGCAACCAGTTGACAATTTCCGGCGGAACTGGAAACTTTCTATGGGAATATATTTATCTTGTTTCAATTAATGGCCACTGGAGAAAGTATATCTTCAGCTAGTATTTCAGCCCCTGTTTTCCCTCCGAGCATTCTGCTCCACCTCAGAGCAAGCATCTGACTCCTTGCATCTCCTTGGAGGCTTCTGCAAGTTGCCATCTGTTCACAAATTGCCCTGCCTGGTGCAGCATCCTCCTCGCCAGAGCCCATTCCTGCTCACCCTTGCCCCAGTCCACCTCTCTTTCAGGTCACTTCCATGCCTTTAAGCACAAACAAACATAAAACACAGCGATCCTTGTCTTGTCTCCCAGCCTCCAGAAACCAGGGATGCAGAAGTGGCTAATTGTGTATGGCATCTTGCTGGACTTGAATGGCATTGAGGAAAAGTAAGTGTGATTCAGCTAAAGGCTATGTGGGCACGTCAGCAGTTACAAAACCCCAACTGGACAGCACGGGAGTGTGAAATGACGCTTCTTTAAAAAGCGAGGCCCTTGAGGTTTAGCAACACATTCATTAAATGCACTGGTGCCCAGAAGTTATTTTGGTTTCAAGTCTTTGACCAGAATGAGGTCACTCTATATTTGCTTCCCTGTTAAAGGAATTTGTTAATGTTGAAATATTTATGCTGAGCTCTAACGGTATTGCTTCTTTAGAGGCTGCTTCTTTTGTGACACAATATTTTTTCTGTGCTTTATTTATATGAGGTAGATGCATCAGGACAAACCAACTGTGGATCTGGCTGCTTGTATGGGAGAACACATGGGATCAAACCAAATGTCTCTGCCTCTCACATCCCTACAGAAGGCTGCTCCCAGTTTTCCACCCATGATATCTTCTACCTAAGACCGTGAATAAAAATATCTTCCCATGTATTTCCTGGTAGACTGTATATGAAGACTTAAATAAATTATTTTAAACACCTAAAAGAAGTTAAAGAAATGCAAGCTGCATCTACTTTCTAGCATGCATTCACCTGAAATAGAGCAAAATTCTATTGAGAAAAAGACCCTTCAAACAGAAAAAAAAAAATACTAATGGACATATACATAAATTTGAAGAAGTAAGACTGCATGCACTTAAATCCCACCTCCTTTCCTTAGGAGAAGATAGAAAAAATAGTATTGAGATCAGTGACAGCTCCTTGAGGAAGCTGGTGATTTGTTTTGGAAGGATGTGTGGAAATAGACAATGTAAAAGGCGGTTGAAGACAGGTTTCATGAATAAAAAGAGGCATCAAAATCCACTTTTGACACATTCCTCCTAAAGTTCGGTAAGTTTGTGACTCTCAAATAGCTCAAGAATGGACAGTCATACTGACAGGTCTCAAATGGTCAATTTGAAAAACTACTTCAAATCTACTTACTCTGGTATGAGAACCCTGTCAGACACAGGTACCCCTTTTATAAAGTACTTATTGCTTTTCTGTTGAAGACTAGTGCAGCAGCTTCGCAACTTTAGTCTTCAGTCCTGGCTGAATTCAGGAATTCAGAAATTCAGTGTTTCGCACTAAGTAATTTAGCTTCCCTTTTGCCCAAAGCAATGAATATTATAAAATAGACTGGACGAGAGATATGCTCCGAGTTCCACTGTGGTTTTGTGACTTGAAGTTACAACTTTCAAGGGCTGGGTAAGGTTTCATCACCAAGTGACACCTTATCACATGAACTCAGCAGTAAGACAGTTGCAGATCTCAGAGAGAAACTTTTAAAAGGCACTTTAATTCAGATGAAAAGAATGATTTCCCTAATCAAGAGAGAATGTAGGCATTTCTCCTAATATAATCATCATCAGCTGCCAGATCAGGACACACTTTCCTGGAACACTCTTTCCTCCCACCAGGTGTTATGTGAAGGTCAGAGGAGAAGAATATCCCTAAGGAGCAGCTCCTCATCCCTTGATTGAACTTTCTGCAATAGCTCTCTCTAACAGGATCTTGTCTCCTGGTTGGAGGGACTAAACCATAGAGCAAAAAAATACAATCTTCTGAGCACATCACTTATCTCAAGACTAAAACTCTTCAAGACAAAATCACAGTGACTCCAAACTAGTTCAGACCCTGAGGGTAAATTCTTGGCCTAAACAAACTCAAGGTAAAATTTTCACCATAACCTGCAGCCTCTTGAAGCAACAGGAGACTTTCTATGGATTTCAATAGGCTGTGATTAAATTGAGAAAACAAGCCTTATTAGGTAGATAAATATAAGTGCTGAGTACGAAGACAGCTACCAGTTACAGCCAGGTGTTTTAGCACTGAGCAGCTACACACACTGAGGAGTGCTTAGCATAAATGTCCAAAGCTCTTCCATGAAATTTTATGAAAGGGACAAGGCAGAAGTTAGCATGTTCTGAGGCAGGAAACAAAAGCCAGCTGCTTTCTGCAGAGAAGAGAAAGGAAAATGTCTTGCTGGTTAAAATTGACCGCAGACAAAGCAGCTGAGTACTTACTGAAAGATTACATCTTTAGGAAACGGCCTGCTCTCTATACATGCCATTTGCTCTTTTTGCCTACTGTTTCCATGACCTGGATAAAGATATGTTTGTTGAAAAACACCTCTTACCAGCCTGATATGGTCCAGAGGCAGATTAGGGTGGTGAGAGCTGTGCACCAAGCCCTGCCAGAGGCCTCTACAATCTCATGGCAGTTAATACCCCAGGTGTATTTCCTCTGCTCAGCTCCAGCTCCTCATCTCCCATTGCCAGTGAGCCATTGCCAAAGCCCACTCTCATCTGCTCGGTGTGATGGGGCAGCTGCCCAAGGGCTCTGTTGTCTGCACGGGGTCAGCAAAGTATGGTAAATGTGGTGTCAATGTATGGTAAATGCATGGTAAATGTGGTGCAAGTGTATGGTAAGTGTGGTGTAAATGTGATATAAATGTATGGTAAATGCGGTGGCACTGGGGACAGGGCACACAGGGCACATATCTTCTCATCACAAATCCAGAACTCATCAGACAGGTGAGTTTTCTTGCCCAGGCTAACTGGAGAACTGTCAACAGCCAGGCAGTAAGCAGAAAAAACACAGAGGAAAAACTGCTGAAAAAAAGAAAATGCTTCACTAGGAAGGCTGACTGATTTGGCATTTTGCACAGCTTGGACATCCAAACCAAACAATGTAATTGTTTCTACTTTGATTTGGGGAAAAGAACAACCCAAGAATGTAATTTTTTCACTAAATTTACCTCTCAATAGCTGTCATCTCCACTCTTTCTTCTGTTTTCATCATCATCACTTTCCTGTCCTCATCTGCCTTGGAAACATTCCCATCTGAGCTCTTCTCAGATTATCTTCTTCAGTTATCCATGGGGCACTGATCACCCCACCCCCCAGATTTCTCTTAGACAGAGCATTCATTCAAGACACATTATTAATCTCGTTATGCCCGTGAATTCTCAAGTGAGTCTAAAATTTGCAGGTTTATGATAAACAAAAAAAACCCAAACAAACAAAAAGCACACAACAAAACAAAAACAAAACAAAACAAAAAACAAACAAAAACAATAACCAAAAAACAACAAAAAAAGAAAACTTATCTATCCACGACTTTTCATGTCTCAGAGCTCAAAAATTGTTTGCTCCATGAGTAACATTCTACTGAGGAGGCTGAGAATGCAGGAAAGGCCAGGGGATCACAAGTAATTGTGTTACAGCAATTTAGCGAGCTCCAAGTCACCTGCCAAATCACAGTAAATTTAATATTTATTTTCATATATTATCCCACCTACTGTGTCAAATACATTCTCTGAAATTAACTATTTGACTTGTTAAGTAGTTAGACCACTTGCAGATAGCTGTTAATACTCTGAGGATGTTTATTTACAATCAGGTCTCTTCATTTAAAATGCATATATGAAAAGCAATAGCAAAACACTGCTAGATGATTCACATTGTTTCTCTCTGCTTTTCATGAAGGCCTCGGTGAATAACAGAGCAAATTATCAGTAAATTTCCCATAAGAATTTGAAATTAACTTGTTTCATCTGTGCTTATGCAAGTTTCATTCTCCTTTCTGCAAATATGCAAGTAATTGCTTTTTATTGTCCATGGAAAGTGAATTTAGAGATGCAGTTTTTACATTACAGTATTTGTGCTGGCAATGATTGTGTAAATTCAGGAGCAGCTTGCGAAAGCAATGTGAGTTACCTGAGACAGCAGCACAGCTCAGCCTTTGAATATGCCAAATCAGTCTGTAAAGTTAAATATCAGTTAAAATAGTCATTAATTAAGTTATCGTAGCAAGTTCATTGGAGAAAGTGAGAATCTGTCTTTCTGTATTCCAAACCCAGAAAATAAGTCAGTAAATTAACATATTATTCATGTGCACTTCTCTTCAGATCTAATTGCTGCCCTCTTTACATGTCTTTTATATGCAGGAGAGTCTAATGACTATGAATAAATAACACACTCTTGGGGAAATGATTACATGGTTTCAGACTTGACTTCCTTGAGTACAGAAAGAGGTGGCAGATTAAACTTTATGGGCTGTCGTTCCTCCACTCTGTGTGGGACAACACTTTAATGACATTTTCCCAGGCACTGGTATCAAAGGCACAGAGCGTTTGGGAGAGAAAATTGCTTTGAGACAAGAATTCATGTAAAGTGCAATGGCATTTCTGAGAGGGGCAAGTCAGATCCCATCCAATATCACACTTCCTTGATCCAAGGTGAGAGAGGCACTATGGTTTGACAAGGGCTATGCAGGAGCTGTGCCCACTTATGGGTGAGTGATGTGTCACCTCTTCTGCTCCTCTCACCTGTTTTCACCAAGTCATATGGCCTGACAGGTCCCTGGAAGTTTGTTTGCCTTGCTGAATTCCCTGGACAGCGGTTTACATCTGTTTACTAAAAAAGCAAATGAAAAAACCTGAGACTAGACAAAGTAATTCTAGAAGGATATTACTGCTCAGGGAATGTCATTACAATTTCGTCTTTATGAAATTACTGACCTGCATAATTTATACTCAGAAGTGTAAGGGATATTGTAGATGACCTAACTCCCATTATATCCCAGCAATGGAGCTTGGCATCTTTTTAAGCTGATGCATTAGTATGTGTCACGTTCAGACAGCCATCTGAAATTACTAGCTGTGATTAATATAATTAATTATCTACCATCATGTGTGCCCAAATTTTGGTAGGACCCTTTCAAAGAGTGAGATGATTTGATATATTATCTGGAAAACATCCAGACAGTTTATATGTAAAATGATTAGGAAGTAATAAGACATATTTCCTTCTTTCACAAATAATTCTGTAATGAGGTTGTAGAAAAACAATGAAGTTTACAAGTAATAAATCAAAGCAACGTTAAAGCTGTTGATAATTGCACTGCAAATAGAACCTGGAAACATTTTTTGGCAAAGAGTTTTTGTCATGGCTGAGCAATACAGCTGCGAGGACTGACTCTATTCACTAACTGAGGGGACAGATTGATCAAAGGAAGAGATGACCCTTTGGTGGAGATGACACAATATTGCTCATTGGTGCTTTTACTTCTTAAAATGGCTTTTTGTTTCAAAAGTGAATCAGCAACTTGAAAAGGCTAACTAAGCCCAAATCAAAATATCTTTTTCTTGTGATAAATCTTCTCTTTGTGACACAAAAAGGAAACAAAGAGTGAGTTTGCTCCAAAAAAATCCTGCCAAATCCAAAACCATATATTATTAATATTTTTTATTTCTTGAGGAAAAAAAAATCCAAAATTACTTGCTCCTTCCCTTTTTTTTAGTGTTCAGATGAGCAACAAAAAAATTCTTTCCTCTGTCTTAGGCATGACCCCAATAGAAATTTCTTACAGTTTGACAAAAAGTGTAAGATGCATTTTTATATCCTAGTAAGAAAGCATTTCAGACAGAACAATGATTTCTCCATCATATTAAATTTTCACCAGTCTCTGCTGTGCTGCACTGAAAATGTACACTGTAACTGGTCTGTGAAAAAGAGGAGGCAAGTTATGAAGGGATTATTAGGTAAAAAAAAGCAGGAGATGCACAAAGGTTACGCTGTCGTTATGAGCAATGTAGCAATGGCAATACACTTCTGTTAATAATTATATGGTGGCAGAAATAGGGCAAAATACACAACTTTTTCACAGTCGCATTCATGCCATGGAACAATGAAGCAACACCTCCCTTTGTGGTGCCCCAGATGACATGCCCACACTGTGCAGGACTGTAGGGCAAGGTTCTGGCTCAGGCCTGAAACCTGTTTACAACATCATGTGTCTACTGACAGCTCCAATGCTTTTTAGCTGGTGGTGGTCTCAAGAAAATAATGTAACAGGCATGAGTCTGTGTACATGGGTATAACACAGTGTAGAATTAAGCGAATGATAACATTTAAAGACAGAACAGAAAAGTTTATCTTTTGGAAAGATACGATTAACAGGACAAGACTATTTATTTGTTATAGATTGGAAAGCTTACAATATTCCTATTACCTACCTGACCTTATACCTTCCTCCTGCAAACCCTTTTTGTGCTCAGCTCAGCTGGAAAAATCCTCTCTGAGGGTTGTTGTGCTGGCACACAGACATAAAACATTTCTGCAGTGTCTTAGCACCCTCACTAAAGACTCATCAGTATGTAGGGGTATGGACATTTGCCACATGTTGTATCAAGTTGTTGTAAATCTTTACTTGGGAATTTTGCTGACTCCATCCAAGTTCACAGAAGATGGAAATGTGGCAACAAATGAGCTCGAAGAAGGATGTGTAGGATGAACTTGCAAAATCCTTTACAAGAATGTGGATCCTTTTTTACCTCCCCACACATAACCACTAAATATTCTCAACCTGTTTGTATTATTTTTTCACCAAGAATGGCAACCGCTATTGCAGTTTTATACAAAATGTTCTTCTAAACCTTTGGTGTGTTTTGGCACTGCTGCTTGCCACTGCTAAGTCAGAAAGCAAGAAAAGATTTTGTGAGGCTTATAAAGTTCCAGTGGGGTGAGTTGTTCTATCACTGAGGTCAGAGCCACCCCTGCATGTGACAACACACTGAGACTATTAATTCTGACTTTTGGTGGCTTAGTGTGTGCTAAGGACATTATTTCATTGCACAATTGAGATCATCAAAGTATGAGACAGGCTGCTTGTATTAGACCAGGTTATTTGGGGTCAGATTCTCCGACAGAGTATCCTGTCTCCAGCATGGATCAGCAAGTGGCTACAAAGGAAGGAGCAGAAGAAAAAGGCAGGAATGCAGTGATTCCTCTCCAGGGTGCTCTGCCAGTCTCCAAATCACTTATAACTCACAGACTTCTTGGAAAGTTGCCTTTGCTATTGACATTAGTCCATTAGATCTGGACTCCATGAAGCTGCCCAGACACTGAATCTAAACTTCTGGCACCTGCGACAACCTGAGACAGGGAGTTAGTTCCCTGTTCCCACTGGGTCCCCACCAAAGAGCTTCTTCTCACAGCCCAAGCAGTTCTTTTCCTTCACATTGCCATCTAGCAGCTCAAACTTCAAATAAGCTGCAACTCTAAAGAAAGGAAAACAAATTCCAGATGACCAATAACCAATCTTTTGAAAACCAGAGTGCCCAGAATTTTTTTCTGTCTCGGTCTACACATGATCCATACTCATCCCCAGTTCACCCACACATCTCTTCTGGCTGTGAGACATTTGAATTTTAATTTCCCCAGGGGTGACGGACCTGTTTCCTAAAGCAAACTGCCAAAATCTGTCAACTCATTTGTCCTTCCTGCTGCTCCAGAAAGCAGAAACTCCAACTTTCCTTCAGTCCCACACTGATCAGAACCACACCAACCAGAGGAAAAGGGTCAAGGCACCAAGCAGGACTGGTTCAGCCCAAGCTGGGGCCACAGTTACCAGTGGTACTGGCTAGCTGCTCCCAGCTACTCCATACACACAGCTGCCTTCTTCTGATGCCTGCAGCCAGACAAGTTTGCTGGTTATTTTTTTTCTCAGAAGATCTAGGGCCTCCATCACAGGCTAAATGCCAGCAGAACGACTGATTTTAGAGATGTTTTTCCACCATTTTCTGCTTCTAAATTTGTAGTATGATAAATATTTAAGTGCAAATTATTTTTTGCTTCTTTGATAGAAAGTAAACTGCGAACTTCCTGTGAATAAAAAAACAATGTAGTGATTGGAAATAATTTTAACAGATGACTCATAAGTCTACATTGGTTTTTGCATCAGCAAATAAAATTGGTCAGGATAGATGGAAAAAAGTTCATTGAAGTTTAACTACCAAATGCATCTTCCAAGCCCTCATTACCAAACCCTTTTCAAATGAAGTCATTTTCATCATAAATCACCCAGCTATGTTTTGCATTTGCAAATTTTTTTTAATTAAAAAGCAGAAGAAAAATGGAACAAGCACTCTTAGTGACACCTCTTGAGAACAAAGGGCTCTCCAAAATGCAAACAATTAGAGAAGTCTAAGTTATGTAGCCATTCATACAAAGGGAAAAAAAAAACCCAAAACAGTGAAGGAGTAATTATTGTGCCAAGTGAAGGTTTTTCCAGCTTTTACTTATTCACTGTTGCTCCCTTACAGTCCTCTGTTGAAACTCTTGTAATTCATCAGCAGCCTTTTAACTTAGGGGCTCTTTTTCCCACAGGACTCTAAACTTTGCCAAATTGGACCAAAACCACCCATTAGTATGGTAAGCTATTGTCTATGTTCTTCTGTTAAGAATTGCCAGTACTGACTATTTGAGGTGAATAATGAATGAGTGCGGGTGATTTAAAGGTTGGCTAGAATATTAGAGTATTATCTATTTTCTCTTTTAAGAATATTTTCTCCCATTCTCTAATATTTGGAAATGGGAAGAAGGGACTCCCCTAGAAACCGACATCTTTTCTTTCATAGTCTTTTCTGGAACTGTTTCTTCTCTTATCTAGCTTTCTGTTCTCCATTATGAAATTATTTGCATCCTAGTCAGCCCAGGGAGAAGGGAATGTCCTATCTTTAACAAGTCCTTGAAAAGAAAGTTAAAGAACGTGTAGGAAACACAAACATAAAGGAGTTAAATGATTTGCTCAGGATCATGTCAACAGATAGAAGAATATTTAATGAGGACCAAATCTTGAATTTCTTTTGCTGGTGAACAAATAGATTTGAAACAATAAGAAGAGCAGCTGTTTTATCTCAACCAAATGAAGCAATACAATGAAGTCAGGCATTTTATTCAACTAATGTTGGGGTGTCCTCCATGAGGGCATCGTCTTGGTCCCTGCAGAGACCACCCACGGGGAATGCGTCAAGGCTCCATCAGTGGGCTGACGAATCGGAGTCCAAGGGTGGCTCCCTGGGCAGTTCTCTTGCTGACAGTCAAGGTTGAGCTCCACGCCCCCCACAGTTCTCCCCGCCTTTATTTCTAGAAAGTTCCCCGGTACTCGATGTGTGATAGGTGCATGTTGACTGTCTCCACCCCTGTTCAGAGTTGATTGGATGTTTGTACCCTGGTTCCTTCCAGTTCTGGTTTCCCCATTGGTTCTTTCCCTTTGCTCCTCCCCTTTTCCCTTGCCTCTTAAGCTGCTGCGTAGACCCTGTTCCCTCGGACTTCTCTTCCCCAGCGATCCAGTCAATAAACCTGTGTCGTGGTCATGGTAGGAAGTCTCCTCTCTGTGATTTCTTTGTCTCTGGGGATCAGCGGGTTTGAGAACGTCTTCCTCCTCTGCCCTGAGGAGAAGCGTGCGTGGCTGCCCTGTCCGCACGACGCCCCGAGCGGCGGTGCTCCTTCTCTCCCGACACGTGAACTATTTCATGTCTGCAGGCTTGTCTCTGGGCCAATTCCCTGAGGTCCAACGGAGCCTCAGAGGCGGACTGCCCCAGCCATCGAGACAAACTAACACGGGCCCCCAAGGATTGACCAAGGAGCCGCACAGAAATGGCTGAGACAAAATGCTGCTTATCACAAGGCAATGCGAACCAAAGAAATCTGAATATGCTCCCTTCATGGAGCTTGTACATTTACTTTTCTCCTGAGCACAGATTACTGAGCAGGATTCACACTGCTCTTGCCATCACCCATCTCTTGAATAAAGGCTGGTGCTTACGGCATTCACCCAGAAACTTCCCAAAGTCCTTCCTTAGCAAAGAGCATTCATTGCACATTTCCCACATATTTAACCGCCAGGATGGATCAAGTTGACAGCCATAGTGTCTTTTGAAGATGGGTCACTGTGCCAGGCCACAAGAGGTGGATAACTGCTGAGTGAGTGTTGGGGTCATGTCCCTCTTTCATGGACTATGTATACACTTCACACTGGACAGCTGTTGGTTGTCTCACCACCAGCACTGTTCTACAGCCTGCTGACCAGCGTATTTGGTGATTGTCTGAATTCCTGAGGACTGCATGCTAGAAACCTTCCAGTAAGATCACGTGAACCTTTCTTAGGAGTTAGGATTGCAGTGGGTACTCCCCTCACCTCTGCACTGAACACAGAGTGTACTCAACACCTTTCCTCTGTGTTTTCTTTGTAGTCAAGTATTCTTTGGTGTTATTACACTGCTTTTTGAGAGGTTTTCTACTGGTGGGTTGATAGGACGTGAGAGTGGATTACCTGGAAGATGGCAGCAACACACTGCTATGGACATAAGAACCATGGCAGCTATCCTGCTTCTGACTTGCTGCAGTGTGGACATCTGGCTCTGTGCCTGTAGGACTGTTCTTCATGCAACAGGTGAGGCTGTCCCAGGGATCTCTGCATGACTGTACCTGCACAGTGTCCTCCGCATTCAGCCTGGACACACCCTTCCCTGTCTTGGTCATGCCTGGATGTTTCTGTCACGGTTGTCAGTGGGAACTTCTAGACAGCAGTCTAATGATTTCTCCCTGTTTCTGGGCTGTCTGTATCTGTGGGCAGAACAGTCAGCTCTACAAGAGAAAATTGTAAAATTGTTGGCAAACTGCCCTTGCTTGGTTCCTGTAGTACCTCTGAAGCTCCTAGATGTCACAAAAGAAATTATACCTGGAAGGTGAAAGGCTGGAGCCAGACTCGGAGTTGGGACTTCAGCAGATCATGCAGGATCAAACTAGATGGACCCCAGGAGGTGAGGCTGGGAGAGTTATAGTCAGGATAGTTGTTGGCTCTGGGCGTCAGGCCAATCTCATTATCTTGGACACAGTCAAAGAAGATGAACTCACAGAGTACAAACCTTGCACTGCCAACCACTTACACAGCTCTGCTGTACTAATTATTTCAGTATTGGTTTCCCTTTCAGCCTAAGCAATTGCTGTTCCTGCCTCACATGTCACCTGGAATTCAAAGTCCTCCTTGCCTCCCACAGGAGCCCTGCTGTTTTGTGACCTGCTGCCTGTCAACAGCCACTGTGCTCATGCCAGCAAGGCAGGTGTTTTCTTTTGGTGGTGGATAAAGTTATTTCCGTATAAAATTGATAAAGGGCTCTGGGATGAATGACAAGACACTACCTTTGATTGTTGAGGCCAATCTCTGAACTGTTTTTCCAGGTTTCACAACAGTTTCTCTTCATAAAGGGCTTGAAAAACGTAATCAGCTGAATAATTAAATCCAGATTGAGAGACCTGCACCAGCCTACTCCTGTTAACAATGCTCTGGGTCAGCACATGGGGAAAGTCTCATAAAATGTTTTTTTTTCCCACCAACTGCTATTAGAAAAAAAGCTTTTTTTTTTTTTTCCAAGTTCCTGCTACATCCCTTTCTCCCTTCCTTGAATAGCCTTGTCCATCTTTCAAGTCACAACATGACCAAACCAAGAAACTGCTTTCATTGCTTTCACCACAACCTCAGGAAGTAGGGCCCACACAGAAAACAAATGTATGAGCACATAACGTCTTTAAGCACACACACATGAATCCATCTTTTTAGACATAGGCTTGCACACAGTTAATTTTTTGTTGAACTAGGCTCTGTACCGTGAAAATTATCTCATGAATTAGGATTTGGAAATCACCACATTATTGGTTTTATTTTAATTACCGGCACATATGTCTGAAATAATTTTTGTCAAGAGTCCCACAGTGGCCATTTTAATGGTGGCTGGACAAGAGAAATACAGAGCTTTCCAAGGAAAAACAAATGGTAGGCAGATTGTCTTCAACACAGGAGACATCCCTCTTAGTCACGTAACATTTGTGTTTCTTGGGTTCTCTGGCACCCAACAGCTGGTGTTTGCTCAGGGTAGGATGACATTGCTTCAAGGCTCTGCCATGCACACTGTCCAGCAGCAGGTTACACACATATGTCATGGGTTAAAAACAGCGTGGTATGTCCACTCTACTAAGGGCTTAAACCTACAGATCAGGGCTATGTTAGAGGATGGCAGCTACTTTGCGATGATATTGAAGTGCTCTCTCTGTAAGATAGAGCTCTAGACTGACTACTTATTCATTACAAATAAACATTGAAAAAGATTTAAGGTGGTGGTTAATACCTCCTTGGAACTTAAAATGTGCATACAAGGTTTCTTTATGGCCTGAGGCAGAAAAATGTTGTTCCATTGATGTCTTTAGATCAAGGGTTTCTGCCGCTCTCCCAAGGACAGATAAGCACACACACAGTCGACCATTAAAGTGTTTCAGCTTTGTTTTATAATAAATATTGTAATAAAAATTCTATTTCAGGCTGGAGGCATTTGCTAAGCAAGGGTGAGGAACATTGATCTGAGCTACTTAGCTAATCAATACTTCTTTTGCATGCTTATCTGGAAACTTATGATCCTCCCAAATCCAGCTCCATTTCACCAATTACAGTAAGAAAGGTTAAGCTTGGATTTATTTTTGTAAGCAACCTGATCAAGAAAAAAATTTTTTTTTTACCTCTTTTTCAGTACTTCAGTTTATAAAGCCACCATCTGAGAACTGCATTTCTTCTTGATGGCTCAGTAAAACAGCATGTTTGTAATGCAGATAACACATTAATTACTTTAGGAACTGACGGCATGTTCCTGCATATTTTGCAAAACTGTGAAGTCTGTTGTGCTGAGTAGAAGGATGCAATGTTTTAATGTGTTTCCACTACAGAGTGCTGGATCAGGGAGAAGCAAAGTAGACCTTCAGACAATGGGAGGAAAGAAAAAGGTCACAGGCCTTAGTATTCTTGGGGGCTTCAAAGACCCCAATAGCAGCTGCCCAGGCAGCGGCTCCAGTGCTGGCGCCATGGGCAGTGGAGCACCCCAGAGTGATGCTCTGGGGCAGTCCTTGAACCAAGGGAACCTCAGGGGAGTGGTGAGACTCACCAGGAGTCCACAGCTCACAGCACAGCACCAGGAGACCTGTGTGGGGCCAGGTGTGACAGTAGACAAACCCCTCTCCCCATAAAAGAATCCCTTAGGAAGTGCTGGAACCAGGAGTGCTGTGGCACTTGGCAGGCAAGAAGGGCACTGGAGCTCTGCCAGGGAGGGATGGTCTCCAGCAGGCAGAAGTCCTGTCCTCTCTCAGCCCTGCACCCACCACAACTGATGCAGCTGCCCAGAGAGAGCTGAGAGGGAAGACACTGCCATCCCAGTGCCAGGAGGAAGAGCCAGCAGGTCAATTCCTGGCTCTGAGCCTGGTGTCACCAGCAGAATTTGGGTTTGTTTCATCATGGATCTATCTAAATGACATCAGGCCCACTGGAACAGGTGTGGTACACCAAGCGGGGAAAAGGGACTTAGAGCAAAGGCGAGCAGAGCTGATCAAAAGGACTTTAAGCTGGATTTGAAGGGAGAAAGGGATAAAATCAGGATGACTTGAGATAAACCTCTCTAGCGAGGTGGCACACAGATGGTTGAGGGTTGGATGGTGTGAGGGTGAGGTTCCTGAGGCTGCTCCAGGCTGTGCTGAACACACTGGAGCCCATCTGAGATGTCTCTGTGGGAATGTGCACAGCCCCTTGGCCATCACCAAGGGGACAGGGGACGTAGATCCCGTGGCAGCAAACACGTAGGCATGATTCATGGTCTCAATTCAGCCTGTTTGGGGGAAAGTAAAGATATTGCATTTTGAATTAGCTTTTGGGCTCTCTGAATTAGAAGTTTGGATTTAGGTGTCAAGGGGATGTCATGAGTACCTCATATTTCAATCCCGTGGTATTTACTGTGGGCATCACTCTAGCTGCTGCACTGAGGTGCAATCCAACCACTGCATTACTTTGGTTATTTCCCAGTGTCCACATTGGTTTCAGACCATCCGTGGAAATGGGAGTAATTACAGGATGAGGTTTGGAAGGGGGCTGAGAGTATGAGCCCCCAGTCTTCACTTACATCAGTGGACTGCAGATAAAGTTGGTGAAATCACATTAATGCACTACCCATGGCCAAATCCAGCAAACAGGACAAAGCATAGCAGACAGATTTCCTTTATTTTTCAAAGACATGCTTTAATTTCAAGCCTTTAAATTTTCCAATTTTCATAAAACTGACTAGTTCAAGCTTTTGTTGGCAGTTTATTTCTTTAGGTTGCTGTAAATGGCAATGTCTTTGAAAAATTACTTTTTCAAATTTCATCCTAAGCTTTTTTTCTTTCAAAGCTTATTTAAGTACTAACAAGAAACAAACAATGAATTTACAACATAGAGTTTTAAATAAAAAGAAGGTAAGTGGTCACTTCTACCTAGCTCTTTCAGGTCAAAATGAACAGTCAAATAATATCACTGTGATGCTGCCTTTGTAAACTTTACATAAACTTTAAGGAAGAGTAACAAATGCATGCCTAGGAAAAAAAATTAAGACAGGCATTTCTGAAAAGGGAAGATGTAATGAGTTTGAAATGATATCTCATTATTATTATTAAAAGCCATCCTTACTTGAATGGGAAGGAGAAAATATTAATATTTTATGAGCTAACTCCCTAAAAAGAAATTAAGTATTCTGAGTACTCTAATACTTCAAATAAAACTGCCTTTGCTCAAATATTTTGTGCTTTTCAGGGGAGAGGGATCATCCACCATATCTCTGTCTTACTGTAAGTTTTGTCATAAGTTGTATTTGAGAGATATTGCTATAAAGCCCATAATTTACCTTCAGAAAAACTGAAGGTAACCTGAATCATAACAAAAAGGAAACAAAACAAAAATATTACAGCTATAAACTGAACATGGACAAAGAGCCACTGGTCAGTTCCTCTTATGTATATATACTCTCCAAAACAAAGAGGGATTTCCCAAATGTGTATTTAAACAAGGTCTAATTTTACTAAAAATCTAGGATCATTTGTATTGAAGTTTGAAGGAAGGTAGAAGACCCATTCCAGAGGACCTTAAATGATTCTGACATTTATTTTTCTTCTGAGGCAGAATCCAAAGCTTCTTCCGAATTTATTTAGAACTAATAAAAATGTTTTCTTCAAAAAACCTGAAACTCTTTGTTCAAACACAATTTCTTCCATTTTAATTAATTTTATATACATATTTTAAATCAGTTACTTTTAGGTGAAAAAAAAAATTAAAGCTATTCTATTGTGAAATAATCAGGACAAAGCATTAAAGGTTAGGAAATGCATTCATTTGGGAATCAGGAAATTTCTCCACAAAAATATATTTCTGCAAAATACTACAGCACCGCCATTGTCTAGTGGTAGATTGCTTCTGCTGATGTCCAAACTGGCTGCAGTTCCTGTGTATGATGAACAGCTTGCTCACTTTTCTTATCTCCTTTGTACTCCCAGTCCTCTTTGCAATATACAGCTTGTCAGAATGATTCAGAAAGTGTCTCCTTCCCACCTTATACTGAAAAGCCCAGCATAAAAACACCCATTAAAATCCAAATAGGATTATTAATCTCTCGCTTCTGTTCTGAATCCTGAAAAATCAAAAGAGGAAATATGTAATTTACCCATCGTCTTGCTTCAATGTAGGGTTAATTATACGTAATTATATATAAATCAAGAAACATTTGTCTTTTTTTCCCCAAAAAACAGTGATTGAGACACCAGAAGTCTTTAGACAACCTGTTTTCTACTTTGTGATTCACTTATTGTGCTGGTTTGAAGTTTTAAAGAGTGTCTAATCTTAAACACTGGAAATTTCCCTTGTTTGGAGTTTGAATCCAACAGGTCTTCCTTCTATAGGTCCCAGTCATGACACCAAGCCGGTTGTTGCCTGTTCTTCAGGCTGGCCTGTTACACACTTGAAAACTGTTATAGATTGTCCACCCAGTCTTCCCCTTTCAAGGCCAAGTAGCTGTTATTTATCCAATTATTCCTTGTCAGTCATGTTTTCGGGATCTCTACTTATCATGTCTAGGTTGTCACTATCTAGTCCATGTTAGTCCACTGCTTTCTTGATGCTGAAACCTGGGCTTTGAGCTTCAGAATATGTGTCCCAGGTAGTTTCTTTCAAGTGTCTGACACAGTATCAGCACTTCTTTCTTTCTTGGTTTTGGTGTGGGTCTTTTGGCGTTTTTATTTTTGGGGTTTTTGTGGGTTTTTTCTTTGGTGAGTGATTTGAGGGGATTTTTAATTTTGTGGAGTTTTTTGTGGGGGAGGATGTTGGGTTTGTTTTGGTTTTTGTGGGTCTTTTTTAGTAGCATAATACTGTTGGATCTTATTAATGCCATCAAATTAGTGAAGGTACTTTTTCCCTATCCCCAAATTCTCTGAAATACTCTGAAGTTTGTACATTGTTCTGAAAAAGATGTGTGTTTCAAAATCATATCACATGATCTGATATAACATCTAAAATCAAATCTTTCTTCCTATAAAATTCTTGGTTTTGTTCCTCCAAGTGCATTTGTGTTTGCAGGTTTTCCTCTTTGGGAGAAGAACAAAATACATTGAGAAAGAAACAGCACTAAAACCTTAGAAAATGCCCAAAGCTGCAAATGTATCTGGAAACAAAGATGGCATTGGAAGCATAGACAAGAAGTAATTATACCAAACATTTTTAATAAAGAATGGACCTTTTTGTGTGAAGAAAAAGGAAATAAATTTTCAAGATCCATTAGGTTGCTATTAGAAACCTCACTCTAAAATAAAAAAGAGGTAAAATTTCTGAACGATTTGTTAAAGCTCTTAACATCTATTTAGGCAGAGGCATTTATAGAGATCTGAATGTTGAGAAAGTTTTGTTGTGAAGCAAATAACGGTGACAATGGCATTTTCTCCAAACTTTTTGAAATAAGCTCTAGACAAACTATGAAGAGAATTCTTTCCTGCATGAGGAAGTCTTGAACACCAGTAACCTCGAGAGTCTTAAAATATGTTGGGGGAGATGGCACAGATGTCAACACCCATTTGTGCTTAGGAAATCAGACCTTCATCATGTTTCAGTAACTCGATTTACCACTGGAACAATCTGACAAGCATCACAGAGGTTTCTTCACTACAAAACAATGTTCATGTTTATTTCCCATTAAAAATATGACTTAACTAAAAAAACCCAAAAGAAAACCCTAATAATAATTGTGGCAATCCTCTGGGCAGCAGCAGGTTACAGCCATGCTGAGGTTACTGCAGTCACATTTCTGGCGTTTTTTACTGCCATGGAGAGGACACTGGAGAGGTCCCACTCTTTGTGGGAGCTATTCTGAGAAGCCATGATCAGAATCCAGTGATCAACTTAATTTACAAATACCTCACCTAAAATGAAAAAGCAGGCTGAGCTAACAGAAAGAAAAAAATGCTTCAATTTCCAGCTCAGCCTGGAGTCCCACTCTCACCTTTACATGCTTTTCAAAGTAAGCAATTAATGTAGGGAAGGAAGCTTTTCTGTCACTCTCTGAGTAGGGATGAGGAAATTAAGGCTTTTGTCTTGCTGGGACATCACTGTGCTAACGTGGAGTCATATCTGTAACACAGCCCTGTGTTAACCCAGCCGACAACATCACAGATCACAGGAGCTGTGTTCACCAAAACTGAGACTCTCCCAGCAGCTGCCTTGTAACATCCTGCCTGTAACATCAGCACTGAATCCCTTCAGCTTTGGAGATGGGAATAGGGTACAAAAAATAATTTAACCCCAAAGCTGGAAAACTCCCCTTCCCACCATATCACCATATGAGGAGTGGTTTAGAGAGGCTCCTTATTTCAGATTTTTCTGTTTCAGCTGTGATTAGATATTATATGGTTCATTTCACCAGCACATCAGTACAACAACATGGTTCCTGAGCAAGCAAGGATGCCTGGCTCTCCTGGGGCAAGTATGGCCCTTGTCCCACCAGGGACAGCAGCGCCGTCTGCTCAGCAGTGCCAGGTCTCTCCCTAATTCATGCACAAACAGAACATTAATGAAACCAGTGTGTGAAAGTTGGGGATAAAATAGAAGGAAGGCTGCCCTACATGGTTGTAAATCACTCCCCACCCTGCTGACACGGGCAGGGGATGGGCTTTAATGCAGGGATCACCTCTGTGAAGGACCCTGATCCCACAGACAGCAGGGATCTGTTGTCAGCATCCCCTCCTTTGGTGGAAGGCAGGATGGGGGGAAGAAATTTCAGGCTGGTAGACAAGGGAAGACTGGTGAGGAAGCTGGAAACTCCTCCAGTGTTCTGAATTTGACTTCCATGTCTTTTCAGTGGCATAGGAAGAGGTATTTTGCCTAGGCTATGTTTTGGGAGGCAGTGGATTAATTGCAGCTTAACTGAAAATGCAGAGCAGGTTTTGTGTCAGTGGGAATTGTGCTGCTCAGAGACAGACAGAGGGGAAAGGCAAAAGCTGTGAAAAAACAGGGATCAGCCGTGTCACTCTGGGTATCCCAAAATTACCCTGTGTTCCTTTACCTGCAGTTCTCTGTGCTTTTTCACTGTCAGAGGGAATTGTGTCTTAATATTTCAGAAAGGTTTACGCAGACTAAATCATTAATGTTTGTGAAATACTCATGTAAACTGAACAAAGAACAACAGAAATGTCCTGAAGAAACCTAAGTGGGGCAGGTTTTGACTGATATTCCTTCCACAAGGCTGACACCAGGCGTTTAGGAATATGACTGATGCAGAATATTAAAATAACTGCTATATTAATGAAAACACATAAGGGACTGCAGAAACAGAGCCAAGATGGGCCCTCACAGAGACCAGCCCACCTTGAAACAGGTGCATTGATGCTGCCACTTCACATCAGTGACAGAACAGAATAATCTCTTTTACAGGATTCTGGCTGAGAGACAAGTTTTACAACGGGGGGAAATGAATATACACAAAACTGCTGACCACATAAGGTACAAGCTGGCGTCTCTGGAAGTAAATTTGCAAGGATTTGTTGGCTTGCAGGCTGATACTGCCTCTGCTGCTGCTCATCCTTTTGCCATGCAGTGGGAAAGGATTAAAAGAAGTTTCAGAGCTCCAAGTAAAGAATTGTCACCTGGCTCTTCAGCAGTACTAGGGAGAAGTGTTCATTCTGAAAAATCTCCCAGTATTTGAAGATGGCTGAGTCGCTGATGTGGAGGGGAGCATTTGTACCCTGGCTGTGCCCAGATGAGTAGCACAGGGCAGGGTGTGAGTGGATCACAGCTCCTGAGCCTCCTGCCCACCCTACGGTGACATTACCATTTCTGTCAGCATCTTTGCAGCCACGCACGGAGAACTGTCAGGAATGTCAATTTTTCAGTGCAGCTGCAAGGAAAAGCTTTTGTTTTGTAAACACAATAATCAGGTGTGTCGGGTGTGAGATTTTCCTCAGAATTTCCAGTTCACAGAAAATTCTGAACACTGCTGCCCACTCCAGCCGAATTCAGATGCAATACACTTCTTAGGTGAAATTTCCAAAGAACTGGGAATGCTGCTTGTCCATCAGTTCTGCCTGACAGTACCAGAAAAATTTAAAAACAAATAAAACCAAACAAAAACCCAAATAAAAACCCCACAAACAAGCAAGCAAACCAGCAAAAAAATTAAAACTGGTAATTTTCTTCCTTTGAAGAGAAGGTTAAGGGAATCACATCACTCCCATTCTACTGCATGAAAGAGATCATTACAAGGGAGCAAAACATCAGTGGAAGACAGAGATCTGCAACAACTCCAGTAGTCATAACCCTCTTGAAAGGACTGTGAAAGCTGGGGTGCCAGAGGCAGGGGAGATGATTGTACAGAGAATGCGCTTTGCAGAGATTTTGGCAGTGAGACATGTGGGAAGAAGCGAGGAAGAGGCAAGACAGAATGTCCTTGTCCTCCAGCCATTACAGGGAGAAAAGTGTCAAATTGATTAGACATGAAGTACGAGTGGCATCTCTGTGCTACATTTTCTTAGATCCAGGTCCAGAAATATCACCCAGGTGGATTCACAATTTGCTTACCCGTTCCACAGACTGCAGAGACTCCTTTCAAAGATGTCAGCCGTCCTGGACATTTTCCTGTAAAATGCTCTGGGTTAGTAGCTGTCAGAGGCGGAAAACTAACTGGAGTCCATTAATTTTGCCAGTCTGCCTATGGCTGTTTTTGTCTTCTAGAAAGCAAATGCCTTGTTACTTTATCAAACTGTTACGGCTCCAGACAGCTTCAATGTATATGTAACATATATCCAAGAAATGAGCCAGATAACATGCACAAAGAAGGAAGTATAATCTACCAAACCAGCTGAAAAAACAGGTGTTGAAAAATTTCGTGCCTCAGACTAACTGGTCTATGTTTGTTAGTTAATATGAAATACGATTAGCAGTAACATAGAATGTAGAATCTTTTTCTGTTTTGCTTCTTAATTAGTACAATAAAATGTTAACTGTGAAAGAAATTTATGTTCCATTATTATTACACTGGAATTTTCCACTGCTATGTTGAGCACTGAGAAAGAAAAAGCTGTGTTGTAGTTCTGCAATGATCTATGTCCTGAATAATTCAAAAGGGAAGTTCACTGTATGCCTGCAACTCTGATTACAGTGAAAGACAGTAGCACCAGACTGCCCACTGATTAAAAGCATCTTCAGAACCTTATTTATAATTAGGGACCCGAAAAAAACAGTGCAGGAAAATGTGTAAGTGTTCCTCAAATATCATAG
The DNA here is from genome assembly GCA_013398055.1 of Ifrita kowaldi. NCBI lineage: Eukaryota > Metazoa > Chordata > Aves > Passeriformes > Cinclosomatidae > Ifrita > Ifrita kowaldi. The sequence continues at coordinate 71,689 of VZRS01012923.1, forward strand.
AAAATGCTGAGGCTGGCAAGTGATAAATTACCAGGCCCGTAATTCAATCTCAGCTTTCTAATGATCTCATCGATCAGTCACATCTCACGGCTGTGATTCATGATATCATCTGAACCCCCTTCTATTGAGTTATGGCTTTGTTATAAATCCCACATTACCCATTATCCTTACATTGAATATACTCTACCTTATTACAGTAGCACTCAACTGCCCTGAGAGACTTGAGGGGCTATTGGTTTTCCTATTAGGAATTCTGGTTTTCAAAGGATTACAGGTCAGCTAGGAGAGTAAACTCTGAGCTGAGCATCTCTGCCTGACCTTAGGAAGGGGAGGATGGGACTGTGATTTGGATGATAGCCTTGGCCTGGCAAAGAGTTTCTGTAATTCCTTGCTCTCACAGGCTGCGCATACAGCCTTGCCCAAATCATTTCGGCAGCTGAAGTGCTCAAGGGTGTGGCTCTATCACCTGGTAGATTGGAGGGCAGGGGGGTCTAAAACTGCTCCTGGTGCTGCTGAGCAGCATCCATGTAGGACTGAGTGAACCTTCTAATGGGGAAGGGGCCTGGCTGAGGCACCCCTGCTGCAGAAGCAGCTTCACTGTGCCTGACTGACTTTATTTATGTGGGGAAGGTGGGGGTGGATCAGGCTCTTTACTTCTTCTTTGGAAGAAAAGATATGCTGGTATTAAGTCCTTTTGCAGAGGGTGAGTTAGCAGAACACCTTGGTATTCCCAGTGGAAAGGAGCCACCTGCACACACTTCACCACTGTGCTGGCGTTGACAGGGGAAATGCAATCAGTTTAGGAGGAAAAACATGGTTGTCAGTGCTTTGGGGTTCATTGCATGATGCCAAAATGGGTCTGTGTACTCCAAACTGGCCTAAACTGGGGCATAGCTAAGCAGGGCTCTGCGTGCCTGGGGGATCTGGAGACCTGCCCAGGGAAGGGGCTCGTAAGACTCGTGGCTCCCTCCTTGCCAGAAGGTAGCTCTGGCCCCCCTCCAAAACACCCAAGTTTTTGGCAACACTGAGGGCAGTGGTGGACGAGCTCTTGACTCCTCAGGTATCCACAGTGCTAAATAAGAGATGTGTTGACATTACCTAATGCCAGGGAGCAGTGGGAGTGGAGCTGCTCCTGGAGGGACACAGGCCAGGAGACCATGCACAGGCAGACACTGTGCCTTCAGCAGCAGGGCACAGACCCCCCGCTTCAGAGTGAAACTATCCCTAACTAACAGCCCAAGGCAAGGTTCAGGTCCAGGGTCCATCAGAGGGCAGTCAGGAGTAGCAGTATGTGGGGCTGGTGATAAACTACTTTGTCCCTTGTTCATTTCTGCCTCATGAATGCCACCAGTCTCGTCTTCTGACCAATTAACACTCAACAACATGGCCAAGGACCTTCTTCTTCCTCTCCTGTCCCAGGTCACCTGTTCTGCTCTTGTCTTTGGTCAGACTGTTGAAGGTAAGTGTGTGTATGAACATGATGAGGACATGCCAGACTATGGATTCAATCCACTGAGACAAGGAGGTGTTTGCTGGTACTGGATCTCAGAAGGCTGACGTCACATGGGCTGTATTGAAATGGCTTGTCATGCCTTCCAAAAGCAGGAGCTGAAAAGAACAGGGCTTGCTCTTGCTTAGCACACTGATGTCTTCTGATAATGCCTCTGTGCAAACCAATTTCTGTCTGAATCGTCTCTGCACTTCAACAGAAAAGCATATTACTATTTTTCCCTAAGCATAGTGATTAATTAAACTTGTCTAAGTCATTTTAATTCCTCTTTAACCATTTCTTTATTTTTAGAACATATAATTCTGGTATTGTGACATTTTAAAGTTCAGTGACAGTTTGGTTGTAGTCTGCTCTGAAACGTCAAGGTGAATTTTCAGTGAGCAATTCAATGACGTTTCAAAAAATTCTCACCAAGGTACTTAAAAAATTCCAACCAAAAATAAATTTTAAACTGGCATTCTTATTCCAGCCATGAAAATCTTAGCCTCATCTGCAGAATAGCCTAGATGCTAATATCTGTGCAAGGGATCAGTAAAAAAAGGTGCAGAAAAAAAAAATCATAAGGACCTGTTCAGTGCTTTGCAAGAACAAAGCATGGATGATAAACAAGTACAATGGATGTATATTTTTTCCCATAGCTGTAGCTGTTAATTTTTTTCATTTGCAGTGCTAATCGAATTAACTAGTCATTTAGTATTAAAGAAAATTTATTATTATTAGTAAAAATTGGCATCTTATTCTAAATTTTGAGTCATCATAAATGTTTATCCATCCACCTGCTGCAAGCAGACAGAGCAATGAGTGAATTACCTGCTCACCTTCACTGATCAGCTGGGTCAGGTCATCCTTCCTAGAAATAGACCAGTTTCCTTTCCTGAAAGGATCACTAGTAAAATTCTCAGAACTTTGCTATGTGTTCAGGTCTGACTGGATGGTTCCGTGTATTTCGTTTTCAGTCACTTCCACCACATCCATCTACTTTTAGTAAAGAAAAGAACCCAGCACAATGTGTACTCATTTGCATGTGCTGAATCTAGTGAAAAAATGTGATAAGGTGGGAAGGAAAGAATAAAGTAAGATTCCCAGAGCCAGTTGATATCACTGCTAATTAAAAGAAACATCATTAGTTTCTCTCCTCTGTAAGCTAGGTGCATTTAATAATGTGCATTAAAAAAAAAAAAAAAAAAAAGCTGAAGCTGTTTTCATGAATCACACCTTAAGACATGCCTTGTCTTTAAGGACATATTCCAAAAGCCATTACTGAATCTGCGTCAACTTCTGCAAACTTTGGTGCAAACCTGAGAAATTTCCAGTGTGCTTCCAGCATCCAGTGTGAGTGGAAGTCATTAATGCTCCAGGTAAAGGGATTCAGCTCCAACACTCAGACTTCTTAATTCAGCTGTCCACCTCTAGAGATATGATTCAGTGGCTACAGCAGGGGCTGGGGTCATTTGAAATGCCCAGCAGATCCTACCTGGACTGCAGGTGTTGGTCCAGAAGGGCACAGATCAGCCATTGATCTACCAGCCCCATGTGGTTACCTGACACACAGTAGTTTAGACAGCTGGTAAAGCCTTCAGTCTCCAGTGACTGTAGTGAGACCTGAAATGTCTGACTCACATGGACATGTGAATTTGGACATCGAAATTCATTAGTTATGAGCTGAAGCCCTTCCCAAGTTTCTAACTGAGCTCTGGAGAAAACAGCAGTGTGCACAGTTCTCTTCAGTCAGTCTTGGGGCCACATGAGGTGTTCCTCATTTGCAGTCTGCAGTGATGGAAACAGAAACAGAGGATAGCCTGGTGCTACCTCCAGGGAAGCAGCAAAAATGTTTAAGGGTGAAGGCTGGATAGGGTTAGGGCCTGGAAGGGATTTCTTTGCCACAGATGACATTGCTGAGCTAGTTCAGCACATTGCAGAGAAACAGAAAGTTCTCTCAATACTTCTGATTACACATTCATTCGAGGGCAGGAAAACATTCAAGATGTACAAGACATGATGTTAACAACAACAAGCAAGCTTTGCAATCTGACAAAGGGCAGGAATAGTCCTACAGACCTTCTAAATTGCATTTCCTCCCTGACAAAACCATTACAAAGAAAAGCTTTCTAGTGATCTATATAATACAGGAATAAACTGAAATGTATGTTTAACCAAACAGGCCCAGTAGCACTTGAGTTGAACTGCCTCTGAGGATAAAACGAGATGCCACACTCTTTTCTGGACCTGTGCAGTCACACCAACCAATGCAAATGCACTATGACAGCCAGACAGCCTTAATCACCGTCACAAAAAGCTGTCACTGCCACACATTTATCCCCTGCTGACAAGACAGATTCAGGTCCTCTGGTTACTGAATCCATTGCATAGTCTGCTTCAGCAAGATAACAAAAATGCCGGTAGGAAGTGTGAAAGGAGCTGCCCCAATTACCCATCCACTGTCATGCACTGGATAATTGTTGCTTCTCTGAGACTTGGGGCTTGCTGGGGAGGGAAGGAACAACGAGACAGCTTCCCTTTGGATCTGTGCTGAAACTGAGATTAACAGCCATACCAAGGAAAAATATATGTGAAGCACCCAGTGTGTCTGTTTTATCACTCATGAATATAAATTAAAGTGTTTAAGAGGTCCTTAAATAGATATTTGGACTAATACTTCTCATTATAAGAGATTACATAACTGGTTGTTAGAAAGCCAAACTGTAAAGATTATTAAATACCCAAAAGCATTCAGCTCCATCCTTGACATTTTTTGTCAATTGTATAAGTGCTTATCAAGGCTGGAATAGAATGAAAGCATCCCCACAGACATATGGTACCCATTAGACAGCATATGAATCAAAGATCCATGGCTCCTTCTCCAGCAGCAGGAGCAAGTAGAAAATTATGTCAGAAAGTTGCATTTTCTGATCACAGCACCTTTCCATCAGGGATTCCTGGTGATACAAACCATGGGGCTGTGTTTTAGTCTGGGTCATGTGAGCCTAAACTAGTCTGTGCTGTCAGGCCTATAAGCGGGGAGTATGTCACCTTCAATGCTCTACAAATCAAGACACCAGTGTTACTTACTGGTTTAGGCTTCTCCACACAGTGATGGAGAGGACTCTGTTGGAACAATTAATTCTTTCTGGTTTAAGATGGCTATCCCATATCTGAATTCACCTCGATGCATTTTGGAGCAGCAATGGTGACCCCTTCCCAGCCAAATCTCTAATTCATCCTTCTCTTCAAAGGACAGTCTCTACAAATATAAGTTTAGAAGACAAATGCAAAAATTTGTCTGGTTGTAAGATTAATAGCCAGGAATGGGCACGATTGTTATGTAATTCAAGTGCCTGGCCTGGCAGATTTGTATGGGAACTGGGTATTAAGGAATGATCATCCTGATGACGTTTTAGAAACACAAAGATACTCTAGAGGAAAATTTTGACTTTTAAATATCCAGAAATGCATATTTGATGCCCAATTATGTGTAAAACACTTGCCCAGAGTGCAATAAGCAGAAAAATCTGGCATGTGCCTCACTCTTAGACTCTCTTCACCCAAAGAGAGGTCAGTGATTGGGTAACCTTGAGCATGTGGAGCATGGTTTGACCTACTTAGCTCCAGAGACTGACTGAAACATACACAAATGGAATGAAAGATAAACAATAGCTCTTGCAAGTGTAACTGCAATTGTGGGGTTTGTAGCTCTGTAGCATCCATGGGTTGTCATGGTGATGCTACAGAGCACTGTAGTACTTACAGGTGTAGTTAAGGTTACAAATTTCATTCCATACCTTTGGATTCTCATACCTTTGCCCTACAACTACTCCCCTAAATCAGGCATGTACAACCCATTGTGAAGATATTAATCTGAATCTGCAACTCTATTCCATTTGCACAGTGCTTGAAAATAAAGCAAAGCTCACGTAGAGGATGAAGGTTTTATGATTGTTTACAACCAACCAGCTATTTCCTTTTTTTTTTTTAAAGTTAAACAAGATTTGCTCAATCCATTTTCCAGCTGGATTAGAGGAGATGGAAAATACTGTTTTGCTTAAAAAAATTAAAATGTCAGATGAACCTATAAACAACTTACATGCCTTTAAAAGGCACAATTATAATATTGTTTAAGTATAGGATTGCAAATTTAACTTGTGCATGTGTTTGCTAAATTGGGTGTCAGAGCCTGTAAATGTCACCTGCATATTCAGTTATCAGTCATGAATACTCCCCTCATTGAATTCACAGCTGCATACCTTTTTGCCCTAATGTGCATAAGAAGCATTCCTAAAACCACAGAACACCTAATGAAAACAAAGAACCAGAGGCAAAGCAGTGCAGCAGTTACATGTACTTCTGAGCACCAAGAGCTGCCTTTGTGTACATCTATTCCATTCTTTCTATTGTCACAGTACCTGCCAACTTGGTTGTAAATGAAATAAAGAATGAGTCCATCAAGAACCTTTACCTGTAGGGTCAAACACGGGAGTGAAGCAGGGTTGTCTGACTGACAGAGTTCCCCTGCTCTGTTTGTGACAGCCAGTGGGTGACACTGCACGCCCCTACCCTGGTGAGATTACTGCTATCAGACTGTCTTTGAGCAATCTGCCATCACATTGTTCACAATATTAGCACACCCAGACCTGTGCTGTCACTTGAGTGGAGGAAAGCCACTCTCCTGGTCCTGGGAAAACTATGTCTCAGTACAGTGATGACAGAAATTGTCTCAAGGAGAGGAACTATCTGACAGTGGACTGTTTGCTTTAGTGTTTTCAATGCAATTTGAGGGAAAGTGAAAAGAAAACAAAAGCCTGAGAGATGATAGCAGGTGCATTTAAAAGAGTCCAGGACAGCCTAAGATAAAATAAAGAGTACAAAGTGCTGAAAATACCAAATAGCCCTTCAGAGAGCTCAACTCCTTCCACCCACCCTCAGGCAGACCATCTATGGATCCTAAGTCTGCCTTTCTCTCCATAAGGACACGTCTGTGCTCAGCAGTCTTCCTGATAGTCAGAACAACTAATCAGAACTAAATCAACAACATGCTAACAGATTATACTGATGGGGGAGTTTTTAAGAGCCCCATGCTCAGTACTTTCTTTCTCAGACTCTGTCCTGAAGTTTGCTCAACTTTCAATGCTCAGTTTTCCCATCTTAGAAAATACGGAGGGAGCCAAATGTGGGGTAGCAGGTAAGCAAGACAATTTACTGCTCCAAATCTATGGTAATTTAAGATCAATATAATAACTAGGTCCATCTATGAATGAAAAAAAAAAAAAAGAAAAGAAAGTGTACTGTTGATTTTACACTGGCACCAGCAGGAGTTGGAGTAGGGCTCAGTCTCACATCCTGGCTGAGGTGGAAGTGGACACCCACAAAGAGCACACTTGTTCCTCTTCCTGGATTCGGATTACTATCTGCACACCACAGTTTGACACCTGTTATTTGTACTAATTTTTCAGCAGGCCACCCCAGAACTTTTTCCTTGGCTCTGCTGCATCCTTCTTGTAGCAGAGAAAAGAGGACAATATGAGACACTTCCATCCTGTCAGAAATAGTTTTTTCTTACTGGGACGCAGGTGTCAGGCACGTACTCAGCTCTGAATACACCTGCCTGTAGAAAGCTGAGAGCCTTGTTCATTGATTTTCAGATCTGAATACAGTAGGGATATCACAGAGAGGGAAATTTGGTCCTATTCCTGATGTGGAAAACATCCTGATGTGGATATATCAGTGCCTGTGACATTTGAGGGCTATTTTAAATCTACTGCATCAAGTTTTTTACATGATAGTTAATTTTGTATCATGCATTTTTTAATTCATTAATTTTCACAAATTTAGGTGTTCAACAAAGTCTTTAATTCTAAGAAAGAGAAGAAGTTAACAGAGGTATTCATTAAGTGGTGCTTGCATCAGCTACCATATTACATATTCATGGAACATGAAAACAGAAAGCTCAAGCCATTAGCGCACACTACCAGGCTGTGGTATCCTGGACTGACAGAGATCCTTAAGGACAGAGACCTGATTGCACAATCTGTGCATCTAATTGATTTCTTGGAAGTTCACAATTGTCTGTATCAGAAATTGAAATGTCATAGTATTTTTTGGCTTGTTTTTCAACGGTCTTGGAGGAAACTCATTCTGGTTTGTGACAGGCCCTTCTGTGTGCAGGTTTTGTAAGAGGCAGGACATTCACATTAATACCATGTACAGTGCTTGGCAAAATGTAACTGTTCTTTGCTGCCATTTTCCAGTCTCTTCTTTCCTAACTTTCTCAGCCCAAGCTGAGCCCAGGCTGAGCTCTGGATACAGCTGACTTAGCTTTAAATACATCTCTACACTTCTCTGTTTGGCTGCAAGCCAAGCTCAACTTACATAAGGAGAGATGTTACTGCCGTTGTCCCCTGTTCTTTGCAGAAAGATGACTCAGTGAGTCCTCTTGGTTTGTGGTTCACTTGTACAAATTTTGTATAAAAGCAAGTTTATCCTTGTTATTTCTGCAAAAGGACATCAAACTGACTTTTTATTTCTCTTTAGCTGATTGGCCGTGACTGCTCTTGCCCCAAATGAAAATTGGGAGTGCATGCTACATTCAATGGTTTCAGGCACCTCGTTTCTTTCCCTGGAGCTGCAACCCACTGAAGCAATCAAATGGATATCTGGATTTGATTTAGGGTTCACTCCAGGCACACACACAGGCAGGAGGTCCCCATTGAGGCTGCGGTAGAGTATCTGTAATGGGAGCTGAAATAGAGACAGATTCCTCAGTGCTGGGAGCCAAGGCCCCTGGCTTGGAACTAACCCATAGCATGCCAAATCACAAATGAACCTCTGTAAATCTCATCCATCACAGCGACCCTTTCCTCCACAAGACCCCAGAGAGCTGGAGCAGAGGGATTTCTGCATAGGAAGCCTGTGGCTGCAGAGCATTAGGGAAGCATTAGAGAGCTTATTTGGTCACACGCACAAATCAGTTGATTAGAAGCTGGATACAAATTCATTGCCTTCGTGATCCTTCAAATCCCACATGGTTATGATTCCTTTATTGCCAAAAAGAAGGGTCAGATTGATTCTTGGTGTAATCCTTGTGGTCAAGAACACGCAACCCAAGAATTATTTTGGCCCTAGTCCTTTGCTAGTGGCTAATGCTTTACAGCAAAGGCAGTGATGTTATTTGCATTTCCAAGAATCGAAGAATGGACAAAATGCCTATTCATATGGGACCAGGCTTTGGGCACTTCTTTAGCATCAAGGACAGAAATCAGCTCTGTGGAATTGCCAGCAGATCTGATAATAAATGACATATCTATGATGTAATGACTGGTTATCTCTGTACCTTGGCCAAAGAATTATTACAGCTTACAATCCAATCTATACCTAATGTCTGTGCAGATAAATATTGTTTTCTGTTTCCACCATTTAAAAATAGTTCTGCCTCCCTCTGCGTTATCCCACTCTGTCTTTCATGGCGACGTTTTTTGCCTTTTCAGTAGAAGAGTGCAAAGAATTGATCCAGCATTCAGCACAACTGAGAGTTTGAAAACTTCCAGAAAGAGATTGAAAGACCAGAAACCTATTCCCTTCAGTGCTCCTACTTCTGATTTGTTTAATATTGCATACATAACAAACTCTTATGCTATACATTTCTAAGAAGGACAGCTATGGAAACTGCAGAGCAAAATATCTTGTACAGAAGGAACAGAAAGAACAGGGAGAATTGACAACTCTTTTCAGTTTAAATACATTGATAATAAAAATATATTTTCATGAATCTGGTATACTGCTCAGGCTGGGATGAATTTGCTTTGTGAATACCCCAAGCTTTGGTGTTTCTAATCTTTCTCAACCTGGTGTTGGTTGTGTACCTCTGAAAAAGAAGGGTCTTAATTTTCACCTGGAAGAAGTTAATTTTTGCTCATTTTTAGTTTTTCTTGGATAAGGCAAGCCACCTACTGATTATATGTTTTTGGGCAGTAATAAAAAAAAAGTGGACCTGAATGAATCACAGAGTTAAAACTCTTCCATGAATCATGATGTTTTAACTAAGAGTGAGTCATGCCAGGATGGAAACAGCTGTACTGAGTACCACCAGGCGCTTTGTCAGAAGGGCTCTCAGGAAGAGCATGTCATCATGCTGTCCCCCCTCGGCAGGGGCTGGTAGCTTTGGGCAGCAGGGCCATGGCTGGTCCTGCCAGTGCTTCACAGGAGGCACAGCACAGTGGGACATTTCCACATCTGACAGTGGCAAACTCCTGGAAGATGCTATGGATGCTATGCAGAATATACATTGGATGTGGCTCTTTGTATGGCACCTAAGAAAGGTTCCTGAGAGTTGCAGTTGTCTGAATCCCATATCAGCTGAGTTACTTGCAGCAACCACAAATCCAATGAACGTTGCTGGAATTCTGGACATCCCTACTTGATCCTGACAAGAGATGCCCTCTATGATGGGTTGTTTTCTCTGATGGATTAGCGTGGTTCAGGCAATAAAAAGGAGACTGAAAGCTTTCTGATAAGAGAGGATTAACTTTTCCTTCACCCCTGTCCTTCACCGCAAGCAAGGCACATTGCAGATGGTTCCCATCTAGCTGCAGTTACCTGCCCTGTCTGCCTGGACATGGGCAGCATGCAATGTAGACCAAAGAAAGGCACACTGGCTTTTCATCCCATTTGTGCCTTCTCTTCCAAGCTGGAAAGACCCCAACGATGAACCACAGAGCCCAGCAAGTCCTGTGGGCTTTGCCATGATATGGCAGTAGATCCCATCAGCTCTCTGAAGACAAGCTGTAATCTTGAAGCATACCTGTCTTTCCAATGTTCCCTCTGTCTGGCCTAGGGACCAGCTGTGTTCAGAGCTAACTCTATGAACACATCATTTGTTGCCACGGAAGAGACGCTCTCCCCTTGCCGTGTCTCCTCTGACTTGCTCAGACAATATGAATAGAGGAGCTTTCCATGTCAGTGATTGGAACGCGATAAATAAAGACTCACAGTAAAAGAAAACAGCTCTCTACATGTGTCTGTTGCATATTCTGAGAGAGTCATGGCATTATGGCAACGAACTGGCTGGAAGCTGGTCTCTCTCTTTGCAAGCTTGGTAACAATTATTTTTAGTTATAGTATATTCAACATTGTTATCTCAAAATCTTCTTTTATGGGATCTCCTTTCTTTCTAAAATATGACATAATCATACTGCTGTGAGTAGTCTGTTTTTTGACTGAATTGGCCCATTGCCAAGCCCAATTGTGTAGCCATGCCAATCAAAAAAACCAGCCCCTCCACAAAGATTACATAACTTTTCATACTTCTGCATAGATCCATCAAGGAGAAACATTCAGACAGAGCCATATAATATACTGACCACTCTCATTTTGTCCAGTCCCATACACATGTGTCCAGAAATATTAAGATTTCTGGTCTGAGCCTTCCTGTAAACCATTGCTAAAATGTGTATCTTCTCTCTGCCTTCCTGGGCCTTTACCTCTGGCATGGTAAGAAACAGGCTCCTTCAATAAGATCTTCTTTCTGAGTCTACTTGCGATGGATCCACAATTAATTCTTCCCCTGTTGTCACTGCAGCTCTTCCCCTTTTGTAACTTGCATCTTGCAGGCTTCTGATGATCATCCCTGTCATTTCCCACTGACCTCAGACCAGAATCAGATGTGATTGAAGGGACATTTTGCCAAGGAGCTTCTGTTTCAATGCTGTGAAAAGAGCAATGTTTCTAAGCTGCTTTTTGCAACTTGCATCTGCTTTACTTGTTGGCCTTTGCATCCAGTGAGCAGCTTGATCCAAAGCTTGCTTCAACTATATTACCAGCTGCTCTCTGACATGGCTCTGCTCTCTGCTGTTGATTTGTATGTCAGTGGCCATCATGTTTCTTTAATTTCTGTGAGCAGCAGGACTTAAAATAAATGATCACAGGAAGCCAGAGAAATGTCCTAGTATTGGAGGTGGTTATAAGTAAAAGTTCAAGAAGTTTACTTTAACATTCTTCTGCCTTTCCAAACCACTTTGCTTTCCATGCAGCTACAGTAGTCTGAAATCCTGTTTTGACTTTTCAATGCTGGCACTGCTTTTTGTGTAAGCCCCCCTGATCTTGATTCTACCTTTATAAAGCAGTGTTTAGAACAACTCCAGGATGAGGGTTGAACTAAATTTGCCACTCCCACCTTCATCCACAGGAAAATCACTGAACAAATGGTCTAAAAGGAACTTGAAGAAACATTGAACCACAGAGTCAGAGAAGTCAAGAAGAAATCAAGAAGCTATGTAGTCCCCTGCCATGCAGCTGGCAGTTTCATGAGGCTGACATCATTTGTGACAGATGGATGAGATTTGTTATCTCATCCTAAAACCTTTCGGTGAGTTTAACCATCCTACGCAATATTTCTTCTCAAGGCAAATCTAAATGTCCCTTACTATAATTTAAAATAATTATTTTCTGTTCCCAGGCAATACATTCCATTTCTCACTGAATCTGGAACACCCAGATATGTGTTTCACAGAGACTTCCAGAATTTCCCTCTCTCTTCTCTGAAGAATAGTCTTCTCTGAAACAGAATGAGTGTACAGAGTGTATCTGTTCTTTCCTGCTCTCCCCCAGCATCTCTCGAGGACATCGTATCTTGATGTGTGCTACTCCTCACATATCTGAGCTGTTAATTTTTGCAGTTAATTGTGTATCTTTGCTCTCCTGGTTATTTCTCCCTGACCTACTTACTGTCAGACGTATTTGCTCATTAGGATAAATTGTATCAACAGACTCACACGAGGTGTGGGAACTGTGTACATAGTTAAGTTTTGGGAGAGCTGTGGGTCTCTTTCCCAGGCTGCAGCAATGAACCAAGGATGTGATGCTGCTATCAGAAAATTTTCATGCTGTAAAAACACAGATGATGTTGTAGATGTCTTCGTATGTAAATTGCGAGAAATGTCGAGTAGTATGTTGAAGTCCCTTGCACAGTTCTGTGATCATCTACAAGTGAGGCTAAAATTCATTTGTTTACATCTTTAATGGTGCAAAGCAGCCTCAAAACTGGTTTCAACGCTCTTCGTGGATTCATTCAGCGGAGAGATGTGGGCAATGAAATCCTGCTTTTATGGCACCATCATTCAGAAGAAGTGGTGTCACCAACTTGAGGACTTTCTCCCTTTGTAATCTAGATATGCACAAAGTAGATCCCAGTTTCTAGATAGGTAGGAATAAATAAAACAGACCAATGCTCATTCACTGCCCCTAAGGCCAAGCAGTACAGCACCACGTATCATCCATGTGGATAAACTCTCCATCACCACCCGATGAAAAAGAGGGTGGCATCAGGTAAGGTGCCATTTGCCTTGGGTCCATGGTGGGGTTATGCCAGAGCCACGGCCAGGCAGTGCTCTGAGAGGCAGCTGGTACAGACCACAGGGTAGTGATCAAACATGGACAACTCCTGGCCATTACTTCAGCCAGTCCCAGTCTCTGCATAACACATTTGCTGAGATGTAGCTGGCAAGACCCTCAGGTCTACCTCAGGCTGTCAAGGAATGCTGCATCCTATTTACTGTTGTGCTGCACTTTTCAATCAGTGAAATGTGTTACAGCACTTGAGTTTAAATATCTGCCTTCTGAAGAAAGGGATAGAAGGTAAAAACCAAAACATCATAAAAGCATGGCTGAACCAGAAGGTCAAAATTGCTTGTTATGGGGAAAAAGGCTGGCACTCTACACCAACAAAATCAATTTCCCAAGCCCACTCACTCTCCTCATCCCCTGCAGAAGTTTGTAGATAGTTAAATTTAGCTGCAAGAAATTCTCTTGCAGGCTAGTCTTCATGATTAAATGTAATCATTCTTTGATTAGGAGTACAGAAAAAATTAGGATGAGTATCGCCAGAGTAAAAATGGAAACACAAGTTAGATTGTGAAATGAGTCATCTGGCAGAAGTATGTAAACTAAAAACAACAGGAATCCCAGAATAGCTCCTCATGAGAGAAAATATCATAGTGACTGAAATCTATACATGCAACTATTGGAATAAACTACAGGAGATTTGACACATTTTGGCTCATAGTTGTACCAGTTTTTGGTAAGCTTTAGAAACATTTGGGGAAAAAGAATTCCAAATTTGGTGCAAAATTATAACAATATCCAAAGATTACAAAATAAACAAGGGAAAGTTTCATCATTTACTTATAACAAAGATGTTACAGGTCAGACCACAGCCAATATTTTGTTATGATTTAGCAAGTTATTTCCTCTTCAGATAAAAACCACTGTATGAAATGATAACAAATGTGATTTTTACACTGGTTAAAAACCTTTTAGCTATTCACCTTCATGGAATGAGCTTCTTCACTGACTGCTTGACAGGTATAGGTAATTGATGGATTATTCAGGAAATTCTACCCAGGCAGACACCATATGCCATAAGAAGGACTAATTTCTACCCTTGCTGCTTGGCTTTTCTCTCCTGTCACATGCGAAATGTTGGCAATCCTCAGTAGGAATTGTTTATCTTCATAAAATTATGTAACTTTCTATAAATTTAGCATTAGCAACACAAAAACAAGTGCCCAAGCTAGTGCATGGCTAATGCAATTCACCATATGCTCCCTTTTACAGACAAACTGCACAACCGTGGATGCCTGTGCAACACTCAGCACAATATCCACACAGTTTTGTCACAAAGTCTTTATTCCACATTTTTGGAAAGACTCAGCTTTCAGGTTATTAGACAGCCCTCCTTTTGCCACTGCTCTGGACCATTCCTGATCCATTAAAGCACTACAAATTACAAACAGACAGTATTAATATTACGTGTGCCTGTTTCCAATTTAAAATTTAAAAAAAACCAAACAAAAACCTGCCTCCCAGTGGTGTGTTCCTAAATTTTCCAGCTAACACTGTGTAATAATTTTCCACCATTTAAGACAAGCAATTTCCCTACCCATTTGGAGACTCTGAGCTCAAATTTACGAACAGAGATTTTTGTTGGTGCAGCTTCAAGATCCACATTCCACCGTCTGGGACTGTGCTTCTTTGCTTTTCAGTCCACAACATTTCATTCTCTATAAGACAGAAAAACTTTCTTCTAACTGACATATATCAAATCTTAGAAAAAAATATAGCCTACAATCTGCTAGGAGAGAGAAATCATCAACCAAATCAGTTCTGAGCATTGTCATTTTTATCAGAGAAGAAGTTTATACATTTTATTTTCCCTCTGGAGGCTGGTACACATGAAAGATGAATTATTTCAATAAAAACTTCAGTAGAGAAAACTTGTTCTTTAGCTCAAATGCAAGATCTTGTGGTTTTAAAAGCCCCAAATAAAATTCTGCTGATAGCTTAAGTGAGAAAAGTTACAAAAAAATAACCCAAATTCAGAAAAAATACCTCAAATGTGCCTTTAACTAATTCCCAAGTCTTTCCTAGAAATGCAGTTTATGAACTTTGGGGTTTTTTTAATATGTCTGAAGTCATAGTATGAGCAACATTCCCCTTCCTGGCTGGCAGCAATACCCATCTGGGCCTGTCTCTTGGTCATCTTCACTTCACAGAATGTCTCTATGACTTAGCTTGTACAGATAAAATTAAATCCTTCAGAGCATGTGCCACCAAGGGCCTGAATGGGTCTAAAACACAATAATCTGTTAATGCAGATTCATCTCTGGCTTGGGGTGGATATCAACAGATTTAGTTCTGATTCCTGTGCCTGCAGGTTAGGCTGTTAGTCATGGGTATTGTATTATTGGTACCCATGGTTCATACTGAAAGTTATCAACCTGTTCTCTGTGTGCCTGCAAAAAATTAGGGTCTGTTTTGGAACATCTGGTGCCCTGCAAGGCCTGTGTGAGACATGACTTCTGGCAGCATCCTGCCAATGCCATGCAGAGATCACTAGAACTCACCAAGACAAAGGAGGAAAGGGAAGACTACAACTAACCTTCAG
Source organism: Ifrita kowaldi (assembly GCA_013398055.1). NCBI lineage: Eukaryota > Metazoa > Chordata > Aves > Passeriformes > Cinclosomatidae > Ifrita > Ifrita kowaldi. Next base: position 87,129 of record VZRS01012923.1, read on the forward strand.
CAAAGGGCAAAATTCAGCTTTTGTGAAGGTTTTATCAGTTTTGGAATTCAGGTTCCCTCCTAGGGAGAACTTTGACCCCACCTTCTGAAATGGTCTGTGACTGAGGTCTGTGGGGAGGGAAAGAGGTGTGAAAAGTCAAGGTATTCATCATTCAGCAATCTGAATGCTGCTTTCAAAATGGATTCATCATAGTTTTCCTCTTCTGATATCACTGAACATATACTTTAATGTTTGTACAGGCTAAAGTTTATGAAGACAACACAGAATAATCTCAATTCACTGGAAAACACTAAAAGAGGTCCCTTGCGTCTTTTATTTCCCAGAAAGAACTGCTGGTGTTTACATATAGGACCAACACTGGAATAAAGCCTGAATGTAACACAGCCATGGAATTTGGTCTTCCCTTGGTGAAACCACGATGAGTAAATGGGTGCCGGAGTTCGTACTCACTTCTTTGGGCTTCTTAACAGTTTCAGTGAAGAAAGACACATTCCCAGGGAAGATTTAGAGGAAGACTTGAAGTTCTAAGCAATGCTAAATATGACATGTGGCCATGACGTTGAGATACACGAGGCACAGGGTATGCCTGGGAATGACAGAGTACTGTCCCGTTTTTTCTGCTTTGAAGAACTTCTCATTCATTCTTCTGAGTCCATCCCAGCATCTCCACCTAGAGTCTCCTGTAAGGCTCCTAGGGAGTGAATATGGTTTTCAAGATCAAAAATGTTCTGTCAAAGACTTCTTTTTATCGCAACTAAGAGTCTATAATTACTGTGTCTTGCAAACTTCAGTGACAAGGCCCTCTGAATGCTGTAATGTCAGGGTATCCATTGGAAAGTGCTGTCTCCCACCTGATGTTTCTCACTGTCTTCATCTCTGCCTCCGCACCTTTGTATCTCTTTCTCTTCTGATTCAGCTGCTTTCAGATGCTGTTCCAGTAGCAACTTGTTTTCTTAGTGAAGGATTAAACCCTTGAAGAAACAGTGCATTGTGTGATATGAACTATTTTGATGTATTTTGACACATAACAAGGGAATTTCTTCACTACTTTCATGTGCTTTATGACAGTTCCTGAGACACCAGTGTGTCCTGGGAGTTGGGAACTGGCACATTGTCTGTGACCCTTGAAAAAAGTTCCATTCAGGAGCAAAAGGAAATGAAAATACTTTCTAAACCCCCAAAACATAACATATATAATACAGGAACTTGGTCTATAACATTTAGGTACTGTTACCTCTCATCAAAAAATCAGGGAATTTGTAATAAGTCTCAGTGATCTGAAGACCCTTCTAGAAGAGTCAGCAGAGTGCCCTGGTGGCCAAGGGCAACAGCATCCTGGCCTGTATCAGGAGTAGTGTGGCCAGCAGGACCAGGGAAGTCATTCTTCCCCATACTCAGCACTGGTGAGGCTGCACCTCGAGTGCCGTGTCCAGTTCTGGGCCCCTCAGTTTAGGAAGGACGTTGAGATGTTTGAACATGTCCAAAGGAGGGTGACAAGGCTGGTGGAGGGTTTGGAACCCAAACCCTGTGAGGAACGACTGAGGGAGCTGGGGTTGTTTATCTTGGAGGAAAGAAGACTCAGAGGTGACCTTATCACTCTCTACAACTTCCTGAAAGGTGGCTGTAGTCAGGTGGGGGTTGGTCTCTTTTTCCAGGCAACAGCTGACAGAATGAGAGGACACGGTCTTAAGCGGCGCCAGGGGAAATTTAGGTTGGATGTCAGGAAAAAGTTTTTTACTGAGAGAGTGATAAAGTTTCTGGAATCGTCTGCCCGGGGAGGTGGTGGAGTCACCATCCCTGGATGTGTTTAAAAAAAGATTGGATGTGGCACTCAGTGCCGTGGTTTAATTGAGGTGGTGTTAGGGCATGGACTCAGTGATCTTGAAGGTCTCTTCCAATGTGGCGATTCTGTGATTCTGTGATTCTGTGATAGAAAGAAAGACATTCATTACTGCCCTCAAGAAAAGCTAAAATGCTGGTCGCTTGGACTTGATTTAATATCAATCAATTTACTATCAGTCCTGCATTTCAAATCTATGAGAATATTGCTAAGGGCAAGACCTCACCTTACCCAGTTGAGATTCTCCATAAGGATGCTGTTTCAGCTACTCCCCTTGATTATTCTTGTCATTAAAAAATATCTCTTAACATGTATCCTGCAGCTTTCCATTCATACTTTCAGGCCACTACTTCTTGTCACATCATCCCCTGAGAATTATCTTCTTTATATTTATTGTTACTCTGAAGCTATACATAAACTACCCTACCTGAATCTTCATTGTTATAGACAATATAAAATCAGCTTCCTCCACGTCCCTACTCATAATTTTTTTTCTCTAATACTTTTATCTTTTTTGTTACCCTTTGTATTTCTTTGCTTCTCTGCTGCTGTCCTAAATGGTGCCATGTTTTTGCTGATAAAACTTATTTTTTACCAATGACAGAAGAAAATGAAGAAGAAAAGGCATTTTTTAAACTCTCACTTTTTCCTTTACTAAGTTAGAAAGATTAAAGGGAAAATTCTCTAGCTCCGTTTTCAACCTGTGGTTGTTCCTACCTTTTGACCACCAGGAAAGATCATAAATTGCCCAAGAGTTATGGAGCTTATAACAGTAGTTGCTCTTTATAGCAGCTCTGTTTCATACTCATTACGTTTTCCTTTCCAGAACATTTCTTCAGGGACAATGGTACAAAATTCAACCACAATAAAAACCACTGTGGGAAAAATTGAATAATCCAGGAACACTCTTTACAGCATATCTTTCAGAGATATGTCCTGCAAAAGTCTGTAGTAACTTAATGCTTTTGTCATCAAAGATGAAAATGTGTCTGCATATAAAAAGTGAAGTGTTCTCTGCAAAGCCACCACTTCACACAAGCAAATGTGCAAATTTGTAGAATGAGATGCAGATGGATAACTTCTTCTAACATTTCCCACGGAACCTTAGTTCCTAAGTACCCTTGGCTAAATTAATAAATATTGTATTTTTGTAAGCATTTTCATTGTTCTACTTGACAGAATGAGCATCTTTGAGTCTTTTCCTCTTGCATTTTGCATTTTTATGTGAATTACTCACTAGCTTTCCCAGTATTTTTGTGTCCTGGTACACTTAAGTCTCCTCAGGAAAATACTGATATCTGTTATCTTTGTTTTTACCAAATCGCAGTTGTTCCTTGGCAATATGACAAATAGCAGATTTCCATTACTTTTTCTTCTGCAGTCCAGGTTATTACACTGTTAAGCAAAAATATTTTTATGTTTTCTGTGCACTGGAAATTCTTTTGGAGAACCTGTGGAATTTTCTGCTGCTTCTGAGACCCTGCTGTCTGCTGTGGACAGGAATCTGCTTTTATTCCAGGATTTGGGGTTTTTCTTCTCCTCTGTTGTCAGAGGATGTGAAACAGGAGAAGAAATAAGAAGAACCAGATAATTTATCTACAAATCTAATGCTATTCTTAGCTTCTGATTTCTCAAATCCATATGAATAATCCATTTCTTACTGTTTATTCATATTCATGCTAAGTTCAAAAAGAAAGAGAAAGTCGGGACTGAAAAATAGATGTCTCTTCACAATCCATAATCCTTTCTCTCCCCTGAGCGCTCACCAGGCTCCACAGTGTACAACATTACATTGTGTACTTTATTTACTTCATTCTCTGCAGCAACTATCAATTCATCTGCAGAATTCACAAAGGGGAGGCACCTAATATTTTCACATTGATAAATAAATAATAGCTTGAGGTGAGTTGGAAATACATAACCCTTGATCAGGAAGGGGTTGTCTGGTACATAATGTACTAATTTAGTATTGTTTTATATAATTATATATTATATAATAACATTGTGTACAATACTAAAATTGAGGAAGGGTTTCAGACTTGGAGAGGACTGATTTTGGTTTTGCTGTATTATGTACAGCAAATGGGACTATTTTGTCCCATTGTCACAAGTACAAACCTCACAACAGTGAATCATAGAATCAGAGTATACTTTGAGTTGGATGGCACCTTAAAGATCACTTAGTTCCAAATCCCCTACCATGAGCAGGGACACCTTCCACTGGACCAGGTTGTGCAGAGCTCCATCCAACTCAGCCTTGAACATTTCCAAGGATGTGGCAGCCACACCTTCTCTGGTCAACCTGCTCCCAGGAATCTTTGCACAATGCCCGTGTGATTCAGTGAAATAGTATGAAAAATGTGTAGAAGTGGGGAGAGAAATGAGATTGAAACACCTGCGGGAAGACCCTGGTTCAGCACTGCCAAAAGTAACTTTTTGACTATTTATAGTAAGGTGTTGAGATCTTCCGACATTTTGCAGTCGTCTTGAGCTATGCTTTATCTGTTGCATTGTTAATACTGATACGGAATGTACAGTTGACTGATTGTCTCTTAACTATGTGTCATTAATATATCTTTAATCAGCCTTGATCCTGATTTGAAATAAACCTCTTAAATTGAGTAGGGTTCCCCTGCAGCAGTCACCATCATTCATAATATATTTCCAGGAATGAATACTAATTACTATGAACTAAGTTAATTAAATACTTTGGTCTTTAGTCTGGTGCGTTGCGGTTAACTCCAGCAGAAGGTAGAGGCAATTTTAACAAGAGGGGAATGCAATTTCTTCACTATGTGGGTAATCGTGCACTGGAACAGGCTGCCCAGAGAGGGTGTGGAGTCTCCCTCACTGGAGATATTCCAGAACCCTCTGGACATGATCCTGTGCTATGTGCTCCAGGATGACCCTGCTTGAGCAGGGAGGTTGGACCAGATGACCCCACTGTGGTCCCTTCCAGCCTGACCCATTCTGATACTGAGATTCTGAAAATACAACAAAGGTAAGGAAATGGGCTTTGATATGTGTTGTGCAACACCTGACTCAGTGAGGCCCTGGTGGTTTTGAGGATGTCCAGATGAACTGAAGAAAACCACTGAAACGGTATCGTTTACTGACTACCTGCAATCCATTCATCAATAGAGAGGGTGATAGCACAGAGGAGTTACCTTCATCTTTTGTCTCCCTTTTTTTTGATGTGCACTAGTTAAGAATATGAAATATTTAAGAATATTTATATTATTATAGATAATAGAAATAGTCTCCTTAATCTTGGCAGTAACTGTTGTCCTGGGGATCTTGGTTGATGTAAAATGTTTCATTAACTCCAGATAAGTATGGAGACATTGAACTTCCCACAAGTATTTTTTTTTTTTTTAGGTTTTAAGGGATTTTGTGATACGTTTCACAGCAGGCAAGAATAAAACAGAACAACCAAGAACTACATTTTTGTTCAAATTATGGCTGTGGGAAAATAACAAGTTGGCTTACTTTAATTGTGTTCCCAGCCCTCACTAAAGGGTTTTTTAAGATAGCGCTCGATTGTCAGCAAGATGCCGTAGAAATGAGCATGGTCTGTGTGGCCTCAAGAAAGTAAATGGCTTCATGCTTTGTTCTGAAAAATGCTGTCATTTGGATCTGAACCAAATGGCTTCACAGGGAAAACACTGCTGCCTTCTGCCAGGGAAGGCTGCAAACAAACACCATGGCTGAAATTCATCTGAGTATGGAGAAAGCTAATCTCTGTGACCACACTCTTCTGAAAGCCTTATACACAATACAGAATAACAGTTGCACTCTTCCCTCTCATTTAGTTCTGAATGTCCTTCTCAGTTCTTGGAAATATTAATTGCAAGGGTAGATTTAATTGTGGCCCTAAGTGCATTCCAGATCCTTACTGCTGATTTTTGGCTTGAAGGACATACAGTCTGTATGACCCCACAGTGAATTGTGGTTTTTGCTGCTTATACACATACAGCAACAATAAACAGGCCACCAGCTGGGAATACAAACCCTGTCAGTTGTGTTCCCACAGCTCAGGAACCCAGAGAGAATACAAACCCAGAGACCTGGATGATCACCCAGTGCTCTGCACTGCACCAAGGTAAAGGGTGGGAAGATGATCCCACTGATCCCACACATCTCCATGACCACCTGGCCTGGAGTAGATGGGACTAATCCACTAACTAGGAAAGGCTGTAGGATCTCAGGGATATCAATGAACTGCCACAACACTCAGCTTTGCAGGAACTCTTCTCTTTTTCCAGAGGTATAATTCTGATCTGGGTTTCAACAGTCCTACATCAACAGAAACCCAGATTTACACCAATGATCAAGATCTAAAAATCCACCTTCTACCATATGCTCTGTTAAGTGAGAAAACAGGCTGACTGGCACTTTTATTACTACATTCTCCATATCTTGATGAACAAATCCAACACAGGTGTCATTCATGTGACAACATGATGGCAAAACACAGTGCAGTTTCTCCAGGACCACTATTACTGAAAGAGAAAATGGGGATGGAAAGCAAAAAACTTCAGTTTTGCAGAATGCCATTTTCAGTTCACTCCAGAATGCCATTACTATATAACAAATGTGAGCTGGCAAGCATCTGCTTCTTAGCAGAAAATTGAAGTATTTTGCTGGGGCTGTGGATAGCTTAATATCTGTGAGAAATCAGCTGCAGGAGGTAGGGAAGAAAGAAAAAATTGCTATAGAGCTCGTGCAGAGAAGCAGGATTGTGTCTACCTGCTTAGAATTCAGAGCAGAACTTCTGCATTCTTTCTAACACCAGGAGCTTTGAGACATACACCTCAGCAGTCAAATTTTGTTCCACACCATCGGAATTTAGCCATCTAAAAATCAAGCTAAATTTGGTCACCATTGAGAAACTTCCCCCCCTCCCCCTTTCTTTTTTCTTTTTCTTTTGAGGAGAACAAAACACAACCAATTAACCTCCTGTTAACACAAACATCTATGGATCAAAGAACATGAGTCAACAATAAAAAGCTAAATTGAGGCAACTGTGGCAACAAGTCACATGAGTAAAAAAGCCACGTGAATAGAATAGCATTTGACAGCCTGGACTGCCTGGAAAAAGGCAGCTAGTGCCAACACAGGAGAGCTAGTCTGCTTTGCCATATTCTTGGATTATATAATAAGAAGGCATAAATAGAAAGACAAGCAAAGGTAACCACAGAACCAGAATAAATATGAGATCGATGAACCACTCCACACTTAAAAACTCTCACCCAAATGACTTTGGCACTTTAAAAGCCAGCAGTCTACACCTTGTGTTAATCTGCAATAAAAAGAACTACAAAGAGCTGCATCTGATCTGGGAACCAAACTGTCCTGTATTTGTATTTGTATTTGTATTTGTGTCCTTTACTCATGCTTAGCACCCACATCACAGCCCTCTGTACTGCAGAACTGGAAAGCTGCTAGAAGGTTTCCCCAGAGCCTTCTCTTCTCTAGGCTGAACAGCCCCCAACTCTGTCATCCTGCCTTCACAGGAGAGGTGCTTCGGCCTTCTGATCATCTTTGTGGCCTCCTCTGGACTTGCTCCAACAGGTCCACATCATTTTTATGGGAAGATAAGGCCGCTTCTCAAGCTTGCCAAGATCCCTGTGGATGGCACTCCTTCTCTCCATCATGTCAAACAGATCACACGACTCGGTGCAGTCTGGCAAACTGGCTGAGGGTGCACTCAAACATAATCCTGCTGTCCATGTTGCCAACAAAGATGTTAAACAGCATAGGTCCCATAAATGTAAAATGCATTTTGCATTTCCTTGTAGCTATGACTGAATTCCAGCCTTCCTTCCACTGCAGACTCTGCTTTTTAATTTTCTCTGTTGTTCACAAGTACCCAACACTTTTTTTCTTTTTTTTTTAACCTGTCAGACTGACAATGGAAACAAAAATGTGAATGTTCACAGTCTTACTGAGCAGATGCTCATCAGTATTCTCCTGCTGAAGTCAAATTATAACAGAAATAAGAGATTGGTAAATAGGGGAGCCTTTGGGATTGGGATTTTCCATTTTGTATTGTACCCAGAGAACTTCCTATCTGTGCCTCCTGAAAATATCCTTCTTTTGTGGAAGAAAAGCCCTTTGAACAGAGGAAACATGCAAAAAAATTAGTCTGAGAGGTTACTAGTGTTAGTCTGTTCCTGTAAAGTTACTTGATGATAAAATCCAATAGGAATGAATTGTTTGTACATAAACTTTTTGTGACGGCCAGAAGCTAACGCCTGTTGAACCTCTTGGGTGTCAGTTTCCTTTGCATATTCAATCTTCCTGGTGTAGCAGTTTCTTACTAAAGGAGGAAGGAAGCAATTGGCAATTTCCTGATGATGCAGAAAAGCAGGTATATGATTCTACCTTGGACCTTGAGTTATTTCACAGAAAAGGTGAACTTGCTGCTTCTCTTTGGCACGAACTGTGGGCTGTGGAGGGGTCAGGCACCTGATTCTCTGTGCAATTTCAAGAGCAGCTTTAAAATTCAGACCAAGCCCAGGAGAGTAAGTGAAGATTACTCACATTTTGGGGTGCAGGGTAGCTACCGCAGGCATGTCCTGTGTGTGGGTTGTCCCTGACCACGTCAGCAGCAGGGGCAATAAATTGCTTTTCCTCAAGTCTGGTTTGCCTGCAATGGTAACTGGCAAGAGATCTTGTCATCATCTTGATCCATGAGCATTTTTATCCTAATTTCTCTCATCAATTTGAATTGAGAAACAAGCAGCTGAGGGGGTGTCACCAGGGCTAATGCACCACAACTCTCAGGAAAGTGAGGGAAGGGACAGTCCTCTGTCCTTACATGCAGCTGGGATGTGGCCAGGAAACTAACTGGGACTGAAGAGACCAAAAATACACCTCCACACTTATAAAATCCATCAATAGGAGAGATACAGTTTGAACTGTCCATGGAAAACAATGAATAGTCTTTTTCACATTCACTTTGAGAAGTTGCCTTATGAATATCCTCCATACAGGTGTTTCAAGAGCAGAGTCCTCCTAATTCCCTCTATTCCCAGGCCTAGCAGAGTATTTAATTTTTTTATAGTAGATTTTCATCCATAAGATACTAATTCAATTTTGTAATAGGTGTGTCAAGATCCTCATGGAGTTCCTCCAGTCTGCTGCTTCCTCTGTGTTGTCAGAGCACTGGGGAATCTTGCTCCATGTTTTCAAGGCTCAAGCCACCAGATGCAGGGGCTTCTGTGCCATGTTTTGGGATTAAATAGGAAATTTTTTGAAGGGAAGAAGACATGGAGATATTGCTAAGGTAAGAAATGAGATAAACTTCACCTGTGCCTTTGGAAATGGCTCCACCTGGGCCTTTCAAGCTTATGCCACATGTTTTATTAATGGATGTACACTTCAAAAGCTGTTATTTCTCTTCAGTAGTTTCCTAATGCACTCTCCACGGCTCTCCCCTCATTCTCCAAAGAATTTTACCTTTTGGGCATCTTGGACAGAAGATTATTCCATTAAGGGCTGGCAAGTTGGAGCGCTCCCAGGATGGCATCGCTCTTGCCCACGCCTGGCATATCACTTAGCAACACCGAAGAACACTTATTGCACATCATTCTATTTATGTTTCATGCTTCCCATGTTGACTTTCTCTCCTGTCTCCAAGTTCTTCTGATGGAATTGCCTCATGTTAGATGCCCTATTAGTGATGGCCAAACACGAGTCCCCATTCTGTCCCTGCAAACTAAGCTGGAAAATTATTTCACCGGCTGTGAGAGCCAGCTTTTCCTGCTTGTTGTTATTTAAAGCTTCAGCACCTGACTAATACCAAATATATCCTCATTGTTAAATAAATGCCATATTCACACATACAGGAACTACAGTAAGGATACTCCCAACATTTAAAGCTGATAATGATTCACCTGCAGTGGTTTTTAACACAGTGAAGCATCCCATTCTGTACAAAGTCCTGCCTTCATTGCCCTCTTGGCACACTCCAAAAGATCTCCTTGCCTTTTGGTGTCCCTCCATTTTCACTGGTCCAGCTGTACATACACACATGCACTTCTTTCAAGGAGGCCAGCTGACTGGGAAAGAGTGAAAATGACTGATAAGAAAGAGGCACAAGAGGCTAAAGGTGACCAAAACCACCACCCCCACCCAGCAACTAGGGGATTTTTTCATATTTTTGCTCTTCCAACTTTTCTGCATCAGAAAGCCCAGACTGGCACCAGAATGTGCTCTGCTCCAGCACAGCAGGTGCATAAGAATAATAATGTGTAGGATTTTCTCTCTGAGGGGATTCATGTTCTAGATATGTGACTCTGTTTACAGTTGTCTAGAGATGAGCTCAACACCTCAATATAGATTAAGAATGGACATTTACCCTGCTACCCCCAAATAAATGGGTTTGGGGAGAAGGGAGAGAGGTAATGTTCTTAAATATCCAGCTGAACTTCCTCACAGTGAATTAAAATGTCTAGCAAAGAATAAAAGCAATATGTACTGAATACAAAAAAGATACGAAAACATAGGGGAAAATATCAATGATTGTTGTCTGAAATGAGATGAGTTAGATCCACAGAGGTGTGTGAAAACCTCTTTTTGGTCTCATTTGGTTCAGTTTGTCTCAGATTTCACTTTGGGATTTGCAGCTTCAACATGATTTTCAGAACTATTTCTGGAAGCAGCTGAGCTACATTCCGGGAACCAATCCCAGCAATTGAGCATGAAAAATAAACTATGACCATATACCTGATGCACTATTTCCATTTTCATTATGCATTTGACTGGAAAAAGATGAGAAAGAACATCTTACAAAAATTTTACATGAATTTAAGCAAGCCATCTGTAGAATAAATATACAAAATTAGATACCATGACTTTAACACAACAAATCAATTTGAACCTTGATGTAAGTAGAAATTATTTCTGTATGAAATCATACCCCATTTCTGGGTAGAATGACATACTTTGTGGGAGAAGAAATAAGCATATTACTTTAAAAGAAGGATATTAAGTGCATTTGGGAATATAGAAATATTCAGATTAAAATCATATCAATTACTCATACTCATATACAAAATTTGTTCAAAGAAAAAAATGTGACAGCTACTGCCATTGCAAAACCAATGAAAGCACAACAGTGGCAAAAAAGAACCTACAATGAGCCTAAGGAAGCTCAATTTCTCACAGTGTTAAGTGCTGTGAATCAAAGTATATGCATACAAGGTATTTCAGATTTTCTACAGGAATTGCAGTCAGTTTTGTCCGTGCTTCTCTCTAAGTTCTCAAGGCACGTCTAACTAAAATGGCTTTTGAGTGCAGATAAAGTTTCCAGTAGCTTTGGTGATATCTTGAAAGAATCAATGGATTTGAAAGCTAACAATGGATCACTGAGTGAAAAATAAATGCAAGGGGACTGTTGCCCTGTATGTAACTCTTTGTTACTGAATACTGTAAGCCGGCAAATCTCCTCAACTAAAATCTAAACTAACAGTATCCTACTCATGATATGAAATAAAAGTGGAGAAAACAATGTGGAGTTATATTCACACCTACAGGTTGACCAGAGAAGTGGTTGAGAGCAGCCCTGACGAGAAGGGCTTGGGGGTGATGGGTGATAGAAAACTCACCATGAGCTGGCAGTGAGCACTTGCAGCCCAGAAAGCCAAGTCCTGGGCTGCAGCAAAAGCGCCATGGGCAGCAGGCTGAGGGAGGTGATTCTCCCCCTCTACTCTGCTCTTGTGAGATCCCAACTGCATCCAGTTCTGGTGTCCCCAACATAAAAAGGACATGGAACCATGGAACAAGTCCAGAGGAGGTCACAAAGTTGAGGACTGGAGCACCTCCCCTGTGAAGACAGACTGAGAAAGTTGGGGCTGTTCAGCCTGGAGAAGAGGAGAACTCACAGCAACCTTTCAGTATCTCAAGGGGAACTACAGGGAAGCTGAAGAGGGACTCTTCTTCAGGAACTGTAGTGATAGGACAAACTATGGGTTCAAAATGAATGAAGGGAAATTTAAGTTAGATATATAGAAGAAATTCTTTACTGTGAGGGTGGTGAGGCACTGGAACAAGTTGCCCAGAGAAGCTGTGGATGCCCCATCCCTGGAAGTAATCAAGGCCAAGTTGGATTGGGCTTTGAGCAACTTGGTCTTGTGGGATGCATCCCTGCCCATGGAAGCAGGGTTGGAACCTTGAAAATGCAGGCTTTAAGATTCTTCGAGGTCCCTTCCAACCCAAATCATCTGTGATTCTATGATTCTACATATCAGTTAATGTCACTGTTTTTCTTTCTGTCGGTGTGCACAGGTAGGAATGAGTGAAGCAAAGAGGATGATTGGGTTCAAAATGCATTCACCAGGGGCAAGCGGCAAGTCACTCACTCTCATGTGAAACTGAGGGGTGAGGATCAACCTCAAGTGCTGCAAAACAGGCTTGGGAGAAATGCCAGACTCTCTGTTTATAGCAGTGGCTGTATGAGCGATGGTGACTCTGTTTCAGTACCTGCTGGTGGGATGGGGAGGCCCAAGTAGTGTTTGAGCAGCACCATCTCCAGTGTGAGGTATTTCTTCCCGAGTGATGGAGGGCATCCAGCAGCTCCCCACTGAGATATCGCTGCCTTTGGGCAAGATTCATGGCAAAGCTTTAACAGAGACTCAGGATGGGTAATCCATACACTAAATTATACTATTGAGCAGGTTGTGTAGTTTCCTGCCCAAGCACAAGAGGAGATACCTGACTACTCAAACATTGCTACCTCCTTTGGAAACCACAGCCTTTGCTCTCAGTCGTGCTTTGATGTTTGAGTATCTCTCTTGAAATCCCAGTCATTCACACCACACAGGAAACAAGGGTGCGTGCTGGCCTTTTTACTTCAACAGCTGAGCCAGAATTCCCACCGTAGTCACACAGTTCATAAATGTTACACATTGATCATGAAGGAACAGCCACACACCAGCTGTGACCAGGAGCAGTTCTCATCAGGAAAAGATAGTAAGAACAGGATATATTCCAAATTCTTCATGCAAGCTCAGTGAGCCTGGAGAGCTCAGCCCCCAATACATTTGGCCACTGCCATCACATCAACTTTCAGCGCAGAAGCTTTTCAAGACCAAAGGCGTCTGAAGAGATAATCCATAATATTCAAATTTCACATACACGCTGGGTTGCTGGAGACTACCACTGATAGCAGAAACCATGTGCAAGCTATCAGTAAAGTGAGCACGCAAGGAATTTAAGTCAAGTGGGGGCCACTGGTGGTCAGAAAATGCAGATCAAGGTGAAACAAGACTCCAGGAAACCTTCTGTTCCTTCAGATCTCATAGCCAAATATTTTAAAGCAGTTGATAAATACTTGCTGGTGCAGAAATGTTCTTTCCTTCAGAAGACAGCAAAAAGTGCAGATTGTTTTTAAGAAAGACTCACGGGCTCTTTTTTTTTTTCCAGGAGAATTTCAAATATCTGCTGACACCCTCAGGCAGAAAGGCAGATTTTCTTTCAGTTTAAAAAGCATATGCTTCTCTCTCTCTCTCTAAAAAAAAAACCAAACCAAAAAACCTTTCATCCAAAGCAATTCAGGAGGGCCTGTTTGCTAATTTTACTCAATTCAGCTGCAAAAAATATCCAATAGTAACGCATCTGCAATATCTGGTAATCAGAGCTGTAGATAACATGCCACAGTTCCTGTACTGAGAAACCTATAACAAAAATCTGAAATATGCTTTATTTGGTTCTTTGTACTTGGTTCTCTAGAGTTTTACAACTCTATAAAAGTTCTTCTTTCACTAGACAGTAAATATTCTCAAGGTGAGAGCTCAGGAGGCCCAGAGCAGGATTTGGGAACTGCTGAAAGCCAAGCAGTAGGTGCTGCCTTCTCCAGGAGTAAGAGAAAACCCAGAAGCCAAGAGGCAGAATGGCTCCATGTTCAAACAGTAGCAATAGGGCTGCTCTGTGCCTGTCATCCTGGTCCTGGCCCTGGGCACCACAACAGTCTGACCATTTCACGCTGATGCCACCCAGAGTCCCATCCTCAGCCCCCTGCTACTTTTGTTCTTTCTGAAGTGTCAGCTCTGTGTGATTAGCTAGGACTTTATGTACACATTTTAAAGTATGTTTCTTCACCTGCAAAATTTAAAAGGAAAAAAGATGGGAGAAAAAAAGAAAAAGCTATTTATTCCAGTCTCATTATCTTAAATTGGTTTCCTTCTCCTTGGGTGAGAAATTTTGCATTTCTGAGGCTTGTTTGAACCTTCAGCATCCTCGTTTCCATGTTCTTCACTGCTGAAAGGAAACAACAGGGACACTGCTCAGTTCTGATACAGATTTGCCATGTCATGCCATTTTCTATTGGAGGCAATTTTCCAGATAAGGAAACTATCTGTTACTGTACACCAAAAAGTTTGCAGTTTTGCTGTGATTGTGCATTCAGCAGGAATTAATCCAACAATCCAGATGTACTAGAGCTGGGGTCATCTTCCCTCATTTTACCAACAGAGCAGACAATTTGAAAAGGTCTTTTTTACAAATTACAAAAGCACAGAGTAACAATATTTTTTTCTATCCCTGTTCAACATGTATCTCTTAACACTTGTTTTGGCCTGGAATTTTACTCCAAGGATAGCATCTTGCTCTGAGGAGTAGGTGCCAAGTTGCCATGTGCAAGTATCTCCCATTGACTTGTGAATCGCATTAAAAATGCAGACTTCAACAGCAAAGGGCACACAGGAGGTGATGATAGGAAGATTGTTACAGGACACAGGACAGCAAGAGAAAGATTTTGGTTTTTTTTCTCCTGGTAGAGGAATGATTCACGAGAAGTGAAGAAAAAATGAGATGTGAGCTCAGGAAAATTAAGAAAGGCTTTTTGCAATGGATTGAAATCACTCCAGGCCAGACAGCACCAGCCAGAGCGAAATTCCAGTGCAGAAATGACAAACATAAAGAGTATAAATGCATTTCTACAGGTTGAAAACTGGCTTGATCTTCACGTCTCCTCCTTCAGGTTTCCAAAGGTTCTTTGGGGGGTTTTGTTGTTTGTGGAGGTTTTTTTCAAATTGAGAACTAGATTTGAACAGTTATCCTCTCATAACCAATCTTCTCCTTTCTTGCCCATGCGAACCCTCCTCTTCCCCATCTGTAAGGAACAGCCCCAAGAAGTCATCACAGCCATCAATACCCAGTTTCAGAATATTGACCTTGTACATCAGGGGACAGGAAAACAATACAAAACAGAAGGAGAAATCTCAGACACCAGGGTAATATTTTAAAGGGCTGATGTGATTTGCTCAATAGCGGTACTCACCTGGGATTAGCCCATAGCACTTCCTCATGGGAAGAGGTGCTTTTAGGGAAAGAGGTGCTTTTAGGCAAGATGTGCCCTGAACAAGTTCAGTTGCCTGAAGTCCTGTAGTCATTACCTGTTATCAGCTGTGAGATAGATCTATCCTAAATACATGAGTCAGGACCCCTCTGCTGAACTGAGATTTGCATCGAGTCCTTTTTCAGTACAGCAGCTACAGCAAAGATGATTGAGATTTCATCTGAACAAAAGTGAGAAACAATTCACAAAGAAGAACAGCTGAACATGTGAATGGGAAGAGGGATATCATTGGGAGGACCAGGATCATTAGGTATCTGCATGAAGTCCAAATGCAATTTTAGTTCCCCATTGCCAGTGAAGCATTCAAAGTCAGACAGGATGACAAGAACAATTATGTCCCTGCAGCTCTCACTGAAGTGAGACATTCAACTGCAAGAACAGACAGAGCTGATAGCAACTATTGGATGAGGAAACATGATTGAAACATTAGGACTGAGAAACAATTAGAAGCATCACTTTGTATTGGTCTGAAGAACCATGCAGTGGTATAAAATTCTGCCTGTTCTTCTGCAGTCAGCAGACAAATAGGGGATCAGCAGGAAAAGAAAAATATGGGAGCATTGTAAGAGGAAACCCTTAGGGAAGGTGTAGCAGTGCAAAGAATTGCTTGACAGAATCCAAGAAATAAATGTACTAAAAAACAGTAGTAGGTTTGTCTGAAGGGTTCATTTGCACAAAGAGTTACTTTTTAAAACTTGTGCTCCTTTTAGACAAATCTGACTCTCTTAAGTTCAAAATGGAAGGGAGGAGGCAGGGAAGGAAGGAAAACAAACTAGCAGAGAAAGAGAAAAGAAAGAATAAAACTAAAGTTGTAAAGTCAAACCAAAATCCAAAATTCCGGTTGAAAGGTTAATGAATGCAAATAGCTCAACTGGGGTACTGCATATTGCAAACTAGCAATCATGTTGAACAAGGGAGTAATCAAGAAAGGATGAAAAAGAAACATACTGGGCCATGGCAAAGGCACAATTAAACTCGCTTGATGCAATTCCAATGCTTTTTCATGGAGATACATCCAGTGCAAATGAGGTCCATAATTGGAAAATATGATTTGCCACCTCTTTCTTTTCCTACTGAAAACATTTCTGCTGTTCTCATTTTTGTATAAACAGCTGTTTTTACAAATATTTCTAGTTTTATATAGCCAGATTTAATCCATTAACTTTCCTCCAAGTGCTCTCAAAGCCCAAGGTGAAAGCAGCAATGCTTCACAAAGTGCCATTCCTAATTACCACGGCTCAAGGACTCGAGGTGTCGTTGGACACAGGACCAAGCAGTGCTCCCAGGCGGGTTTGTGAATGGACATCAGCAGAAGTGGGGGCCTATAAACCAACCTTCAAATGGTACAGGAAAAAACAGTGAGAAGTTTGCAGTATTTGGACAGTTTGGTCAGCAGGTCTGTGCACAACTGCTCTGCATTGCAGAGAGAGAACTTCAGAGCAGGGAAATTCTTGAATTTATGCTAAACGTGGGAGCCAGGTGTGTTGTACCTGAATGCAAGTATCTGTCTGTGACATCCTGTGACTCACACAAGCTGCGTCCGGTTTCTACGTGAAGTTTCATTTGTTCCAACCCATGAAACCACAAAGAGAATGGGTTGACAGAGGTGTGCAAGGAAGTTGCAGCCTTCCCCATTGGCATTGCCGGGGGCACTACTCTGCAACACACTGTGGAGAGGGTAAAGCCTCCCTTCTTCCCAGCTCCTGGTTAAAATGGTTTGGATGCTTCCAGCCTGAGAAGTTGCCTCCAGACTTTCCTCGGACACTGCAGTATGACATTCAAGGAATGTGAAACTATGTTTTTTTCTTTAGCAATCATGCTAAAAGAACTTAAGCATAGATGAAGACAAGGTAAACAGACTGAATTGTTCCATTAAACAATAATTTTTTTCAGGAACAGTTATGCAGTATCTCAAAAATCTTTCTTTACCCTGTTTCTTCCATTCTGTTTTTTAAGAGTATTAAAAAAAAAAAAAGCCAAACAGATAATTAGAGGATCAATCCATATGTTTGCCATAACTGGAGATTTATGAACCTAATATGATCAGGGTTTTTCTTTGTTTGCCCCACAGAGTCTGGCTGCTTCTCAGCAGTGGATTGTGGTCTGTCATAGCAAAAGCAGCTTTCATCAGTTTTAAACTGAAGGAATTTTCTTAGGTGAGTATTTTTAATCTGAAAAAATCTGGAAACCAGTAAAAGCATTTAGCTTGAAGGACATGGGTTGGGATGTGTTTTGGAGCAAAAAAAAAGCAGTTGGAGACCTCATTAAATTCTCTAGGGGACAGAGACTGGCAGGGCTCACATATTCTGCAAGAGGTCTGGATTTTATTAGACTACATGCTGTGGGCCTGTCATATTCAATAAAATTAGACTTTGGTTTCTATATGTTTCTTAATTAAAGTGTTTCTTAGGAAAATCTGCTACCTAAAAGAAGATACCAGTAAAAAAAGAAAATACTGCCTAACCATAAATGGCCAGTGTCAAATGACGTATTTGATGCATTAGTAAAACCCAAAAGAAAAAATACATTTCACTCCTTTAGAACTTAATACTACTGGTTTGGTTTTTTAAAAATCTACCCTGTTGTAGCACATTTTCAACACCCAGTTCTGACCTTGGGTACAGGTCAGGGTCTCATTCCCATAAGATTTACAATAAATGAAGAAACCATATCGTGATACAAGACAAAGGAAACTGAAGAAACAAGTAACTTGTTTCCTTTTTTTTTAAACTGAAAAAAAAAAGAGAGTCAAGACAAACATCTGATGACTCCGCATGAGTTTAAAAAAAGTACAGAAAAATCAAAGAGAAAGGTCATCTTCATAGCTCAGGCTGTGCTTTGTAGTAGGGGTTTTGCCCTGGGATTTTATTCCTAAGAGAAAGTCAAATAAAACAAAGAAAACAGTCTTCCATCTGAGGCTGGCAAATATATCCATAAATGTACACATTGCTTCCAAAGCAAGGTGGAAAAGGTAAAAAAAATATTGGGATTGTTGAAAACAGATTAGAGGCTGCCCTTGGGGGAGTCAAGTACAAGGACTGGACAAACCCTGATAGGCAGAGGGACCTTTACTCATTCCCAGAGTGACTATACAGCTTCCTCTTAATAAGACACTAAGTTACACTGCTGAAATTATGTGGTTTCAAGGCCTGAAAGGGGCTATTAGTCCTTTTCAGTAAGCCCAGTAGTAAGTAGAGAGATTCAAAGACACCGGCCTGTAACAAAGTGTTATTTAACATATTATGCAGAGCATCTTTAAAGAGCTTGCTTTTTAAAATGGGGAGAAGATAGTAGAACCATCATCCACATAAGCAAAAAAAAAAAACCAAAAAACCCAGCACAACATACAAAGTCTCCAAGAGTAAGGAGCAAAACACAATTTTATTTTTTTGTTTGCTTGGTAGGGTTTTTTTGGTTGTTTTTTTAGTTTATTTCTTCTTATATAACTCCCACACCAGTAAAACAGCCCTGAAAATTAATCAGCAGTACTAAATCCCTTGGCAATGATGTGCTGTGGGGGGCAGGTTCTCCTTTCTCATGTATAGTTAAGAAGTGCATTTGTTTTCCTTTCTTTTACACTGAGCATACTGCTCTTTGTCCTCACCAGGAAGAAAACAAACAGACAAACAAACAAACAAATCTAACCAATAAGCCAAAAATAAAACCCCAAAACTGAAAGCCCCAGTGAAGTCAGAATTTAATTCTCTATTAATAAATGAGGGCTGTTAGGAGACTTGGGAGTGTGTATGGAGAAAAAGTCCCTTAAGTGCCAACCTAACAATTCCATAGAGCTTTTTTATGCAAGTTCTGGAAAGAAGCTTTATTAAATGTTTTACTCTTACTTTAGACACAGCACTTACCTTAGGAGAATCTGGCTGGAAGCTGTCTGCAGCCTGCTGTTAAAAACACTGCCTTGTGCCACAGCAGGAGTGCTGGAAGAAGAGACAAGTAGATCTGGAGACTCAGTTTTGTCTGGGCATTTTGAGGTGGTTTCTTTGCTCATAATGGGCTTTCATCAGTTATTACAAACACTGCACTGGGTCTCAGTCAGGCACTGTTGGGTCTGGTGGCAGCACTGGTGGCACCGGTGGGAAGAACTTTGTGAGTGGGGAGCTGTGCATGGCTGACAATTTGCTGTGGACTGGCTCCTTTTTATCCAGACCTGGTGATATCTCCAGTTGCCTAAAATATAACTAATGCTGCAACTACCACCCTGTTTTGCTACTCTGGGTCTGCCAGTTCCTCTCACATCCTCCTTCCCTGGAGCATATCTCAGTTTATCTTCCTAATCTTCAAAGACCTCCAGTTACTTCTGCCTTACCTGTCCTTCTTATCAGTTAGCAGCTAGGTTGGCTCCTTTCTTTACTCTTTAGGAGGCTGTGTTGCTGATTTAAATCCTTGTCCCTGCCCCAAATTCCTTTCTAAAATAATCTATTTTATGAGTGAGATAAATATAATTTTAAAAGTTTTAAGCCTATCAACCTGTCTGCAGCTCAGCCTTACCCCAAAACCCACTTTAAAGCTGCAGCTGCCATGAAAAACCGACTGAGCAGCAGCTGGTGCATTGCCACAAAACCTGTTGACTGGGAATTAAGAGCACAGTAATTGGTTTTAAAGCTTGCCATTACTCTCCTTACTTCAGACCTTTCCACTACTGCTTGTTATTCATTTCCTTTTCCTGTTATAATTTCTCTGAAACTGAGGCAAGTTCTTGGTGCCTTGAGCTAAAGCTCACTGTGCAGTAGGATGCGACCTGGCCAGCAGTCAGTCTGCATGGCATGCACAGAAGGGAAGGGATTTTTATGTTTAGGGCTGTTAGTAGAAAGTTGTGGACTCTGGCACTGAAAAACTTAACAGATCTTAGCTGTCACATCTGCAGCCTACAGCCTTTATCCTACGAGGTACCACAGAATTTTGCATGTGGATATACTAACATATTAGCATGTTTGTAGCCTAGCCATGTGGAGGTGGTGTTTGTTGTTTGCCTCACAGACTGATCCTCCACAGCCTTTCCACTGCAGAGCTCATCTGAAAACAAAAGGCAGCTTAGTCAGTTTTCCTGTATAAGCAGCACTTCTTTGAAGAGATGCAAAGAGGCTTTCGCAGCTGTAAAAAAAGCAATGCCAGGACACTTAATATACCTTCTTTCTATATTATCTCTGGGTAGCAGAAGGGCTACAGTATTTGTACAAGATTACGGTGTGCTGCATCTGCCTGGGAAACTATGATTTTGTGGGTTCCTTGTGAATTGTACTTTAAAATATCAAAGACCTCACACTTTCGCTTAACAGTCCTTAAACCTCATCTTGCTATTTCTTAATCTGCCTCTCAGCTACCTCCCACCTCCCTGCCTGCTGTTCTCAGACCTGTCTGTATTACCAGGGGCAGGGGCTGAGCAGAGCCTGGGGATGAATGAGACCACTCCAGTCGCACTTTGGTGCTGGGTCGGTCTTGGACTGAGGGGAAGGAGTAGCTCCGTGGATGGTCTGCAGTATCCCTCTCCTGCAGCCCTTTCCCTTCTGTACCTGATGCACATGGGCTGTGGAGCTGCAGGGCACAGACTAAAGCCCTCCCTGCCAGTCTGAGGCAGAGGAACTGGGGACAGTGATGTTCCTGGAGAGCAGCCACAAGGGCAATCCCTCAAAGGCATGGATGGCTGCACTGAGAGTTTCTCCTCACCACTGGCTGTCCACCTTGGCTATAAGCAAGGTCTACTAAAATGTTCACATTGTGTTCACACGTGCCTGACATGGTGCCCCTCACACATTGCCCTTCCTCCTCTGATGAGGAACCAGGAAATCTGAGATGAGGGAAAGCTGTGGAAATGGCAGCTCCCCTGGAATAAGGAAAGCTCAGAGTTTGGACAAACTGTGAGGTTTGTGCTTTCATAAGGCTAAGGTTGTGGGATGGCCTCACAAAAGCCACCAAGAAGGAGCTGCAGCAGGTAGTAAGTGATCTTAAAATGGTTTGTACTGTGGTGCTGGTTGGAGGAATAATTCCTAGTTTTGTTGACAAACACATGGATCTTTCTCATTCCCCACACTCTCCAGAGTGCCCACCCAAGCAGGAGGGCATGGCGCTGTCTGTTGGGCAGATGTCTCTTCGCACAGTAATCAGCTGGGATGTGGAGAAGCTGCCTTTCTGCCAGGCCACAGGACAGTCCCACTGCGAAGATCTCACCAGCTCTCTAAAACAGCCTGAACCTCTTGGAATCTGCTTCTTATTCCTTGCTTTTTGGGAGATTTTCAATGTCATCTTTATATATCTCAACATATATCTCAATTTTCTGTAAATAAGGCATGAATAATTTTTTTTTCTTTCCTTCCTTCATTATGAAGATCAACTTGTTAAAGTCTAAGTTGCTGGGGTCTACACTACTACATTCATATAGATATTAGAAAACAGGCACAGGTCCATTATATGTAATTGGGTTAACAGGGATTTTATTTTGCCTTTCAGCTGTCAATGATGCCATTGACTACAGGTGCATTAAGAACCCTTAGAAAATCTCACCGGTCTCTGTGATTCCATGTTTTGTCCATTCTTTTGCCACCATCTCAGAAGCTGAGTGGCAGATAAAGAAAGAAGATAAAGTACTGTGTTTCATTAGAGATCCAAGTTTAGAACCCCATAGAACTTATAAAGACAGGCTAGAATTTAATATTGCTTGAAAGGCTCACCTTACCTGCCCAACAGTAACTACTGACATGCCTCTATACAAATGTCAGCATCTCCCTCAGCAGCAGCTGCCCAGTCTGCTTTTCCAGGCCCTAGAACAGGCACCAGGCAGCAGCAAATTTGCTGTCTTTCCTGCAAATAATGTCTCAAATGTTTGTGCTGTTCATGTAGTTTTAATATCACTCATTGTGGTAATATTGTTGCTAATGAAATAAAAAGCTGCATGACTCAGAAACCTCCTCTGCAAGGACCTGAAATAAGTGTAAAAATATGCAATTTCTGCACGTGAAAGACAGACAGTTTTCCTTTCCAACAAAAGTTGCAAACTGCACATCATTTTAATGCAAGTAACCAGACTCCTGAGAGCCATCTCACTAATGTGAAGGGAACAGCTCATCGAAGTACATTTGTTCATATTTTATTTGCTCTGTTTCACAATGTTCAGGAGTTGGTACTGTCTAGTTCTTTAGAATTACACATTTTAAACTGAAGCTATAGAATAGTTTTTAGCTGTGCAAGTCCCAGTTTAATCTGCATTTTTTAAAATTTTACTGGATATTTGCTAGAAGTCCAGCTGGTGGGAGATTCAAAAACAACTCATAAGTTGCTACTCACCAAACCCACTGCCACAGGCATGCTCTGACCCCTCTTTGTCCTGACACCTACCTCTTACTATAGAGATCAATTTGTAGCAGCTCTTAAATTTCACCCTGGACATTCAGTGATTGCTGAAAAAATGCAATCATCATGTAATAATTTCAACAGCTGCAGAATTGGGCCATTAGACATTTCACTGATAAATAATGCTGCTGGCTGCCAGGGTCCAGATAGCCTTGAAATGAAGGTCACCCACAGCAGAATGATTGCAGTCTGAAAACTGAAGCATGTGTTCATTTGTTTTGAGATGTATTTGAAAATACAATTCAGCATGTGCTAAATTAATGATCACAGGCAGAGATCAGATGGTTGGTACAGGAAAAAGAATCCATGCGCCATGTGCCTGTTTCTGCTGTGATGTGAATTAGTTTAAATATATCTCTTACATCTGTTGATTTTTGGTTCTACTATTGAGCAATAATCCAATCTGCATCAGTATTTAAAAAGTAATTTAGCTCCATACTGCGGCAAAATTTATTATAAAACCATAAATAAACCAAAATGAAGATTGCCCGAGTCCCAGGACTGTAACAACATAAATGAATAGGGATGGATAACTCATTTTAGCACACACATGAAATATTATTTAAGCTGGCAACCTGCTGGGTTTCTTCATTATATTATAAGCAACCTTTAAGATTATGTAACAGCTGTAAATATAGCACCGAAGCAATTCATGGTTAAAAGAGGCTTGACGGAAGCACTGTCTTTCTTAATTATTCAGCTATCAGACTCAGAGAGGCTTTGTTGATCCAGCAGCAGCAGCATTCTGCCCTCCAGTGTAATTCTCACTTGTGCTGAGCATCCAGTGGAACTGAAGCACCGTTCGGAAAAAAAAGGAGAATGTATCTCCTTTTCCATGATAAACATAATTTGATACATTTTGTCATAGCTGATTGCCTTTTTTTCATAAACACTGAGCTAAGTGCTGTGTCAGAGCCCAGCTGCTCACAGAGACCTTAGGTCTGCAGCTTTGTCCCTATTTAGGGCCACTCTGAAGCACCTGGTACTGTGTAGTCACACACACAGGTGCTTTCCTGAGCTGACAAGAGATAATTATGTCCATACACAAGTGATCTTCACCTTTTTGGCCAGATCAGCTTTGAAAATGTTACCTTTTATTCTATTCCAGCAGAACTGTGTTTCTGCAGTACTAAAACACCTCACAGGCTCAGGCTAATTTCAGAGTGGTTTTGGTTAAACACTTTGTGCCCTAATGCAGCACAGGGGGTTCCACTCTTTTCCTCTGTGCATCTCACATATTACTAGAGCTACACCAAAAACTAAAAGCTTGGTAAAGAGTCTAACCAGGACCATACCAAGCCATGGTTCTGTGACCTGACTGTCAGGAATTTGCAGTTTGTGGGATGAGGTGTTGTATTTGATGTTTATTTCCCCAAACCATGGAAACAGCTATCCAAGACAACTGTCTTCCTGCCTGAGGTGAGGCCCTCAGGGGTGCAGATACTGGGCTCCTATGGAAGGAGTCAGAGGGTGCAGCTCTCCCTTGGGGACTGGTTGGCATCAGAAACCTCTCTCCAGGTGTGTCTCCAATAGTCCAAGTATCTTGCCTTTAAACAGCAAATTATGCTCTCTTTTTTTTCAGATTGAATTGGTGGAGTAGTCATGACAAGGCTCAATTAAGTGGAATGAGGTTGGAGCACAAATGTAACACCTTAAATGGAACTGGGCCATAGGTTATACCATCAGGCTTCTCAGCTGTAGTATATATTTTAAAACCATAGCAAAATTCTGGCTGCTCTCAATAGTTTGGGATTTAAACTGTAAAATCAAAATGGATTCAAAATGTTTTATTTTGGAAACTGAAGTACTGTATCAATTCAGATCATAATAAAGCCAAGATTTGTACAAGGAATGAAGAAAGGGAGAAACAAGAGAAACATTCAGAACATAGCCATGAGAATCAGGTATGCTTAAGAACAATCTTTAGGTTGTAACGTCCCTGAGGACTGCTGGGGAACTGGTCTCATGTAATTGAGTGGAAATGCCATCTTACCTGAAATAGTCTTAAAAAAATATTTGTTCTGAAAAATGCTTTTTCTGGGAGGGAAGTAGAGCAGAAAAAGATTTTCGACGTGAATCTTCATAAACAGCTGTACTTTAATAACTGAGTCCAAATATAAAAACACAATTGCAGATAGTATGAGAATGAGTGAACTTTTTTTACCTTCCCAATAATAGACTAGACTTTCCAATAAATATGTCCATAAGTTTTACTTCTAAAACTATTGAAAATTTTATATGAGCTTAATATTAGAGGGATTTGGATTTCTATTAAGATTTCAGGAGGCCAAATTATTTTCCCAATAGATATTTGATATTCTTGTCTTGGCTGCCTTGCAGAAAATATTTTCCTCCAATGTTTAAGAACGTACATCAGGGGAAGAACTGGGTTTTTTGAGGCTAGAAAGGAGCTTTCATCTGGCTTCTATAAATTTAGGAAAAACCAGCAAGCAATCCAACTTACTGCAGTCTCAACTGCATACTGTTTAAATTGTCAGATTCACAGAAAAATAAATGGCATTCTGGCTGATGGTTTTGTCTTCTCTATAGATATGAATAATTTGAAAAGAATTATCAGGATGCAGTTACATTTTATGAATTTCATGTAATTTTCAAAATTTCATAGTGTGGAAGTACCTTATTAGATGGGAGATGGATCTTTAGCTCATTAGTTAGGAAAAGGTCTAGAATACTTTGACCCTTGGCAAAATTGCATTGTCACTCCTGGGTGTATCAAAGATGTATTTAACTGTGTTATTCTCTCAGTTACAGCATCACTGCTTCCCACTGCTTCCTGAAAGCAGAAACAATCTACCTAAAATATTCTCCTCTGTCAAAGTTTTAATTTTGTTTCTATGTAAATAATGCATATGCGCAGGCACTAGTGCTGCTGTCATTAACTGGGAATAAACCTGGAGCTTTCAGCTCTGAAAGTACAGACCCACACAATCTGAGCAAAAGAAGCAGTTCTGTCACATACCATTAAATAACAGGCTGCTGCAGCCGCTGTTACTCACCATGGGGAGGGTGAATCTGCATGCATTAAACACTGTTTATAATAGTAAATGTGGAGGTGCCAGCAGACACTGCGGAGCCCTCATTTGATCAGTATTAAAGGGTAGGAATCAGGCATGGCATGAAGAGAGGTTGCTTGTAGCTTTGCTTGCAAGCACGTCTGCCTCATTGCTGCTCTCCCTGACTGTGCTACAGTCATTAACTACCACGGCTGCTTTATTCCAAACAAACCACAGCTACTGCAAATGAAATAATTAAAGTCAGCTCTGCTTTGCTGAATGTTAATACGCTAATTGTCCTACAGATGCTTAACAAGAGCCTGTACCTTTTCTGTGTGTGAAGTAGTGAAAGCTTGCTTAAATGCTGCAAATGTGCCTCAAATGATACAGCTAGAGAAACTACGTGCTGCAGAGGGAAAAGCAAAAAAAGTTCTTTTTTCACAAGTCTCAAAGCGATGAAATCTCGATTGCAGGGGAAGGCTGTCTTGAAATGCCTGAGAAATAACCCATTGCATTGATATTCTGTCAGAGTCTTTCACTGCTGAAGATAGAGAAGTAAAACAAATAAATCCCATCACTAAGGAGTGAGCTGAACTCAATACAGTGCACAATGTTTGCAGGGTCAACACCCTGCTCTCTATAGGCAGGTCTGTTTATAACTGCTGTGCTCAGAACCAAAGCCTCTGTCGATCCCCATGTGCTGACAGCAGTTACTCTCACACCGAAGCCAAAATAATAAATCTCACCAAGCATTCTTCAAAAGGAGACCTGCATCCTTCAGGGTTAACTGCACAGAAGAGGAAAGCAATGTCAGAATGAAGTCAAACTTTAAAACATACTCTGGAAAAGCTTTAAAGATCACTTGGGCTCTGGGAGGGGAAGAGTCCAGAAGTCACACTGATTTTTCCAAACTCTTCTCTTTCCAAACCATATTCATTTGTCTAGTTGTAATCCATATTTCCTATATGTTTCACCTCTATTATTCTGTGCCTAAACTTGAAGAACTCCTTTACCATAATTCTTAACATCTCTTTCAAGCTACATGAAGGGAGCACAATTGAAGTGATGTGCTGCTGAGGATGAGTGGATCCTTTGTCATCTTCTGCACAACTGTCACACCCACAGAGCTTGTTCACTCAGTGAATACACAGATTAAAACCTGTGCAGCTCCTTTCAGCTGACCACACTGCCTTCCTCATCACCCTGAAAGAGGCTGAATGAAGTTCCCCCCTCCTCAGAGGTGTCCATTCCAAGGGAAGAGGACACAACAATGGATTTTAGGGTCCCCAATGACTCAAGAAGGCAGCCAATCCTTCTGCTAGGACACCAATAAGCGGGTTATGGGAATCAGCCTCAAGTCCTGAACCCTCCTACACACATTTACCAATCAAGGAGCGAATAAATGATAGAGGCAGAGAGCAGATGTTTAGGCCATGGCTGCTTATAGCTTGAAAGAGAGAAAGACATTTTCCTCTGTTCATATCAAAAAGGCTGAGTTGCTTCATTCTCTTATTTGAGGGAAAATAAAAGATGTTTTGAAATGCTACCCCTGGCTTGAGGTGGTACCCACAGGTCTGCTGAGGAGCAGTCATGACCAGCCAACAGCAACACATTAACTGGAAAGGACAAAATGGGTAAAACTATCAGCATGTGATGTACAGAAGAACTCAGTGTACACCTCGCCACTCTTCCTGTCTCATTAAATTATACTAAATCAAATCAAATCACCTCTGAGGTTTAGATGGTAGAAATGTGCACAACGGGGATCTGTCTGGGCTTTCAATTCTGCATGAAGTGTGGGTAAGAGGAATGTGCCTTTGCAGCTCAGTTTTATTGATGTGTGAGCTAGTATTCATGTCAGGTTTTCTTTAAAGCATACTTGAATTACTCTATTTTTAGATTTTACTGTGATGTTATTTCATCAGTTATTGCATGCATAATGCATCATCAACAACAAAAATTTTAATCATAGCATAAATCAGCCAAAAGATGCTACAATAAATCAAAGTCCAAATTGCTTTGCTTTGGGACTTGGGTAAATGGATTTTGATTTTTAATTTCTAAATTCCGAGAGGTCCTGGGGGGCATGCTCCCCAGATGTGTAGCTGATTGGTGAATGTGTGTTTCAAGGCCACTCAGGTTCAATCCCAAAGCCTGAAACATCATATTTCAATCTGAAAGCAGCTTTTACAATTTTTGCTTAAGAGAAATTGAGACCACAATTTGGGTCTCTCATCTAAATAATTCAGTTAAAGTACAGCCCCTGATTGATGTCCGAAAACCACCTGCTGATCATTCACAAACTCCAAACCAATGAAGAAAAATCTGCAAAGTAATTTCAGTGCAGTCCCCCAAGACCCAGCAAGGAAACCTTTCACAGGCACTGAAGGCTCAAATAATTCCAGTTTAATTTCCAACAGAAAAGAAAGAGTAATTATCTGGGGCTGTGCCCAGTTATTACTGTGTTAAGGAAATAGAATTCAAATCAGACAACTTACAGAACAGCACAGAGAACTGAAAGGGGATTAACAGAACTGTTTTTCAGCTAGGAGAGCATTTTACTCACTGCTGCTGGTTTTGTTACGGACAATCCATTTAATCTAGCTCAACAGCTTTAAAAAGTGGGTCAAGTACGTTATTTGTGGGGTCAGATTTGCGGGGAAGGGCATATTCCTTTTCCTTGCAGATAACATGGATGTGAGAGCACCAGCCATTTCAGCTAGGAGAGGCTCAGATGTTTGTGCCAGCAAGTGTCTGCTCCTTGTTTCACACTCTCAGGGAAGCAGAGGCAGGGCCAGCTCAGGACATTCTCTGTACAGGGACAGCCTGGGCTTGAAAGGAAGTGCTCAAGGATTAGGGCACCTCTTGCTTCCTAAATAGCTGTCCTAGGTGGGATGGATGAGCCAGACCTAGGGAGCAGAGTAGCAGCTGGATGTCTCCATCCCAACGGGACAAACATCAAAGTACCATTTAATTGGAGGGCCATACCTATGACAGCAGGAATATTTTTTCCTGACCTCTGTGACTCTTCTTCACAGTGTTTTATCTTTTGCAGGGAAAATCTTTCTCCTCCACACCTCTGCAATCTGGAAGAGCCTTTGTAATTCTCTGTTTCATGGTTCTATCACATTTATCTTCAAGTTATCTCTTTCCTTTGATTAGGCCTTTTATTTCTCTTTCTCCTGGGTTATCCACCTCTGTTTCCGTAGTACATAATTGAGCTGCTGAATATTCATTATTAGTCCCTGGAGTCAAATAAAGATCTCCAGAGGAGGATAAAACCCTCCTTCATTGTGTTTTGGTTAGATTAGAGCCAAAATACTAAATGTAACTTAGTATGCAATATCTCCCCTTAGTTTAGAAAGAATTGGAGAGGGAATATTTATCCTTTCATATGGGAAAGAAGGGAATGATAGACAACTGGGGACTGAGAGGGAAGGAGGGAGGAGGAAGACAGCAGCCAGGCAGTCAGCAAGAAGGGGAGAGACTACAGTCCAGCCACCATGATGTGAAATTCCCCTCTGTCCTGAAACCATTGTGTTTACTGAGGATATTGCATCCCTTGCTTGTTAATGGTGTCACAACAAACAGACTTTTAAAGCAGCAGGAATAAAAAATTCAAGCAACTTTTTATTCAGTCAAGCAAACCTGCCAGAAACAAGCTTCCTTTGCAAGCAGAGGTCTAACAGTGCCAGCAGTGCTGCAGACGGTCCAACTACCAATGGGAAAGGAGATCATACATGCCTGAGCTTTGATACACTGCTTCACCAGTTAGAGGCAAGGTTTCATTCCCTGGGGATCCCAGCCCCACTAGGACATGGAAGCAATGGAAGGCTGTGTGCAGCCTGCTACCCTGCCTGCTTTGAGCCCTGTTCCAGCAGGCTGGGCTCCCCTGGCTGGGGAGAGAGGCAGCAGGGACAGGGACATTCCCAGGGGGAAGTTCAGGGCATCTGGGGGTCCCATCCTCAGCATGGACTGGTTGGTTCACCCTTGATGAAAGCCCCATCTGATATTGCAGTTTATCAGCTGAACAAACAGATCAAGAAAACACGCCAATTTTGGACAGGCAAACCGATATCTTTTTCTTCTTAATAAAATGATCTTCATGACAGAAGTATTTGAACGGTTTTGGATTTATTAGGCAAATGCTATGTTTGACTGTAGTAAATACTCCTAATATTCTCATTTAGTAGGATTTAAGTTTGACCTTTTTATACTTTGCACTATGTGAAATATTCTCCTGTGACTGTGGTAAGGACACTAATCTAGATCTATGTCCTGGGATATAATGAGTATTTAAAAGCAGGAGCAGGAGAGATGAAAGGCTCTAGCCTTTCTAGGAAGGTAGAAGGGCATAGCCCTGAGTGGGACAGAGCTGGACCAAAGTCTCCTCAAGCACCAGGTAAAATTTAACCTGATGTTCCTCTCCACCCTGCATTGCTGTTGCAGTTACACCATCACAACCTTCCTGTATCTCTGCCCAGGCCGTCTGCCTCAGCACAGGCACTTATCCACCAAGGACCTGTGCAGCCAACCAGTGTGTTACATGTGCTACATTCTGTTAAATTCGCCATGAGGGTTTGCTAGCAGTTTCTTACATTTGTATACACAAGTTCCCTTGGCAAACCTTTGTGCTGACAAGGGCAGACATGCAGCATTTACATCCTGAGAGGCAACAACGGATGCATCCCCATGATCATCACTCTCCACATACCCAAAGCAACTCCCAGCACTTCAAAGTTGCCTGTAATGCTGCAAAAAAATTGAAGTCCAGGACATATTGTCAGTTTAAAACAAAAAACAGATTTGTTATAGAAGTCATATAAATTGCAAAGCAGTACCTTATGGGTGATGATCTGTCTGAATGACACTTCCTTTGCTGCTTTAGGGAGTTTTCAGAAACAACGTATTTTAATGAGTCACTGTAATGGCTTGAAATCAAGACAGAAAGAAACTTTCTGTAAAAGGCTACTTTTAATTTGGAACATGAGGTATTATTCAGGAAGCATCAAATATCTGTTACTCATGTAATGATTCTTTACAAACCTAGTGCAAAGTTTTTCCTTGGTAACTGCTGTGTTAATGGAAAATCTAAGCCCTGGCCCAAGATAATCATTGTTATTCTTATATTTTGAATGGTAAAGGGATATAATTTTCACTCAGATGCTTTATTGTGTATGTTTATAATCTTTCTTTCAAAACAAAATTAAATCTACTAACTATCCAGAACAAATTTTCTGGAGGCTGACAGTTCCCATGCTCTGGTGCTTCTTGGCTTAAACACCTTGACTTCATTTTGTCATTGGTTTCACTTTGGCTGGTCTCAATATGAAGCTCACATGTTAAGGAAGCAAACTGAAAGGACAAAATCCACAAGTCCTGAAACTTAAAAACTGGAATTACTCACAGCCATCAAATCTCTGCATGAGTTACAACTAGCTCCATTTTTCACCCACATGAAAATTAGTAAAGGCTATGTGCAACTACTATACATAACCAGTTATACCCAAATGTATTGAGGGGAGGTAACATATAGTAAGTGCTGAAGTATTGCTAAAAATTTAGAAAACAAATTAATCAGGAACAACACAAATTCCTCCAAACACTTTGGCCAGAAAAGGAGGGTTCTGTCACTTTGTCTGATCACACAGATGGACCAGATGAATATTTATTTGTTCATGAGAAACACACAAACACACAGCACTCAGTGCTGGTGTTTCCAAAGGCAACACTGTGGAACTGGATCAGACTTTCCCGGGGGGCTGAGGAAAAAGAGCAATCTGCAACTCTGACAGAATTTACAAACTTTCTGAACCATAAAATATGGTACTTTGTGTCTGCCATGGAGAAGGTCAGGAGGGTGTGGAAAATTTTAGCAAAGGCATAGAAACTCAAGCTCCAGTGAGTTCTCATTATCAAAAGCTGTGCAATCACTAATTTATTAGCTAAATGTAAAAGCTGAATTCACAACAACCCAGTCATGCTCCAGTTGAATAATTCCAGTCTGCACAGCTGAAACCCCTCACCTGGTTGAGTGGACATCATCTGTGTGCCACCCATTCCTCAGCCCTTTTAGCACACTTGCTTTTCAGCTTTCCTCTTGTTTCCATCTCTTTGTTTTGAATTTCTTTCCCCACACATGGGTTAGCTTGAGTCTTTTTCCATGCTGAGTTTCATTTTGTTATTTTCAGCTCAGCTCTGAATGAGTTAGATGATGCTCATGCTGCAGAGCATTGCCAATCTTGTCATACCATCTGTTTCAAAAATTAGAGAGGAAGCTGAATCCCTTAATGGGATGAAATAACTGTACTTTGCTCTGGGAGTTTTCTTCATGGGTTATGTTTTTTGTTCACTTGTTGATAGTTCTGTCCTTTATGGCCCTGTAATCTAAATACCATTATGTTTTCTGCCATTAAGCCTCCCTGAAAGCTTAATTTTGCCTAAGACTGCTGATGCTCTATACAATCCAAATTATTTTACACTTCGAAGCAGAAAAGTCTGCACAGGTATTTCTAAAAACTCAAGCAGTAATGAAGAACAGCACGTTTTATGAGATGATAACTAGATGGCTCTTCTACTGATTTTGAAGGCCATATCCACATAGATTTCTGTATCATAACCTAAAACAGCAAAAAGACATAATTTTACAATTCCTCTTTAAAAATCCTAGTGATTTTTGCTTGAAGGGAACTTTATTCATGTTCTTTTGTGAATCCTATTGCTTCTGCCTTAGATCTGGAGGATTTCAGGAGGACCAGTGAGAATGTGCTTCTCTACCCCTATGGCAAACAAATGAAAAGCAACCTGGAAAAGGTCCAAGAGAAAGATACAGCTACAGGACTAAGGAGACATTGCTTGTCCTCTGTGTACATCTGAGCATATGTTTGTTACATAGCAGTTACACTCCATCCTCCTGCTCCTCTCAGCAAACTGGAACTAAGGATGAGTGCATAGTTCTGCAACAACTAGACATGATGAGAACATTTTTTTTTTTTTGCAAAGTCAGTGAGCATATATAATACAAATGAAAGCTATACTTTCTCCTAATGTAGTCCTGTGTACATATGGGTATTGGGGTTTTTTTTCAAAATTATTTCATTAATTTCAGTGTTTTCTACCCACTGATCTGACCTGCTTCCTCCAGAGGATGGCATTTTCCTCATCTGAGGGACAAGGAACAGAGCAGAGCTGTCAGAATCTCATTACATGGGCCTTTCAGCAAGAGGGCCACCAGGAAATTTTCAAGTCCACAAATAAGCAGGAGAACGACTGAGGAAGATTACAGCAGTGGCAGGGGATTCAAGAGGAGCTGAACACTTCAACGCTTGTTTGAAGCTCACATAGCAGCTGTTGACAGATTTCTGTGTTTCAAACCCAGCTGCAAGCTGCTGTTTATGGTGAGAATCACAGGTCTTACAGTTCTTTTTCTCTGCTAACCAGGTTTATCTTCAGCACTTTAAGCTTTCTTCCTTCAATTGAACTTTTTTTTCTGCTGGACTTGCTAGAGCTCTTCCAGGAAAATAGAAGACAGTTGTAACTTAAGTGTTGAAGGCATGAACCACAGGACAAAGCCTAGCCAGAAATAAGTGAGTAGTAGGGGTCTGTGGTGTCTCAAGCACATAAATCATCTGCAGTTACCTGCCCTGCAAAACACCCAAGTGAGCAGTGCTTCAGCCTATCACCTTTGGACAGATGTGAATTTCTCTCTTCCCTGGAGCTGGGCAGCGGACAAAAAGTCACTAAACAGTTCTTACGTTCCTCCTATTTCTTTACTTCATGCAAACAAAACACAGATTATAAAGTCATGGGAATGGATTCATTTTACAGGAGACAAACAAATTTAGAGGAGTTAGAATGGAAAGTTTTTATGGCATCACCTTCTTTTGTAAAGCGCTGTTACTGTTTCAAAGACTGAGGTGCAAAAAACAGGATTAGAAAATAATAATGTCTATTAGGAAGAATTAGACTACAGCTTCAACTTGAGAAATGGTTTTTCACATTGGATCATTTTTAATAAAATGCTCATCCTTCCTCCATTTGATTTCATTTCTGAAGCCCTGAAATCTTCCCTTTCATAGGCAAACTTCTTGTTTCTGTGGGACTTTTGATTGCATAAGGACCGTACCTGTTCACAAGATTTGAGTTATTTTAAATTTTTTATAATCTTTGAGATTAATTATTTATATGCACTTTTAGAAACTTTCAAGTTTGGTGTTACTAATTCAATGCATCTTTTCTTCTCAAATCCTTTTGACAGTGCTTTATTATGCAGCTCAGTTCAATCAATAATGAAGCTTCATTTTTTCATTCTAATTAGTCATCACATTTTTAATAGCCTACAAAATAAAAATGACAAAGTGATTTATTTTTCTGAGACTATGACCAAAAGTTTGGTACATATACTCTAAAACACTCTTTTCCTCTAAAGTGTAAATGACTCTGTGGCACTTTAGTATGTTTTCTGCACAAGACTGGATTGTGATAGATAACATGCAAGGAATTTTGAATTCCTGCAGTGTCATAAGTTTTGGTAGCAGAATAAAATTATGATTATACCATTATATCATACCGTTCATGCTACCTAAAAGCATCTTCATACCTCTTCCCTCAGCAGGCTCTGTACTAAGAGAAAATACTCTTTTATTCTGTTCCATAAGTGAAAGTCAGCATAGAGGTTAGTGCTCTAAAAAACCTTTTCCACAAGGACTTTCTCAGAAAAATAATGTTTTTATAAGGATCTAGTCAGCTAGGAGGTTGAGTAGTTAAGCATCCAGTCGTCAAAGTTCTGAGCTCATGTTTCTTTGTGAAGGAAATGAGCTATATAGACAATTTTCTTCTGAATCTGCACATTTTTGGTTATTTTTAGATACTGCCTCATCACTGAGGGTTTGTTTTTGGTTTTGTTTTTTATTTTGTTAAAGACCACTAACTAATTTGAAAGTGAGAGAAGAAATTGCCTAAAAATACTGATTTATGTCAGTCAGTCTGCAATGATACCTGTTAACCTTTGCTGCCAAAACAGAACTAGTTCTTGACAGTATTACACAAAAATAGACAAAAGTTACAAGAGATTCTCACCGTCTCTAGAAACTTCTGTGTTTTTCTAGGCTTTTTTATTATTTATATTTGTAGGTGCCTGAATTACCATGGGTCCATGTTAGGGTTTTTTACTGTTTATATGCAAACAGGCTTTAAGTGTTTTCTAAGAAAAGCTGCTCTTTATTGAGACAGTTTTTATTCCTTTAATGTTTGTTAAGAAAAAATCCAGCCCAAAACAAGGATCTATCTTTATACCAAAATAATGAAATTTAAGGAAAAATAATTTAGAATTACAGTGAGTTAACATTATCAGGACGGCTGAATTATATGAAAAATACAGTTCCATACAAGCCTGCTACCCATATCACTTTTTTGGCAGTAGCAGATCAAATTTAAGAGGTTCCTTTCCCTGCTACATCTACCTCCTTGACACAGCACCTAAATGTGCATTCTTTCCTCTCAATAGAGGAAATGCCACCGTTTCCCAGTCCTAGTTTCATTTGGGATGCGGTACTGGTTTGGCTGGGATAAAGGTTACAGCTGCCATAGGGCTGTGTTTTGGGTTTGTGCTGGAAACAGCAGTGATAACACAGGGATGTTTTAGTTATGGCTGAGCAGGGCTTACACAGAGCCACGGCCTTTTCTGCTCCTCACAGAAAAAACTGAGGAAGGAACTGGGAGGGGACACAGAGCCGGGACAGGTGACCCCAACTGACCACAGGTGTGTTCCAGGCCATATAGTGCTGTATTTAGCACACAAAGCTGGGGAAGAAAAAGGAAGGGGAGATGTTTAGAGTGAGGTGCTTGCCTGCTCAAGTCACTGTTATGCACAAGGGAGCCCTACTTTCCCAGGGATAGCTGACCCCTGCCTGCCCATGGGAAGTGGTGAATGAATTCCTTGGTTCACTTTGCTTGTGTGCTCAGCTTTTGCTTTACCTATTAAACTGTCTTTATATCAACTCACGAGTCTTCTCACTTCCACTCTTCCAATTCTCTCCCCCCATCCAGCTGGGGGAGAGAGAGCAGGTGGCCTTGTGGGGCTTAGTTGCTGGCCAGGATTAAACCATGGCAGAGGTCTTGGCATATCTAGAGTACTCGTGGGCTGCTGACATGGAAAGGTTTCCAACAGGCAGTTTGCCCAGAGTGGACAGTTCTGATCTGAGGGGTGTAAATGGCAACATTTTACAGAAATTGTGTGAGCACACTGATCCTGTAGCCTTTGAGGAAGGCAGAATAATTGTACTTTTACAGATTCATAAAAGCAAAATACCGTGCTACTTGTCCCAGTTTGTTGTTATGTTTATCAAGGGGGCGGTAAGGAGGAAGGAGGGAAACTGCAAGGATCGCATTGCAGAAAGCGATCCCAACGAGAGGTGGTGCTGCACGTCCATTTTAGAGTGAAGTTCTATCTTCTGCTGAGTGTTGGTTAGGCGAGAGGGTGGGAGGCAAGTGCTATCTCCCTACAACATGGTTGTTACAATCAAATCACTTCTTTACAAGAGCAGTACAGTATTTTTTTTCCCCCTATTGCAGCCAACAGAATTTATACCCACTCTCACTGAGAGATCTGGGCAGCATGAAGTGTGCACCAGCTGATTTTCACTTGTACTTCACATCAGTTGTGGTTATAAATTCAAAATGACCTCTGAACCCTTCTTTTAACTTGCAGTGTTCCACAGCTTCAGCAGCACATGTTTTCTGTCAGTGATGCAAATTTGAACTTCAGTTAATGACATGATACTCCATATGCATCTTGGCTTAGTTAATCACTATAGGCACTATAATCACTGAGGCAAAAGCAGGGCAGCAAGATTGCAACCATGGGCTTCAGGAGAGTTAACCTGCTGCTCAAGGTGGATCCTGAGGGAAGCTCAAGGTGGGCTTCTTCAGGGAGTGGATCATGAGTGAGTCTGAAAACCTTGTAGCAAACCAAAAAAGCTGCTAGAACTCGATGGAGTCCTTAAGGAGCCCATCCTGAGTAATCACGATCTCACTCAGATCCATTTGGACACGAACCTCCCAGTGACTGACCCAATGCTTCTCACTAACAGCCATGATGGCCTAGATAGGAGCCAAATATGAAAGGTAAAAACTGGAAGACTGTGAAGAAACCTTTTAGGGTACCAAAGTGTTTGTGATGCCCAATGGGATGGTGAAGAGCAACCAACAGCTGGTGGACATCACCGAGAAAGTGAAACCAGAAATAAGTCTGGAGGGAATTGGCTGATGTGGTTGCCAAGTCACTCTTCAAGATGTTTGAAAAGTCAAAGGAGTCAGGTGAAGTCCCAGGTGACTGGAGAAAGGGAAACATCGTCCCCATCTTTAAAAAGGGTAGAGAGGAGGACCCTGGGAGCTACCGACCTGTCAGCCTCACATCTGTGCCTGGGAAGATCATGAACAGATCCTCCTGGAAACCATGCTAAGGTATTTGGAAAACAGGGAGGTGATTTGGGACAGCCAGCACAGCGTCACCAAGGGTAAGTCCTGCCTGACCAACCCAGTGGCCTTCTATGATGGAGTGACCACATCGGTGGACAAGGGAAGGGCTACAGATATTATTTACCTAAACTTCTGTAAAGCCTTTGACACAACAGACCCCCTTAACCTCCTTCTCTCTAAACTGGAGAGAGATAGATTTGATGAGTGGACAGACTGAGCAGCCCTGCTGAGAAGCACTTGAGGGTGCTGTTGGATGAGAGACTGGATGTGACCAAGCCATGTGCGCTTACAGCTTCCTTCCAACCCAAACCATTCCATGACTCTATACTTTTATTTGTGTGGCAAAATCCTGGCTACTGGATTTTAGAAATAAAGTTCCGCATAAGAAGCTGTCTCTGATTGCCATGAATAAAAGCTTGAAATAAGACATAAGTGTCACAAAAAGTCTCAAATACCTGAAGGAAGTAAGAAAAATCTAATTCTTGCTATTATTGCTCAAATCTAATGGTAGTTAAGCCAGCCTCATGTTTTGGTAGAAGCAGGAAAATAAGCACAGCAGATTAATACATTTTCAGTGCTTGGATCACTGACACCATGTGTGTCATAAACAGCCAAGACAGCAGATAGGAGGATGGCCAGTTTGCAATATTATCACAATATCTTGCTCCGATACAAGTTCTTTGCATCAGTGGAAGAGAATGTTCT
The DNA here is from genome assembly GCA_013398055.1 of Ifrita kowaldi. NCBI lineage: Eukaryota > Metazoa > Chordata > Aves > Passeriformes > Cinclosomatidae > Ifrita > Ifrita kowaldi. Next base: position 124,888 of record VZRS01012923.1, read on the forward strand.
TTATACATGATGTTGCAATGACTGGTCCTGTCCCAAATATGGGGAACACAAGAACTGATGCCTGTAAGAAGGGGAGGGGCAGAGTTGTCAGCCCCTGCTCATGAAGAATATGTTTACTTGTGACAAGAATACTTTATACAAACTATATTTTTCAGTCAGCCAACAAGTTTAACAGGAAAGCTAGATTTGTGCCAAAATGTTCTGATATAAAGTTTATTTCCTGCAAATACACTTATTAATCTAAACTAGAGAATGTATAAAAATGTTTTTGCAATCTGACAGTGTAAAATACGTCATAGAGTAATGCAGGAACTAGGCATCAGTGTCTCAGCATGTCCCTAGAGATCCTGAAATTAATAGCTATATTTATAAATCAATTATATTCTAAATCTTAGCAATGGCAAGGGACATTGTGTATGAACTGAGACATTGTTATTTTAGTGAGATACTGTCTCACTAAAGGAGGAACATTGAACAGCAAAGGCAGAATCTATGCCTGGAAGAGGGCTACTGTTATCCCTTAAACATTTCTGAAATTTCTGTTCTTCCTTGTGGGCAAAACACTGGGGATTTTTTCTGTGAAATGCAAATATTCAAAGTCTGGCGACTCTTTCCTGCTTTTCATCTCCCAGTTCTAAATGTGCCTCACAGCTTGCGGGCACAGTGTCCTGTTGCCTGTCTGTTCCCTTCCCTTACTCCCATCAAACAGCAGTCCCTGAAGGGTGCAAGAAGTACTGTGGAGAATGGTCTTAAGCTTCCCTGGTGCCTGAGACCTGCTGATGGGGCCAAACCTAGGCTTTTGCAGGATCTGTAGGAGTGGGTGATAAAAGAATGGTACTGACGTTCCCTTCATCCTTTATGTTCCTCTCACCCCAGCTTAATCTTTCTTGGATTCTCTCCAGAGACAGAAGTTATCAGAATAATCTGAAGTGCTCTAACACTCAGTGTAACATTGAAGGGTGTCAGTGTGTTACAAACGAGGAATTGTGTACCTTTTATCATTGATATGCTACATTCACTTCTGGAGGTGTAACAATGCATCTATAACAAGTTATTTTATAAACACAGAAGTCTATAATACAGGATTTGTTAGCACATCCCATAGTATGCTGAATTAGCTTGAAACTTAAGGAGACTTCACACATTAGGGGAAAAGCTGTGTAATGGGTGGCCTTTTTGAGCTGCTTGTCATTTTGAATTCAAAGTCACAGTAGAGCAGCCTGGGTGACATCAGTTACTGCCCTCAACTCTTTTCTAACCAGACTCATCACCACAGGAAATCTACCACAACATCACCTAAACAGCGTGAGTGTTCAGCTAAGATTTTCATTTCTCGTAGCAGTCTCCTGATCTGTTGGGTGTTTTTCCTCAGCATGGCATGGGATGGGAATGTAAGTAGGTCACCTTTCCAGACAGCCATCACAGCTGGAGACACAGCTGGGAGGAAATACTGTGCCTGAGATAACATTCAGGGAGCAGCACAGAGAAATTACTCCGAGTCCTCAAGTCCTCCACCAACCTTTACCTCATCTCCTGGCCCCTACCTTGTCCCTACCATAGTTTCACCCAGCTACAGTTTAGTTAATGATGTCATAGAAATCTAATCTCTGAATTAAAAACAGGACATTTTCAAGCCCTGCTGATCAGAATTACTATGTCAAGCATTTGAAATACACAGAGTTGTGGGAAAATACTCTTCAGGTTGGACAGATGATCACATAAATACATTCCTAATGAATGCTATGGGAGAATAAAAGCAACCTCAGATGGGGAAACCACAACCCCCAACCATTTCCATCTGCTTTGAACAGCCATTATAAAACTCCCTAACACAAGCCCAAGAAGCTGAAGGTGAGAGGTTGCTGGAGTCCTTCAATTTCTTGGTCTTTTTGAGAAGCAAAATGAAGGTTGAAGTCAAGGATAAATGTCAAACAACTGTTGGGGTTTTTTTCAATTTCAACTCGCTTCAAATACAGGATACTGGCTCTAATGGCAGGGCATTGCAACAAGATGCTCTTTAAGGTCCAATCTAACCCAAACCATTCTGTGATTCTATGATTCTTCTGACATGTAAGCAAAGTCGCTTCTTGTCACTACACAGAGTTCCTGGAAAAAAACCCTGTTCCTTCATTTATTTTTATTCCTCCTTTCGCTTTATGAAGTTTTGCTCTATGTGAAGGAACAAAATGATAGTGTGTTGCCAGCCAAGCGGAAAGGTGTCATTTTATGGACCACTTCTCTGTGGAATGGAACTGATGAGGTAGGAAATATTAAGTCTCTTATAGCACATGGCTTCTTTAGCACTACAGCTGGGAGGGAAGAGGGGTTTATGCAAGACTGTTCCTCTAAAAAAGGTCAAATAGGGAGATAAAACCTTCCTTTGAAAAAGGCTTTGATTATGTGACAGCAATGCTTTCCACCTACCCTTTGAAAGAGTACAAGAGTACAGGGAATGTTGAAGTACCTTCTGAGCTGGTAAAAAGTAGAGGCAACATGAAAGTGACTGAGTAATTTTATCAGAAGTTTGCAATTAATGACCAATATCTGTCTAAAAGTAGTAGGAGAAGATGTTAATCTTTCACATTTTATACAATACCAGGAAAAAAATGTACATAGTTTGCTTTTAATATTGCAAATAAAAATTTTATTGTTAATACAATAAAAATGTGTTTCACTCTGCTTTCACCTAAGAATCAAGTGCACAAGCACTAATTGTAAACTAAGGCCTGTTCTCTGTAGCTTTTTAAAATATAAAAAGACCAACACTGAGGCAGTAGGATGATGCCTGAGACCACAGCCCACTTGTGTGGGACCAGAATTTGTTTAGATTCCCTGACAGAAGTCAGATCAAACATTCAAATGAATTCTTTGGACACGATCCAAAATGAGCTCCTGCATTTGGAGATAATAGAATTGCCAATGTAAACTATACTGAAGACGGATTAAACTGCAAATGCTGTTAATATATCTGGTGGGTGACACATCAACTATGAGCGCTGAGAAGCAAACACTTGATCCTATGCCTGTGGAGGCTAAACCTGGTTAGATTTATTTGCAAGTGTATTTGTAGTTGCAAAACATCTGAAGATGGTCAGGAAATGAAAAATGGCTGAGAATTACATCAGAACACAGTATTTCTTGGTTGTAGTTGTTGGTTACTCTCCAATACACGCGTTGATAGTTGTTTGTTTTAAATAACTGATTTTTAAAAATTATTTTGTATGTTACAAATAAAGCAAATTTTAGATTAGGTCTAAGTGAAAAACATTTCCTATGAGCAATGTTCTTTTACACTAGAATATGGATAACAAGATCCATTAACCATAACATGAAAGACCAGATGAGTGTAAGACAGAATTTCATTTTGTCAAGCCTTATTGCTTGTGAAATTAGCTTTTCTGTTTTCAAAAACCATAAGGAGATAGTACTGTCATCCATGATTAGTCATACTAATGCAACACATGATGGAATTACTTTCCAACTGCAGAGTGAATGTCATCACAGAAAAGGGAAGGAGGGGAGGAAAGGGAAAGAGGCAAATCTGACAGATCTCTCTACAGAACTGTTTTGATTAACATTAGTAAAAGGCAAACAAATGAAAAATCGGATGCATCTCATTTTGGCCATACTGTGCACAATCACCAAGGGAGTGATTATGTGGTAAATTAGAATCCCACTCCTGTGTCTTGGACACAGAAGCATTTTAAACAGGCCTTTCTGTAACATTACGAAAAATTTTAACAAGATCCTGAAAAGGAACCCTTTAGCTCCAGATGACCTACACTTCACAAATTTTTGCCATGAAATACTTCTGGTGTTAAAGTATATTATGTCTTGGAACCACACATTTTAGTGATGCATACAAACCACTGCACACTAGAGTAAAAATACAACACACAGTAAAAGTTACACACCATTTTTGTCAGGTGATTCTATGCACTTATCTGAACAACAAACCCATGTTAGTGGGAAGGACAGAGATGACTTCAAAATAACCTGAAGTGCTCTAACACTCAGTGTAACACTGCAGGGTGAGTCAGTGTGTTACAAACGAGGAATTGTGTACCTTTTATCATTGATATGCTACATTCACTTCTGGAGGTGTAACAATGCATCTATAACAAGTTATTTTATAAACACAGAAGTCTATAATACAGGATTTGTTAGCACATCCCATAGTATGCTGAATTAGCTTGAAACTTAAGGAGACTTCACACATTAGGGGAAAAGCTGTGTAATGGGTGGCCTTTTTGAGCTGCTTGCCCCATCCTTCATTTAAGTTTCCTTCAGGCACAGATACATTACATTTATATATTCAGGTGTATTAAATATACTACTCACAATTTAGGCACAAGTACTACAAATACTGTGCAGCATTTTTCATGGTTTTTTATGGCTCATGAATGAAACAAAGAAAGAAAATTTTCACAAAATCCACAAAGAAAATGAACAATTTCTTCTTGGAAAATTCAGTAATTAGAATTCCATAAAATTCAGAAACAGAACTAAGCAAACCTAAGGTTTGTGCTTAGTCCTGTTCACATTTGCTCTGCAGAGACTTGTGAATGTAATCACTGTTCTGCTGGAGTCAAAGGAGTATCTGTCAGCAGGATCATGGTTTATTCAGATTTGCAATCTTAGAATGGGGACAGAACATCTCCAATAGTACAATATAACGGACTAGAAAAGAATAACTGCTATTATTGTTGCAAAAGTCGAGAACTAGGATTGAGGATCAGGCACAGCAATTCCTTTCATCAATGACACTTTTCTTGGAGAAAGGAGTCACATTATTACTTTAACTCAACTAGAATTTTTTGTTTGCTGCTTTTATTTTCTTCAATGCTATGAGAATTTGAATTTAGAAGATTAAAAATACATACAAGCTCTCTTGCTTCAGAAACTTTGAAGCGGAAACCAGTTCAAGATCACAAAATAAAGTTTTTATTCCTCAGAAACAACAAATTGTTGCTATTCCTGAAATGAAAGTCATATCTTCTGCAGCCTATTTCAAAAGCAAAGCAAATATCTCTTTCATGCTTTCTTTAGAAGGCAAATCATAAAGCCAGCAGAAAATAGAAGCAATTGGAATATATAAGCAATTTAGAGACACTTGTTTAATCTCAGTAATTACCTATTCACAGAGGCAGGATTGGTTAGAAAGGGCTATAGATATTTTTCTATTTAAATATTTAAAGAGTTTCCTGAGACATGTTAAATATAGGATAAATGTCATATCTCTTCTGTCAAAATCATACCAAGATAAGGAAGAGAATATGGTAAAGCAACAGATAATATTTTCTGCTGCAGTCACAGCAGATGAACAACTCAGAGATAAATTTTGTCTGTTCACATGTAAAAAAATCTTGCTTAGTTCACTGAATTTCCTTCTGTGAGGCAAAGTGATGTCAGAAATCAACCCTATCAGTGATTTTCTGAACAGCATTTCTTGAAGTGGTTTTAGAGTTCAGCAACATCAAGAAGCTGCATTTTAAAACTATGATGTCCTCTTTATGTTTTCTGTGTGGTCTGGGTTTTGCAGTCAGATTCCATAGTATTTAAATACATGCTCAGTCCTTCACTCTTTCATTAGGCATCCCAATTAGCTTAGGAAAGTCAGATGAATCCAGAGCAGCAATAAACTTCAGAGGACTAAGATGTACATGGCATGATATGGCACTTGGCTGAGCAAGTTCTAGATCACTCTGGGCAAAATTAGTACATCCCAGTGCTTAAAGAAAAAGCATGTGAATGATAGACAGCATCAGGCTACTTTACAGACAGCAGTAACTGTGGAAATGCTGGCCTTCCTGGCTGCCAACGTTTTGATCGGTTTAGGCCCTAAGGAATATTGTCTTCAGGGTGGCACCTGATGTGAACCCTTAATGAAGGACATATGGCCACAGAATCAGGTTGTAAGCGTGCAGGACCAGCTGGCACACCTGAGACCAAAGCGGAAACCAGTTCCAGATTTTGGTAGTCACAGATGTCATGTCAGGGCATGACCTCCCAGGCTGCTGCATCCAACACAAACTAGATAAAGCAACACTTTTACTACAGTTTTCTATTTATGAACTTGGCATATTAATATAACTAATATTATGAAAAGAGAGGAGAGGAGAGGAGAGGAGAGGAGAGGAGAGGAGA
>VZRS01012923.1:131218-327488 GCA_013398055.1 Ifrita kowaldi
TTTTAAGAAGAGGAAGGAGAAGAGAAGAGAGGAGAGGAGAGGAGAGGAGAGGGTGCTAAATGATGATTGGGTAATACTTTCTATGTCTTTGGTGGCAGCAGCTTTTATCAGTATTTCAGCTCTGTGGGCAAAATTCAGCTTGATGGCAGTGGCAATGTGGGCCAGAAGCGGGGAAAAGGAAAGCAGGGGATGACTGAAGAAAACCATGAGAAATTCATGAAGAGGCTGAGAAGACCAAGGGACTGTGAGGTATGCAGGGGAATTCTCCTGCTTTTTTGGGGGGTGGTTTTGGGTGGTTTTGGTGGTGCTTGAGAAGGAATGCTGATGATGCCAGTATGACTCTGGAAGGCTTTGAGATTCAGTAGGCCACAGGGGCTCTGCCTCCACCTACTCTCCTCTTCCTTAGTTCCCCCAAACTATGGGTCTCCCCACCCTCTCCCATAACACAAAAACCCTATCTTGCCCTTGGCAACTACTTATATTTTTGCAAATTTTTCAAGGAAAGAAACAACAACATCCACTCCTCTCCACTCATGGTGGTGCAGAGAGATTAAAAAACAAGATGAACCTTAGACCTAGGAGCCAGGACTAGAGGGGAAACCTCTGGAGGCAGTGGAAATTAGTGGATAGGTATTGACAGTGATTGCTTCTGCAAGGGGCCACTTGGTAGAACAGTCACAATTACCGTTCTAGACAAAATTCCAGAAAGAAAAACCCAAGTTTTCTGCATTGCAAACTCTATGTCCCAAGACTTAATCTGCCTGTGCCTCAATTCAAATGAGGTAAAAGTGTCTTAACTACTCATATCAGAAAGGTGCTGGAAAAAGCAAATCAGCATGTACATTTAGTGAGGAACTAAGATATGTATTGATGAGCACTAAAGCAAAAGCCCACCAGGAAATGAAGTTACAAATGCAAAATCTGAAGAGGTAAAAAATGCTCCACTGGGGCACACACTGAACAGCAATGAGCAAACAAATTAGAGAAGAGTTTCTCATTTGGTAAACACTAATTGCTATGTACCTAAAACACAGCAGAAGTCCAAGTGGAAACAAATATATGATCAGGTACTCGCAGTGCAAAACTGTGCTTGAGTCTGAGGGAGGAAATTAGGTAGGCACACGCCACCTCCTGGCATTTCTTAAATAGAGCTTGTGACTTACTTATCGCACACATTGTAACTTTGCAGGAAAATGCAAATCTGATGTACGTGCCAAATAATAATGACTGCAAAAAAATAGAAAAAAAAATTACATCTACACTGTTATTTTCAAAATGAAATCTCTTGCAGGTTTTGCTCCATGTAGCATTATTTCAAAACTTATCTAAAAAGACAGAGTAGCTTAAACATTATAATACAGGTGAACAAAATCTTCTGGACTCACCTGCAGTTGGAACAGGGAGGAATTTATTTTTTAAAATACATGAAATTATGTGAGTTGATCCAAGACATTCATTAGCTACCCCTAACCCCAGTATTTCAAGTTAGCCAGCGCTTCTTATAAAGATAAGGTATCAGCAGAGGGGCAGGGGGATTCCTGTGCCTTGGTGTCTGTTCCTAGCACAGGAGGGAGGATGCTGCAGAGAGCACAGATTGTGCATTTCGACTACGAGGGGTTCCCAGGTTCTGCTCTCCCAGTGCCACTCTGTGTTTCATGGTATCACCAACCCTCCTCACAGTCCCAGTCTCCTCCTTGTGTCCATGCTCCAGGCTTTTGCCCCAGCCCAGGTCTTCTTTCCAAACAGACACTATTTCCTGAAACAGGGTAAAGAAACCTGAAAAACGTTTTGGGATAGAAAGGGGTGAATATCTTAGTTTTGATATTCTTAAAATGGTCAATATTTTACCTCCTTAACATAATTTTATGCCTATTTTCCCAAAACATATTTCTGCCTAATTTTTGTTATTTTATGAATTTCCTAGGAAGTATTTTTAACTCCAGTAGGCAAATTGGCATTAGGTCAGCACAACTCAATTAATTTCATATTAATCCTGCCAGTTCACACAGGCTGAGAATCTGGCCCACTGTGATAGGAAATTAAGTCTTTTTTTACTCAGTGAAGACTGTCATCCACAGGCCGTTTAGAAACTTATTTGGTTATTTTAATGGATGTGTCATATCTTTGTCCAAAAGGCATGAATAGGAAAAATATATTTTTTTTCTTTCTGTGACCAGTGGAACCAGTAAAACATGATTTCGCACAGGTTTGCATCCCTGTACCTGTACCTGCACTGTGATAATTCAAATTCTTCTCTTATTTTCATCATGATGTCATTCTGTGACACTTTTAGTAGCCCCCCCACATCCCCTCACTGCCATCTGGGAAGAAAGAAGCGCAGTCAGGCCTGCCTTGGTGTTGTATCTGTGCTGTCTGCTGTTGGGTTAGTCTGTAGCTCTTATGCACAGAATGGCAAAGGCAAGAAACACAAAAAAATGTTGAGTTCATGTGAGGCTTTTTTTCTCTCAGTGAGGTCATTAATTCAGTTCACTTTTGCCTACCATTTTACAGATTTCCACAAAACCTCCAGAACCATTTTACCTGTGAAACTTCTATTATTGTCTAACGTGGCTAAAATTGACCTGTTAATTCCCAGCTTATTAGAGACTGGCCAGTGTGATTGCAAAAGCCTCAAAAACTAAGGAAAAAGAAAAAAAAAAGGTCATGGGACATAATGTGCATTATTTGTTTTGAGCACTTTAAATGACATAGAATAAATAGTTTTTGCAGCAAAAGCAAAGATTCTTGGAGCACATTCATTCTTTTCTAGTGGGTTTTAATTGGTTCCCAAAAAAAATAATGTAGCCAAGTCAGAAAATGGAAGAGAATAATTAGATTCTATTTTCAAATGTTAGAGTAATCAAAAATTTTGACACTATTTTCTTATTTTACAGCAAAGGGAAGAGAACCCTTCAAGCGAAGAACCACAGAATACGCCAAGGTACATCAGCAGCTCAGTAGAATGGAGTGGGAACTTGACTAATACATAAACTCACTGGTTTTGGAGCATAAAATACTTCAGTGTGACCACCTGTGCATGTGGCTAGCTACCCTTACAGACAACATTTCAGGAAATCTGAGTTTCACATGGAGTGTTTGAGGCATGCCATTGCCATCCTTTGGTGAAAGCTCTGTACCTCATTACTTCATTCTTCTTCTGCCCTCAGTTGGACAAGTTAAATTTTAATAACACAGACCGCACTTGAATATGGTATTATAATCCCCCTTACTTTATAGAAACCCTTCCCATTCTAAAAATAAAATCTATCAACATTGCTTCAATCTGCCAGAAAAATCATAATTATAGACACTCTTGATGACAGAAAGGATGGAAAATATATAATCCAATGGAATAAGAACACCTCTGAGTAATTTTGTAGCAAAGCATCTTTAAGACAATTAATGGCTTAAGAATAAAGCATCTGTGAATCATAAACTATTATTTGTTATCAAATACATATGTGTGTAGACATACATCATATGAGAACCTTTCATACTCCCCTGAGGATTCTGTAATACTGACATCTTTAATTTTGATGCGGAATTAACTCTCCAAGTATACATGGCCATGGTTTTGAAAGGTATGTGGGGATTTGGGCTGCATTTTTAAGATTTTTGCTCTGAGACATCTGCAAGACTTTTTTGTCAGTGGCTGCTCACCACTTCCTGGGAATTTCTAAAAAAATGTAGTCATTCCAATCTATTTTTGCTGTCCCTCTGACAGCTGTCGTCCCAGTGAGCAGAGCTGTCACTGAGAACTCTCACTTGAGACAGGATTGGGAAAAAAAAAAAGTGGTATCAACCAGGAGCTACTGGATGGTCTGGGGGGTGGAATTGGCATGAACCCTCTGCTCTGCTTTTCATGGCTGGTTAATATCGTCAGTTTGCATCCACCATGGCTCCTGACAAAATTAACAATGACAGAGTAAAAGTCCCAACACAGGCCCTGGGGATTTTACCTCTGCAGTTTAACAATGCTGTAATGGGTTGACCTTGGCTAGATGCCAGGTGCTTACCAAGCCACTCTATCACTCCCCAAGTAGGGCAGGGGAGAGAAAAATAAGATGGAAAACAACTACTAGGTTGAGATAAGGCAGTTTAGGGTCTGTGAGTGCACAAGCAAAGGGAAACAAAAATTAATCTCTACTTCCCATTGGTGATCAATGTTCAACCACTTCCTGGGAAGCAAACATTGTTAAATAACAAACGCCCCCCGTTCCTCCTCCCTCCTTTAGCTTTTATATCTGAGGTGATGTCATATGGTATGGAATATCCCTTTGGTTAATTTGGGTCAGTTGGCCTGCTTGTGTCCCCTCCCAGGATTGTGCCCACTCCCAGCCCCTTGATGGGGGGGGATCAGGGGAGGAATGTTAGAGAGACAGCACTGATGCTGTGCCAGCTCTGCTCAGCAGTAGCCAAAGCACTGGTGTGTTATCAACACCCCTCCAGCTACCAACGCAAAGCACAACGCTGTGAGGGCCACTGAGGAAAAATGAACTCTACCTCAGTCAGACCCAATAGAATCTCCATCCCTTATTCCATATCATTTGAGTCATACTCAAATCCCACATAATTTATATATCTTCCAACTGTTTCATTGTATTTATTTCTCATTACTGGAATCCATTCTTAACCACACATACAACTTAAAGTATGTCCCTAAACCATCTCCATATCAAGCATAGATTTTCATTAACTGCTCTTGCTCGCAAGTTCTTAAGAATGACTGATGAGGTCAATTATAAAATGAATTATTTATTGAATAGACACAAGATTAACAGAGGCAAGACTTTAAACAGACTAGTTACTACACAGGTGTGCCGGTTTGGCCAAATTTGGAGGAAAATATCCTCTGATAGAAGGCAGGTTACAACCACCCCTCCCCCACCAGGTTCAGGGGAAAAAAAAATTCCTTGAAGGAAAGTGAAAGAGATTAAAAAACTATTTATTTAACAAACACACAGGGAAAGGATAATAATGCTAAATAATGAAATCTCTCACTGTGGAGAGAAACCTGGGAAGATTTCAGAGTCTCTCTGTAGGTGTGGTCTCTCTCCTCCTCGGAGCTGGGNAAGCATCTGTGAATCATAAACTATTATTTGTTATCAAATACATATGTGTGTAGACATACATCATATGAGAACCTTTCATACTCCCCTGAGGATTCTGTAATACTGACATCTTTAATTTTGATGCGGAATTAACTCTCCAAGTATACATGGCCATGGTTTTGAAAGGTATGTGGGGATTTGGGCTGCATTTTTAAGATTTTTGCTCTGAGACATCTGCAAGACTTTTTTGTCAGTGGCTGCTCACCACTTCCTGGGAATTTCTAAAAAAATGTAGTCATTCCAATCTATTTTTGCTGTCCCTCTGACAGCTGTCGTCCCAGTGAGCAGAGCTGTCACTGAGAAATCTCACTTGAGACAGGATTGGGAAAAAAAAAAAAGGGGTATCAACCAGGAGCTAATGGATGGTCTGGGGGGGGGAATTGGCATGANCTGCTCTGCTTTTCATGGCTGGTTAATATCGTCAGTTTGCATCCACCATGGCTCCTGACAAAATTAACAATGACAGAGTAAAAGTCCCAACACAGGCCCTGGGGATTTTACCTCTGCAGTTTAACAATGCTGTAATGGGTTGACCTTGGCTAGATGCCAGGTGCTTACCAAGCCACTCTATCACTCCCCAAGTAGGGCAGGGGAGAGAAAAATAAGATGGAAAACAACTACTAGGTTGAGATAAGGCAGTTTAGGGTCTGTGAGTGCACAAGCAAAGGGAAACAAAAATTAATCTCTACTTCCCATTGGTGATCAATGTTCAACCACTTCCTGGGAAGCAAACATTGTTAAATAACAAACGCCCCCCGTTCCTCCTCCCTCCTTTAGCTTTTATATCTGAGGTGATGTCATATGGTATGGAATATCCCTTTGGTTAATTTGGGTCAGTTGGCCTGCTTGTGTCCCCTCCCAGGATTGTGCCCACTCCCAGCCCCTTGATGGGGGGGGATCAGGGGAGGAATGTTAGAGAGACAGCACTGATGCTGTGCCAGCTCTGCTCAGCAGTAGCCAAAGCACTGGTGTGTTATCAACACCCCTCCAGCTACCAACGCAAAGCACAACGCTGTGAGGGCCACTGAGGAAAAATGAACTCTACCTCAGTCAGACCCAATAGAATCTCCATCCCTTATTCCATATCATTTGAGTCATACTCAAATCCCACATAATTTATATATCTTCCAACTGTTTCATTGTATTTATTTCTCATTACTGGAATCCATTCTTAACCACACATACAACTTAAAGTATGTCCCTAAACCATCTCCATATCAAGCATAGATTTTCATTAACTGCTCTTGCTCGCAAGTTCTTAAGAATGACTGATGAGGTCAATTATAAAATGAATTATTTATTGAATAGACACAAGATTAACAGAGGCAAGACTTTAAACAGACTAGTTACTACACAGGTGTGCCGGTTTGGCCAAATTTGGAGGAAAATATCCTCTGATAGAAGGCAGGTTACAACCACCCCTCCCCCACCAGGTTCAGGGGAAAAAAAAATTCCTTGAAGGAAAGTGAAAGAGATTAAAAAACTATTTATTTAACAAACACACAGGGAAAGGATAATAATGCTAAATAATGAAATCTCTCACTGTGGAGAGAAACCTGGGAAGATTTCAGAGTCTCTCTGTAGGTGTGGTCTCTCTCCTCCTCGGAGCTGGGNATGGAAAATATATAATCCAATGGAATAAGAACACCTCTGAGTAATTTTGTAGCAAAGCATCTTTAAGACAATTAATGGCTTAAGAATAAAGCATCTGTGAATCATAAACTATTATTTGTTATCAAATACATATGTGTGTAGACATACATCATATGAGAACCTTTCATACTCCCCTGAGGATTCTGTAATACTGACATCTTTAATTTTGATGCGGAATTAACTCTCCAAGTATACATGGCCATGGTTTTGAAAGGTATGTGGGGATTTGGGCTGCATTTTTAAGATTTTTGCTCTGAGACATCTGCAAGACTTTTTTGTCAGTGGCTGCTCACCACTTCCTGGGAATTTCTAAAAAAATGTAGTCATTCCAATCTATTTTTGCTGTCCCTCTGACAGCTGTCGTCCCAGTGAGCAGAGCTGTCACTGAGAACTCTCACTTGAGACAGGATTGGGAAAAAAAAAAAGTGGTATCAACCAGGAGCTACTGGATGGTCTGGGGGGTGGAATTGGCATGAACCCTCTGCTCTGCTTTTCATGGCTGGTTAATATCGTCAGTTTGCATCCACCATGGCTCCTGACAAAATTAACAATGACAGAGTAAAAGTCCCAACACAGGCCCTGGGGATTTTACCTCTGCAGTTTAACAATGCTGTAATGGGTTGACCTTGGCTAGATGCCAGGTGCTTACCAAGCCACTCTATCACTCCCCAAGTAGGGCAGGGGAGAGAAAAATAAGATGGAAAACAACTACTAGGTTGAGATAAGGCAGTTTAGGGTCTGTGAGTGCACAAGCAAAGGGAAACAAAAATTAATCTCTACTTCCCATTGGTGATCAATGTTCAACCACTTCCTGGGAAGCAAACATTGTTAAATAACAAACGCCCCCCGTTCCTCCTCCCTCCTTTAGCTTTTATATCTGAGGTGATGTCATATGGTATGGAATATCCCTTTGGTTAATTTGGGTCAGTTGGCCTGCTTGTGTCCCCTCCCAGGATTGTGCCCACTCCCAGCCCCTTGATGGGGGGGGATCAGGGGAGGAATGTTAGAGAGACAGCACTGATGCTGTGCCAGCTCTGCTCAGCAGTAGCCAAAGCACTGGTGTGTTATCAACACCCCTCCAGCTACCAACGCAAAGCACAACGCTGTGAGGGCCACTGAGGAAAAATGAACTCTACCTCAGTCAGACCCAATAGAATCTCCATCCCTTATTCCATATCATTTGAGTCATACTCAAATCCCACATAATTTATATATCTTCCAACTGTTTCATTGTATTTATTTCTCATTACTGGAATCCATTCTTAACCACACATACAACTTAAAGTATGTCCCTAAACCATCTCCATATCAAGCATAGATTTTCATTAACTGCTCTTGCTCGCAAGTTCTTAAGAATGACTGATGAGGTCAATTATAAAATGAATTATTTATTGAATAGACACAAGATTAACAGAGGCAAGACTTTAAACAGACTAGTTACTACACAGGTGTGCCGGTTTGGCCAAATTTGGAGGAAAATATCCTCTGATAGAAGGCAGGTTACAACCACCCCTCCCCCACCAGGTTCAGGGGAAAAAAAAATTCCTTGAAGGAAAGTGAAAGAGATTAAAAAACTATTTATTTAACAAACACACAGGGAAAGGATAATAATGCTAAATAATGAAATCTCTCACTGTGGAGAGAAACCTGGGAAGATTTCAGAGTCTCTCTGTAGGTGTGGTCTCTCTCCTCCTCGGAGCTGGGTCAGCGTGGGCCCACCTCCGGGCCTTGGGGAAAATTCTCCCGATGTGTTCTGATGTTGAAACAGCCCAGAAGAGAAGAAGGGAAAAAAACTAAAGTCCCAAGAAAACAAAGTTCAACTCTCTGTCTCTCTCTCCAGAGAAAAAGGAGCTGAAAAACTGGCTGAAAAGCACCAAGCATGTTTCCTCCCCCCTTGCTGCCAGAGCAGAAAGCAGAGGAGTCTGTCTGTGTCCTTGAAACAACAGTTTTGAAAAAGTTTGCTCGGTTTTTTTTCCTCTCTCCCCTCTCAGGCTCAGTTTAAAGGCACAGAAAACGCACAAAGTTAATTTCTGAGCATAGAGCAGCGATAGGGGATACACATCACAAAGTCACCCCAAGAAAACATGATAAAAAAAAAAGAACGACTAGTAGATAAAAAATACGGTGCATGATAAAAGGTACCTATATTGCAGCTAGTGAAGGAGTAGTATAGATTAGGAGTCAATGTATCTTACCACCGAACTGATGATGGAGTACACATAGAATCCTTTCACTCAATTCCCAGGAAAGTAACCACAAAGTTTGAGTCCAAACTTTGTGAAAAAGCCCTACATGTTTCCAGGGTGTGTGTAGGAGACTTCTGATTTTGTGAAAGTTTTGTGTAGCTTTTATAGTTTATAAAGTAAAGTGTCTGTCAGTCAGAAATTCCAGCTTATCTCCCTACATCTTGTTCTCAAGGTCAGATGTTTATTTTCAGCTGGGCACTCCACCTCTGGCACCAGAGATAACTCCCTACAGGACACGTCTGGCCTGGGTTCTCTCACCAATTCACATGAGGGGGAGAATGACAGGAGCTATCACACAAGCTGATAGAACAGATAAGCTCTTCTGTGGTAGGGGAGAGAGTCCTGCTGCACCTGTGCAGGTCCCTTTACCTCACCTTGTTTTATGGCAAGACCAGCTTTCACAAGAATTTGGATTATTTTCTTTTTTCTCAAAACTTCTCCTGCTGTATTGCCCCACACAATGACACCATCAATGTATTGCAGGTGTTCCGGAGATCCACTCTATTCCAGCGCAGTCTGCATCAGGCCATGGCAGATGGTTGGGCTGTGTTTCCACCCATGGGGCAGGTGATTCCAGGTACACTGGACATCCCTACAAGTGAAAGCAAACTGTGGTCTGCACTCTGCTGCCAGAGGGACTGAGAAAAATGCATTAGTGATATCAATTGTGGCACCATTTGGCTGCCTTTGACCCTGGCTCATATTGGAGTTCAAACACATCCAGCACACAGCACTCAGAGGTGGCATGACTTCATTCAGGCCATGATCGTCCACTGTCAGTCTCCATTCCCCACTACACTTTTGCACTGGCTACATGGGGCTGGTAGAAACATCTTCTACCATCAACTACATTTGGATGGTAATAAAATGTTGTAGTTACCACCCATTTATGGAATCAACCACAAAAATGCAAGGTTGGAAAAATACAGCAACAAACATGTATTAACAAAATGATTAATTGGTGTCTTATTATATAGTTAAAACATTTCATTTTAGTTTCATGACATGCCTGTGACTGGCTTTCTTTAGTGGTGGTTGAGCAAGCAATGGAGTCATTGCTATGAAAACTCCTGTTTTTCACTATTGAAAGCTGAAATTAATGTTATAATGTATTCTAACTGTTCAGCAATTGGATTATTAATGTTCACTAATCCAGACATTACTCATTTCTGTTAATGAGTACTGTATGTTTCCTTATCTCTTTTTCTTTATCTGCAACATTTTAAACTTAACAGTATACTTCTTACATGGGTATAAAAGCAGTATCAACTTTCTGTCATTCCTGCATACACTGTTGTTGAGGTACACTAATTTCTTTGGAATTTTTTACTTTTTTTTTTTCTCTAAAACTCCGTGAAGAGCTCATTCTCTTAGACCATCTAAGGTTAACTAATCATTCCTGATACCCTTTTGAACCTCCATGAGCATTTCAAACTGAAGTACTTTTTGTTGCTTGCTGCAAACACTGAACATTTGATTGCAGTCTTAGGTGAATTAGTAATCCAATTAGAAAACATAGAACTGCTGCTGCCAAATTACTCATGCAATTCACATTTTATTACTGGCTGCTGAACAAGATGTTTCTGTCTCACACTTTAGATACTACTCAAGTGAAAGCTCTAAAAGCTCTGCTAATATAATAATCATAGAATCGCAGAATGGATAAGGCTGGAAGGGACCACAGTGGGGTCAATCTGGTCCAACCTCCCTTCTTAGGCAGGGTCATCCCAGAGCACATGGCAGTGGATTGTATTCAGATGGTTCTTGAATATCTCCAGTAAGGGAGACTCCACAAACTCTCTGGACAGTCGGTTCCAGTGCTCAGTCACCCACACAGTAAAGTAGTTCTTCCTCATTTTCAGGTGGAACTTCCTGGGCATCAGTTTCTGCCCATTGCCTCTTGTTCTATTGCTGGGCATCACCGAGCAGAGCCTGGTCCATCCTCTGACACCTTCCTACAGATACTGATAGACATTGATGAGTTCCCCTCTCAGTCATCTCTTCTCAAGGCTGAACAAGCCCACCTCTCTCCAATTACCTCTGTTGCCATCTGCTGGACCCACTCCAAAACAATGACCATCACTATTTAAAGAAATGTAAAAGCAGGTCACTTGGGCCGTGGAGTTTTGTGCATATGAGGATCAACACGTGTACAAACTGTTGCTCCAGGAGATTTAGGAGATATTCCAGCAAAACTGGCCAGTCCACTTAGATGGGCTTGGGATGAAGGGGAGTAAAAACAGATAGTTTGGCTTCAAAGTAGCCACCAGAAATGTTTTATGTATGCAATTCATCTTTTCCTTAATCCTACTGGGTAGTTTGATTGTCAGCCTAGATGCGGTCAAAGGATCAGGTCCATCTTTCATTGACAGTAAATGAAAAATTGGCATTGGACAAAAAGGTGTCTGGATACTCTTCTGATGTCCTCACTAAAATGAAAAATTCTTGTAATTCACAACTAAATTTGCTACCCATTACGTAACACATAAGGAAGCTCAAAGAGATCAACACATACATATTCATAGACTACAGCTGTTTCCTCTGTTTTGAAACTGAATTAGGAAAACAGTTGTTTTAAACAACAGCACTACAATTATGCTAAGGGCTTTACTGACTTTTATTGAGTATTAGACAACACATGGTTTATGTAATAATGTCATAAAAGAGGCCTGCTTTAAAACATAACAGCTGTATTCAAACAAACCTCAATCCCAACACCGTATTTATTCTGTTGTCTGAGCTTTGTGAGGCTACTTCATATGCACGGATGTTTGGAAAACAATAAAAATGGGGGAAAACATTTTGAAAACCTTCAGAGAATAAAGGGTATTCATCACAGAAACAGGAACTGTAATGTCAGGAAACTGAAACTGGTTTTAAACTGTTTTAGAGAAATCAGGATGTTACTCACAGTGTTACATTTAATATCTGTGAGCGGTGGCTCCAACCCTGTTTGCTGCTTGTTTTGTTTAGACAGCTAGTAAGATCTAGCAACTGCACTACTTGCCAGCATTCTGCTGAAACCATATGGCATGACGAGAACGTTGGAGCCTGTATGCCCTTATGCATAGATAATAGAAAAATGAGACAAATAGCTGGAATGAAACACTTCAGTAAAGAGAGCAGACTGCCCGTAGCTGATGGTTGGAAGGATGATCTTTGAACTAAAGCCGCATCTGACGTGAGTTAAGACCATAATAATGCATTTGTATTCTTGGCTGATGAAAAAAAATTAAAACCTTCCTCTAGGTTTCAGAAAATGAGAAGGATTATTACCACCAGCTGTACTTAAACGACAAAGGGCAAATTTAGATCTATGGAATATCCCAGTTCTGACTGTTGTTGGCAGAAACCTTAATAAATTGCCTGCTAATGCCAACATGTTCTGCTTTGCAGGCAGTGACTCAATACACATATCTATGGAAGGCTGACTGTTCACTGTGTCTTATCACTTTCATGTTTGGCCCCAGGAGTTCAAAGCCATAAGCTGTATTTCAGAAATCATATAAACAAATAAGAACGACTTCAGTTTACTCCTCTAACTTGCTCAGTTGCACCCACATGTGATAGTCTGTCCAATTTTTGTGAATTAACATGTTTTGGATACTGCTGAAAACTGTAAGACGTGTAGACATCTCACTTCCTCAGTTTCACATTTTTAGGGATTATTTTCAAGGAACACAAGTGAAACACTGATCCTGTTTCTACTATTGGTGAAAGGAAAGTTTCAAGTAGTTTCAAAAGTGTAAGAAAATAAAATGCTAATTTTTAACAGATGCAACATAAGCAGACCTGAAGCCAGTGAAAGATATAAACTCAAATAGATGGACATGTTCTCCTTTAGAAGGAACTACTACAACAGGAAATAGGCTTTTAGGGCTATAGGCTGGATTGATGGGCCAAGACCAATTGTATGAGGTTCAACAAGGCAAAGTGCCAGGTCTTGCCCTTGTGTCACAATAGCTCCCTGCAGCACTGCAGGCTTGGGGAAGAGTGGCTGGAAAGATGCTGGCAGAAGAGGCCCTGGGGGTGCTGGTCAACAGTGGCTGAACATGAGCCACATGTGGGCAAGAAAGCCAATGGCATCTGGCTTGTATCAGCAATACTGTGAGAGCACTGTCTGTCTCCCTGTACTCAGCACTGATGAGGCTGCACCTCAAATCCTGGGCTCAGTTTTGGGCCCTTCATGACACGAAAGACACTGAGGTGCTGGAGCATGTCCAGAGAAGGACAACAGTGCTGGGAAAGCGGCTGGAGCACAAGTCTGATAAGGAGCAGCTGAGGGAGCTCGGAGTTTTTAGCCTGGAGAAAAGGAGGCTCAGGGGGACATTCTTGCTCTCGACAACTGTCTGAAAATAGGTTGTATCCAGGTGGGGGTTGGTCACTTTTCCAGGCAAAAAGCAACAGGACAAGAGGCAATGGCCTCACATTGCACCAGAGGAGGTTCAGGTTTGGTATCAGCAAGACTTTCTCCACTGAAAGGGTGGTTAAGCATTGGATCATTGGAAAAGGCTGCCCAGGTAGCTGGTGGTGTTCAAGCACTGGACGTGGCATTCAGTGCCACAGTGGTGGCAAGGTGGTGTTGGGTCTTAGGTTGGGTTCAACGATCTTGGAGGTCTTTTCCNATTCTTGCTCTCGACAACTGTCTGAAAATAGGTTGTATCCAGGTGGGGGTTGGTCACTTTTCCAGGCAAAAAGCAACAGGACAAGAGGCAATGGCCTCACATTGCACCAGAGGAGGTTCAGGTTTGGTATCAGCAAGACTTTCTCCACTGAAAGGGTGGTTAAGCATTGGATCATTGGAAAAGGCTGCCCAGGTAGCTGGTGGTGTTCAAGCACTGGACGTGGCGTTCAGTGCCACAGTGGTGGCAAGGTGGTGTTGGGTCTTAGGTTGGGTTCAACGATCTTGGAGGTCTTTTCCAACCTTAGCAATTCTATGAAACACTTCAGATTTCTCCTTGCCTGTCTGGAAAATCAGGCATCAAAGGCATCAGATTTGGAAGCTGGCAGTATTATTTCGAGAAAACAGACTAAGAGATTGTGCCGCCTTGAGTTTCACTGATTTTCACTGGCGTTTGGCATCACGGTCTGTGTAGGTGCGTTATAACTCCGATCTCAGGTGAGGGTCCAGCACCGCTCCCCTCCCCGGCCTCCTCCTTCAGTGAATGGTTGAGAGGAGCCCAGCCTGCCCCGCCCCCGCACCNCGCATCGGAGGCCTCGCTCGCCCAGCCGGTGCCTGGCGGTGCTCAGCCGACCCCATGCCCCGGGGATACGCCCTCGTGCCGTGTCAGGGCGCTTTTTCATCCGCCGCGACCCCTTGACATCCCCTCTGTGTGAGCGGGATGGGCGGAAAAGGGCACGGAACGACTCCTGATAGAACTACAGCTCCCGGCGTGCACCGCGCTACGGAGAACTCAACGGGGCGGGGGGTGGGGGGAAGATGGCGGCTGGTAAACCGAGCCGGAGCTGAGGTTGAGGTGAGTTTGGGGCAGCCGGACAGCGCTCTCGCTACTCGTGTTCACCTTCGCAGTCGCCTCCTTGTCGCGATCTCTTGCTTCTTTCCCCTTCTCCACGCTTGAGAGCGAGGAGGACGCGCCAGAGAGGTGGGCGCTGAGGGGGTGGCGGGAGGCTCGGGCCGCGCTGCTGGTGCGGGAGGAGAAGCCTCAGGGCATCTCCTCAGCCCGGACCCGCCGTGGCGGCGGCTCCGGGTGTTCCTGTGGGCGCTGCGGTGCACGGTCCCGGCGACAGGGCTGACAGGCTGGCTCTCCGCCGCCGGACGGGGCTGCTGGGCACGGGAGTTGTGAGAACAGCGGGGCTGGGGACAGCGAGCGGATCCCCCGCTTTTACCGGGCAGGGCTGTGGCTTTGAGATTTCACTCAGCAGGTTTTCCTCAGATGGACCTTAAGACAGCGAGATATTAACCGAACATAATGCAAATTGACAGGAGGACGACACTGTGAACTTTCGTCTTTAAAATTAATTGTGCATCACGGAGCCATGCTTTAGATAATTTAGGTGTGGGTTCCCAAATCCTGTTACTGAAAACTAGTACAACGTCTCTTTTTGAATACATGTAGGAAGGGATCCCGTGGTCCTTTGAGCTGAGATGCAAGGGAGAAAAGATGCTGGTGTGGGTTGTCTCCATGCTGTTGTAGAACTTGTGGAAAAGCCTATAACTTTAAACCAGAGTTTTAGTTGCTATATCAAAATCCAGTTTGCTAGCCCAGATGTTATACTTTGCAAAGCTACATCGATGCTTGTTCTGCAAACTGAGTAGGTAAGCTAAAACCAGAGTTAACAGCCAAGGCTTTGGGTTTTTACAGGTAGTTACTTCCTAAAGCATTTGTAATTCATTATAAATAATTTGAAGTGTTTTCTCAAGTAACTTCAGGGCATCTTGCTGGAAGACTTGGTGTTGATGCTCTTAAACATATGGTTAAATTTCTGTGAGAAATTGGTGGTTTGGAGTTGAAATCTTGATTGTAGTGCCCCAATAGGCCTAAAGGCTTATCCATAAGTTTTATTTAAGCCTTTTAATAACTTAATTTTAATAATAATTATTATAGTGATATAATAAAATTATTAATAATTTTATTAATAATAATTTTAATGCTTGTCTGAAAGAGGCTGTTAGATTGCGATTAATTACTGATTGAGGAAAAACCTCACAAAAATGGAATTAGAATACAGTTTGTGATTAAACAACTGTTTTAAGTATTGCAAATGTTTGTGGTTCATGATGGACAGTGACAGTAACTTCTCTCTACTTCTGATCCAAACTTGTGCAGTAGAAAAGAATAAACAAATTTTATATTGCATGCAAGTTGGAGGAGGTGTGAGAATACTCACCAGAGCTGGCAATTGAACTTTAAGTAAAATGAAAAGGGATTGCATTTCTAATTATAAAATCTAAATTACAAAGAGTGTGGGTTAGGAACAGTTTTGGTTGGTATCAGTGACTTTTAACTACCCAGGCTAACTCTGTAAGGAAGTAATCCTTGTAAAGTTACCACACAATTTTTAAACAACTTTGAAAATACTTAGTTTTTTAAAGTAAAAACAAACCATGTTTTCTGTAGTTGCATTCTCTCCTAGGTAAGAGAGCAGGGTAGTCTCAATTTATTCAGCCTGCTTCATGCTTCTCCACCTGAGAAAACTAATTCAGACTAAAGTCAGGTACTTACCCAGTATTACACTGTGGTATGTAAATCCATTTTATATTGCATTTTTTGGGTTCTGGGAATCGTAGTTGGAGCTTAACTATCTATATTTAGGAACGAACATGTGATTTATTAATCTTGCATTGCACTGGCCATTTGCCTACTTTCAAAGCTAAAGGCATTGATTAATTTTTCAAAGAGGAAGTATGAGTGGAGAACTAAGTGATGTAAAAACTTAATATGCAGTGGATTTTTAATTTTTCAGTTCATGCCTGCATAGCTTGAGTTGTGTGGCTGTCAGAGGTGCTTAAGCCTCTGCCCTTATTTGGCTTAAGTTGGAGGAATGAATAGGAGCCCAGCTGGCAATTTCATTTTGAAGACTCAAAATCAAGTTAAACATTTGTGGTGTTACATAATAAAATAACACAACAAGGGCTTATTGAAAGAAAATACAAAAACCCAGGTGTGCTGACTCCATTTCTTTACCTGTAGCACAAGGTTATATAAATTTTTCTATTTTAGGTCTTTTAAAGAGGTCCATTGTTTTAGGGCAGACAGGAAAACAATCTCTGATTTTCTGTTTGGCTTTCAATGCCATTTCTGGAATCTTGTGATAATAACAAATATTTTGCTTATAAACTATCCTTTAATTTCAGGTCCCAGGTTAGTTAATGGAAAAAAAAAGTCAAAGTATATTTTTATCCTTTTTCTGATGAACAGTGAATTGACATTGGGTTTCCTAGCCTCTCCTAGCCAAATGCTGTAAAATCTTCTCAAAACGAAACTGAAAGTTTTTCTTCAGAAGAACAACTTTTTATGTGTCATGCAAGTATTCATCTGCCTTTTAAGGTACATTCACTACCTTTGCACTCTGGTTATAATTGCATTTAGAACTATTGTTATATCCTTAGGAGAAACACAATAACTTTTAGTCCTCCACAGAAAAGTAGATATGATTTTATTTACCTTTTTAATATCCAGGAGTTGGTTGCTTTGGTAAAGGAAGCATTGTATAGTACTTAACATCCATAAGTTGCATCTGATGATGTGTCAGAGGTCACAAATTGACATGGAATATTAAACAGTAAGTTAGACTAGAAGCTAAATGGTATCACATTATTTTCTGTAGCTTTCTTTTAATTAGCTAAGTTCTACTTCATCAGATTCTGTGGGGGTTTTTTTTCCTATCTCTTGTCATGTAAGATTTTAGGTCAGTGACAAAAAGCTGAGCGCACTCATGGTGGAAAGCTTCTTGGTTTAGTTTAGTTCTGTTCTGCTAACAGGTGACAGCGTCTGTGGATTAAACTTTGTCCTAGGCCAAGTGAGACAGTGATTGAAGACTTTATGGAGAGGAAATTGTGTGGTCTGTTCTGCGTGTAGAATCAGGCCACCTCCATATGGAATTTTTGGTCCTGTTATAGATCATAAAATTATTAAAAATCCAGTGAATTATTTAAAACCAGAACCAGATGTTTTCTATTTGTCATAGTTGATAATGCAACTTTTCTAGTAATTTCTGCAAAAAAGTCTCCTAAAAATCTTCCAAAAGTGAGTTCACTTTGCTGGCAACAGTGGTAGTGTTCTAGAAAAATGTATTGAATTCCTTATTGCTGGTGATGGTCAGTAAAACACACAGAGTCTCTGGCACTTGACTCCCTGAAACTCTCACCAGGTTCTCTGCATTTTTATTTTCTTACATGCCAGTAAATCTGTTTTCTGTAATGTTTCAGCTAAGTACAGAAGTACATTCTGAACTACAGATTTTGCTTTTCCATGTGTCTGTTGGACATGACGATCTATAGCACGTTTCCTTTTATAAAATTATGCTGCTTCTCGCTCTGTCCTTGGAGAGGGACATACAGCTTTCTAATAGATGGGATATTTTAAATAACTTACTTTGAAGGACTATTTTAAATCCCAGTTGCTGTCAGCAAATTGGAACCTTTGATTGAAATCCATACACAATGAGAATAAAATTTATTTTTAGCAACTATGAGCACTGCTTTATTATGTGGTCATTAAAACATATGTTGACCAAATACGATGTTTATTCTCACATTATCAGTCTCTGGAATTACAATTTTTCGGCGTGCATATACGTACAATTATTAGCTGAATATCTTTTATTTAAATTTTTATTTTCTTTTTGATGACAGCAACACTCAGTGTCTAACTGAGATTTTGTTCTTATTTGTGGAAAGGTACATTGGTGGGGAGTTTGCATTTGGCAGTTATTAAAACCCAGATGTACTGCTTTAATACAGAAAAATCTTCAAATGATTTGCATTTTAGTGCTAATTAATTGAACAGTAGATTAGGCTACTTTTATGTCCAAAATAGATTGTTGTAACTTCAGATGAGTTAATTTAATGAATATATTTAATTGCATCAAAAATCCTTTGAGTAGCTATTGTGTATAGGAGGTTGCACTCTGATCTAAAATCTGCCTTTTTTAATACTGTGAGAAAAATGCCCTAGAAAGTGCTGCACGGGTTTTTCAGTTGTTTTTCATAGTGTTGAACAGAAACCTCTTACAGGCATTTTAACAGGGAAATGCTGTGGTTTACATCTGAAGTGGAAGCATCCTGCAAGACTGTGCAGGATTTAGCATCCCAGACAGTGGCACTTGGAAAGGTCACAAGATACAACAGAAAAACATTTACTCCAGCATCAAAGGCAAGCACAGAATTACTGCATTTCAAGAACTGGCAAAACCTACATCTAGTCTGGTGAGATAAGAGAATATCTGGGTTTCTGTGGTGACAGCCTCGTTGGTATTGGAGCTGAAGAATGTGACTTGGGCTCATTTTGCATAAATTACTGAGCTTATTTGGATGTAAATTGTCTAAACCTTGTTCTGACTTTGTTTGTTTGTTTGTTTTCTTTATAGTTTACTATGTTTTTGCAAAACCGAAGACAGATACCTGATTAACAATGCCTAGCAGTAAGTATTCTTATCTTAAGTACATTAAGACAATATTTAGGGGTGTTTACTGTTAAGGTATTTTCTTTGGAGTTTAAAAATTCTAAAAAAATTAAAATAGAAAAAGAAACATTATACTTGTAATTTTTAAGAGTTTTAAGATCTTAACATTATCTGGTCTCTGCTTTTGTAAATATCCATATATTATTCAAATAATAATATGGGCTCTGCGTTTGCCTTTTTGGTTAGAACTTCACAGTATAACATTGAATTTTGTGATTTAGACTATGTTCTGAAATAGTTGTATTCAAAAGATAAAAGTGATGCTTTTGATGTAAAAGCTATATTTTGATATAGCTATAATCCTATATTTGGAAAATTACAACTAATGTTTATAGAAGATAGAATTTAGGATAAAAAGTGATAAGACTTAAAATTTTTGACATTCACATTTAAGTGAGATTTTTGAGGCAAATGTTTCTACAAATCAAATTATTTACCTTCTAGAGTAGCAAATTTCTCTAACACAAAGGATCACATTATAAAATGTGTGACAAAAGTATTCATTTAATGATTTCTTTAATTATTTTTTCTATATTTAGAAAAAAATTTCTACATGATCTCTAGTAAGATTGCTAACATCAGTCTTTGGATAAAGCAGTCTGCTTTATCCAAAGGATAAAGAAGTACTCATAAAGTTACCGTGCCAGTCATACTGAATGCATTTTAATTATATAGGTTTGTACTGAATTTCATGGATGTTTAATTTCATGAGGACGTCTTTGAGCGTTTGTTCTTTGCTGTGGTTTGTAATCAGCTGTGACTGTGGGTATTAGAAGTGCCTTGCAGTTGTTCTGTGTTCTGTTGTTGGAACCACTATCATGTAAAATACCTTACTGTAAGTAAGATATCTTGCACGTGTCATGTAAAGGAGTGTGTGGGCTTTTTTTAACCAAATAACCTGGAAAAGTAAGATTTTTTTTCTGTTTCTTCAAAACCAGATGTACTTATATGTGGGGTCATTAATATCAATGCATATAGAGTTTGCGTTACTACAGTCAGATGGGAATTAAAGGGGACCAAAAGAATTGATTGCAGTATTTATCTGTAGCGAGACACTCAGAACTACACAGCCATTTATCTTTGCCTATATTAATGAGTTTAAGTGCATGGGTAAAGGGAAGGGCAGTTGTGTGTACTGCAATTCTTGTGAAATAACAGTAATTTCATAATTTTTTACTTCCAAAAGTTATGGCAATAAAGAAGTATGATTGGATTGGATTTAAAGGCAAGCAAGCATCCTTTTGTGTCTGGTTGCACTTTTAATCAATAGAAATATACCCTTCAGGAGTCCAACTCTGTTGCATGTGAAAAGGAAATCTTCTGTTTGCTAATTTAGGCTTCTCTAAAGATTCCGTAGGATTCTTCTCCGAGCATATTGATGAAACAGGCTGCTGCTACAGTGTTACTTTGAAATCTTAAAGTATTTGTCCATGAAATCTTAAAAACTTGTTTCTAAAGGCTGGGGGTTTTTCGTGTGTTTATTTTATTTTATTTTATTTTCTCATGGAGTTCTCTCATCCCACACATCAAGAAGTGCATTGACCGTCTTTAGGAATAAAACATAGAAAAGGCTGTTACAGCGAGATACTTTCCAAAAATGTTTTCTGTCATGTTACAATGAGTTCTTTACAAATGAAGTAGAAAAATAGTATCTAGTTAACAGGAAATGTTGATGGAGTTCTTGGGTCATACTGACCAACTCCCTCATCCACTATTGTCCTGCTTTGTTCTTTGTTTTCTGTGTCTGTGTTCCTGGTGGTAATTTTGTACCCCCCCGCTTTTTTAAAATTTTTTTTATAATACATCAGTTGAATGAATGTATAGGTCTAAAGGTGATTTCTGGAATATCATGAGAAGTCCAGATACTGGTATTACATAAAGACTGAGTAAGAGCTTAATTAGTCTTTCTGGGGACTTCTGCTGTTCCTAGTGGCACTTCAGAAGTCAGTATTGAAATTGTTGTGCATTAAACATTCACAGGACAATATGCTTTTTAACTCCTTCAGCATTAACTGTGAAAAAACAGGCACTAGTCAGAACTGGGCTGTGGTATTGAGAGGGGGAGAGATGAACAAAGGTCATTAGCCAGAGGTCATGGATGCTCCTCATTGAACCTCAGCTCAGCCATGGCTGCTGGGCTCTGCACGACTTGTTCATTGCATATTTGGATTTTCACGTTTTCTATTGATGTTTCTGCTTAGTGATCCCACTTAGGAACATGGGCATTAGTGTTGCATTGAGTCCTAAAAAATGTTAAGATCTTTGTCTCAGTGCAGTTGTAATAGCCCAAATAGAAAATGTTCAGTCTGCTCTCTTAACCTTGAGATGTAAAAGTGCTTGGCTTTGATGAGCAATATGGGATTTGTGTTGACGTCTGTAATGGAGGTGAGATGCTCTATCATTGCTGCAGCACTTGTATCAACCTTGCCAAGGTGTAGCTTTTCCCTGTACTTTTTATGTTTATGTTACGAATTTCTCTTGTGCAAATAACACGGGTGTTGGTGTGAATGGTTACAGACATGGATGGTGTATTAAGCTGAAATTGAAATGCAAATTTTGAAATGTTGAGAAAGCAAATGTGTTTCCTCATTTCTATTATGGTACAGTAGGAGTAGGTTTGAACCACAGCTGTTTCAGTAACTCCTTAAGCTGTGCTTTATCCCAAACAACTCTGGAGTAAAAGATTAAATAGTTCTTTTATTTAAAAGCAAAACCAAAGAACTTATTACCAGATAGCCTTTGCAGTACAGGCAGTATGTGTTTCTCACTTGGGTCGTGTGCTCTCAATTTCCCTGTTGAATAATTTGTGCAGATAATTCCATTTAGCATACTTCTGTTTTGGAACATGGACAGTTTTGGTAGGTTTTTTTTGTTGGCTGCATTTGGATTGAAATGTTACAAATGCTTCTGTTAAGGCGAAAAAGCAACAGCTAAGTTATATCAAAATATTTGTTGAAGTCTCTCTTCTTTTTGAACATTATGTTCTGGATATTCACACTTAATCACATGTTTGAAACACAGCTTGGTAGATAATGAGGTTTTTCTTTTCTAGAGACAGCTAACCTACTTACTGGATGGATCCCCTGACTTCAATTAAATGTTTAACTTAAAGGCAGATTTTATAATAAAATTAAATTGCTTGAACTAGAAGAATTACGTGTAGCACAGGTGAGAGCACCTGTTGACTATAAGAATATATTTTATTTGTGGTAGCTCTATGTGTGACTTTTTAAATCTTTTTCTTAGCTTATTCTTTCCTCTTTTGGCTTATGCCATTAGCATAATCATCTATATTTTTTATATATATATATATGAAAACCTTTGGTTTTCAAGGTTTTATTAATAATAATTGTTAGTTAAATAGTTTTTAGCAGCTGATCAGCAGGTCCTTATGACTGACTGTAACTTAGAGAACAAATAAATAAAAATAAGGATTTTGCCAAATGTGATTTTCCCACATTCTTCCTTTGAATTACTGCTGTGAAATTTAGTAATGTGAACACCTCCCACACTCTTCTGTCAAATATTTGCCAGCTGGAAAGGGACCATTCTTATTTAAGAGGCACATATATTAGCTATGTGGAAAATATTCTGTTATTTGGCCTGTTCTTGGTTACAGTGAAGAGGCCATTTTGGTGTCTTCAGAATGGCTCCAAGCATGCTCAGTGCTGGTTATTTCTCATTAAACTGCATAACATGTTGTTTCCTCGGCTCCCAAACACCTTGTGGCTTTTTGCCACTTGTCTGTGCAGAGGCTGCTTCTCTGACAGCAGGTGGAGTGTGTTGTTGGCTTCCCTGCTTTGTGCAAGGTGAAAGCAAAGAGAAGATGGAACAATTGAGTAGTGCTTGTTAATTTCTGTATTCATGTGTGCTACTGCTTTCGTTGTGTTACTTCATAGTCTTTAAACAGATAAATGACCCACCCCTCCCTCAAACCCAAAAATACCCATCAAACTTATAAAATTATAATTTTCTGTGTGAACAGAACTTTTTTGCCAAGTGTAGGAGGGAAAACAGCACTTGAAATGGAATTTGAAATGAATGACTTCTTAACTGGCATTTAACATTTTTAACACATTTTGAGCAGCCTATAACTTCCTCTTTTTGGTTTTTTCCCTTCCCAATAATTTTGGGAAATTCATTTATTTGTGTTTTGTGATTGTAGTTTTTATTGTGTATATATAATAAATAAATATTAACAAGACTGGTAATGGGAAGGGAAGATTTATCTCCCTGTGAAATAAAATTCTGAAATACCAGTGGCTGGAGATATGTTCCTGTATGTGTCTAAATAAGTATTTCAAGGACTAAGCTTTCTAATGTTTTTAGTGAAAATCAAGCCATAGTTCTTACTAATTACTGTCTCTTATTAATTACTCCACTCTTTCCATCCAGCATACTTTTTTCCTCATCTGTAATATGTTTCTGATGTAGCCTTCACACTTTAAAATGGGACCTGCTACTTAAAATATTTTTTGTAATTGCCTAATTTATTTTATAGGCAGGAGAAACCCTCTTAATTTTATGACAGCATTGTTGACTACCTAAAACAGCGGGAAATAGGTTATAATTCTGTAACATTTTCATATTTCTGCTATTACAGAAGAGTTACATCAGGAGGTATCTGAAATTATTTTTTGCTGCCTGATTCTGATATCTTAGGATGAGCAACATTAGAAGCCCTGTGTCTTGTCCTTTTCAGCTACTAACCTAACTTTGGGGACATGGAAACTTGGAAAACAGCTGCCAGGGGAAAGTCATGGTTTGGGCTTCCCTCAGCAGTTTGCCACTTGCTAGACCTAGGCCAGAAAAGGAAAATAACTGTATTTCAGAATGTCTGTAACTATCATAATACTATAGATTCTGTGCATAATAATATGCAAGAAATACCTTCAGTATGTAAACATTTAGATACAGTGTTTTTTCAGATATTTAGGTAACTGTCTTTTCTACACTGAAAAGAAAAAGTAGTAACTTCTCCAAATAGATCCTTGATTAAGCTCAGAAAAGAAACAGAAGAGGACCTTGCAGATGGAAAGCTGTAGCTCTTAGTACATCTGTTTATTTAACTCACGGTACCTTAAGCAACTTTGTGTGCCGTCATGTTGGTGCTTCCATATTTAATGAATATGCATAGATTTCTTTAAGGCTTGTTAATTTGGAGGAAGGGTTCCTTTTGTTGTTTTCTGTTAGCTGTCATTTCTATCCTAACCATGTCCATCATCCTAACCCCACTTAGGAAAGTTAATGTTTAGGAGCAGTTCCATAGAGAGTCAAAACCACTTCTATTAAGACAAGGCATGATGAGTGACATCATTATCATAATTCATCCTTCCATTTCTTCCATTTGTTTTGGAATGCACTTCAGCATGGCGAAGAAATGAACAATTGTGTTTCATCCATTCCTTGTCAAAATCTGAAGAACTTATTTTTTCAGCTGTTGTTACTTATGTGCACACACTCTGGGCATCTAACATAAAAAAATCAAATGCTTCGGAGATGCACTTCATTCGGTGCCCATCCAAGCCTTTGTGTGCTTTTAAACTGTACGTGGACCTTTCACCAAATGTTAAAATGTAGCTTAGTAATTTTTTCGGGCTTTATTAAAATATGGCTATCATTGTTATTTACAGAAATCGCTTTGCAACTATCAATCGATTAATCTTCATGTGCAGCCTTGTTTGCTATTGATTTCTGAATCATGGGACGAAAGGGTAAGAAGGCTCATGCTGATTATGCATGCAAGTGTCCTATTTTTTGTGCATGACAACAAAGCAAAATTGATTTTGGGGAGCAGGGGTAAGATTTCCATTATGTGATTAAACGCATGTCTCTGGAAAAGCCAGAGTGAACTGCTTTTAAAAGTATTTTGGCTTTCCCTTTCCTTGATATATGGACTTTCCTTCCCACACTTAGCCACTGTGAACCTCAGTGGCTCTCTAGGGAATCACGTTCCTTGTGAATTGCTGAAGATGGAAGTTAGCTGTGTACACCACTCTTGGCTTTCAAAGAATGCCATTTCATTTCTATAAAGTTACATTATTCACGATCAGGCAGGAATTAGACAGGAATGAATAAAAGATGGGGTAGGTAGATAAAGGAGATGCTTCCAAGTCTGCCAGAAGTTCAAGAAGCATTTGAACAGTGCTCTCAGGCACACAGTGTGATTCTTGGGGCTGGCCTGTGCAGAGCCAGGAGAGATCCTTTTTGCGTCCCTTTGTACTCAGAATATCCTACAATTCTGTGATTCCTCATCTAACAACTTGTAGACCCCAAGACTTCAAGAAATAGTTGGCCCCTGTATAACTCAGCCTTTGTTTTCATGTCCAGCTTGAGATCTGTTAAAAGTCTCAGTCCTTTCATTTTTCAAGAAGAGCACAGTTGTGATTCTGAATTGTACTTGGACCTATTACGGTATTTTGTTGATAACAGTCTGTACTTTGGTTGGAAATGGGCACCCCGAGTCTTTAATTGTGGTTTGAGAAAGCTTACTCATTTCTTAGTACAAGAATGAGTAAGGAATTCCAATCTAACACTTAGCTATATAATTATGCTAAATCAGTACTCCTTCCTGATACTTTTGTAAAGCTGTTAATAGGTAAAGAAATCAGTGAAGATAAAGGTTCATGAATATTTTATTAGAAGTGCACCAACAAATACCCAATAATTTATGCTATTAAAACAAATTTTCTTGTGTTCATTAAACTAGAACTTAACTCTCTACTGATTAGAAAAGGACTCTAGGATGCTGATACCCTACTTATGAAATTTATATGTAATAAAACATGAATAGTTATTATAATTGATCTGTGTCTGACATGATTGAGCCAGCAGTGTTCTCTTGTAATAAATGCAGTGCAAGCTGTTTTCAAGACTTTCTATGTGCTTGTGGTTTTTTTATTAAATGAGTTTGTGATTTGTTACTGACATTCGTTTAGACATGAGCTTGAAGTTCCTCAGAACTGACAAAACATAATTTTTGCAAATTGACTCTGATGTTGGAATTGCTATGTGGTTAGAAGTGCTGGTTGTGCGCAACAACTGCTGGCTTGCTGCAGAAGGAAATGAACCTGTGTGCTCACAGATGTCCTGTCTGGTTTCTACAGAAAGCTGAGACACGCCAAGATTTACTGGTTAACCAGATGTACATGTATAAGTACAAAGCTGTCTGTCTCCTACGCTGACCATCTTCTAGGCTGGCCAGTTCAGTGTGGTGGGAAACAGAAGTTGTGGTAGTAAAGGGATGTACACAGTCTTTAGGCACTGAAGGTGCCCAGAAGAGCAAATCCACTGTGTCTGTGTTCTTCTCTGACTCATTAGACATTACAGGAGGGGAGAAATTTCTTTTTAATCAGCCGGGATATGTGGTTCTAGATGGGCATGTGTTCTAACCTTATATCCCACTGTTTGGGAGAAGAGCTGCTTTTCAGTTCTTGGGGGAAACCTGAATTCGAGATGAAGTGCTCTTTAGAACTAATGGGAAAGGTAACAACCATGAGGATATTTTATAATTTTGATTAACCTAGAAGGAGGTGGGGGTTTTTTTCAGTGAAACTTGTGTCTTTCATGTCTATGTTTAAAATTGTGAATAATTGAAAAGTTGTTTCATAGACTTCTGTTTGCTGGTTTGTTCAAAAGCTGCTCTTCTGTGAGGGCAGGATGCACTAGGTAAAGCTGTTTGCAGAGAAAGGAAAACATGTAAAATTGAGTGTATTGGCAGCTCCAAGGACCTGTTCTTGACCATATGTAAAGAGATATTTTTTCAAATTTTTGATTCCATATTCTTTTAATGTTCTTTTTCTTTTAATGGAAACATGTATGTTTCCATGTCCAAGTGGCAATATCTCATTTTTCTAGGAAAATCAGACAGGTAGGAATAGACACAAGCAGGGTACTTAATTGAAGATTGGTGTCATTTAAGCAAGAGTTTGAATTCTGAAGCCTAAGTGTCCTCTGTGACTCTGTTTTTCAAAGTAACATTACAGCATTTTTGTTTAGCATTTTATTTTTCATTAATGCCAGTACAGTTTAAACATTTTTCTTACCGAACAGGAACAGATGCTTTGTCGTGTTTCGACCTCTGTGTATGTGCCTCAGAAGAATTTATTCACTGTTTTCTCAGTGTAGACAGCACAGTATGGTTCTAGATTCACAGAAACACTTTCAACCACTCTTTCTTACATTACTTTCCGTGTACACTGTGTATGTGCGCAGGAAATAAAATTTATGTAATGTGGTGTTGAACTGCTTGTGAACAGAACATTTTTAATTAGGAAATATTTTTCAAAACCTATGCATATATACTGAAGTCTGAAGCTGGGTTTGTTCAAATGAAGGTAAAACTTGTCTTTGAGGCTTTGGCCATGCTTTTGTTGGTATTTGGGATGTTTTAATAGAAGGAAAGATCTATAGAACGACACTCTCTTACATGTACTATAAACTGATCAGTGGTTTATGCGGAACTAGTTAAAATATAGTCTCCTGAGCTAAGCTTACCTTCTTCATTAGCTTTGAGGGTTCCAGAGAGAAGGCCTCATCATCAGGACTTTTAATCATGACATACTTGCATTTTTCACTCATAAAAAGCTTCTCGTGCCTTGTTTTTCTTCAGATGAAGATGTGGTACCTACTCCCTGGTCTGTTTCAGCCCAATGTCTTTGGGCAGCGTGAGCTGCAAGGCACCACTGGGCAGGGGTGGAGAATTAAATCCTCCCAGCCTACATACCGCAGTCATAGGATGTCTCTGATGAGGAGGTCACACAACTGTTCTGAGTATCCTTTTTTTCTGAGGAAAAAGATGGACAGCAGCATAAGATTTTGGAAATTCTTACTATTACAGCTGTATTCTGTCCCTGTGGATTGGATTAAGAAAGCAAACGGCATTGTCTTAGGAAAATGGAAAAAGTAGCAGTGACCAGGAAAATTCTTCATGCGTCTTTACAGTCATGTTTTTTCAATGCACAAAGTTTCAAGTGTTTATCACTCCCTAAGAGGACTTGAAACCTTGGGCGTTTGTTGACCAGCTACTCATTGGTTTGAAGTGGGCTTGTCATATGTAGGGCGGGTGATGATCAGTTTATCAGTGCCACCCTTACAGCTCTCTTCAAATAAGGTAGTAGTGACAAAATCTTCATCAAATTCCGAAAGTAGAGTGTGTTTGACACTGTTCCATCAGTTTCTTGGTGTAGGGAAGCAACAGCTTCCAAAGCAGAGAGGCTACAGTATAATGCAGATTTCAGTTGACTGAGGAGGTAGAACTGTAGACATCTTGGCAACTTTCCCATGTTTCAGGACCCATTCCAGCTTGTTTTGTGATGCTGACCCTGGAATTAAAACATCTCCTGAAAGGCAGAACTGTTCATGGAGTTTGAGTGACTGTTTGTGTTCTGAGATGCCGAGTAATCCCTATGTGCCTATCTCAATCCCTAAGTTTGAGAACTTAAAGGTTCCGTTAATTTTAACTCCTAGAGTTGTACCCAGGCCTGTGCTTTTATCCCAGCTTCTCGTTGATGCCTCTTTCATCCTCATGTACGCAAGGCAGTAGCGTAATCCAGGTGAAATCCTGTAGCAAAACAGAAGTGAGCAGCAAGTGTTAAAGCAACAAAATAACTCTTTTCCTTGCTGGGAAAGAGGGCTACATGTCCAGTAGTATGAAGAAGTGCAATGGAATGGGAAATGTGGAACATCTAAATTAGAAAATTTAAAACTAAAACTGGGCGTGGGGAGATTGGCACAAAGAAAGTCCCTGTCAATCTGCTGTGCTGCCTGGAGTTGGGACTAGGAAGAAAAGATATGACCAGCTTGAGCATCTGGGAGGCATTCTGTAGCCTGGACCTAGTCACCAAAGTGCTGAGACTTTTAGCCAAGTATATATATTTTTACCAGTAGCTGGTCAATCTGCTGACCAAAAGTATAGTTTGAAGGCTCCAGAGACCTCTGGTACCCCTCAAGAACTGTTTCTTACCCATCTCTGGCCACCCTGGAGATAGGTTAAGTGTTGCTGCTTGGCCTGTTACCTTTCAACCATACCTTGTGTAGCATCTTTCCTCTCCTTCAGTGTCTGTCTCAATCCAGATGTGCTCCAGCCTCTTCTCTTCCATGTTAGATGTTGCTCCTTAACCTAACACAAAGTGGGAACAAGGTGGTAGGAGAGGTGCAGGTGTTCCAGTCCCTCTTCTCAGTGGAGTGTTAAGAAAGTTAGTTGGCTTGGCCTTTGAGCACACATGATGTTTACAGTACTCTTTCCTGTCACCTGCAACTGTCTTCTGCACCTGGGAAGTGTTCAAGGATGCAGCATTCTGAAAATGGCTCATCTGGGTTAGAGAATAGCTTAGGGTCAAGGTGAAGCTGGGTTTTGAACAGGGTTGTGTGGAACTGGGAGGCTACTTCTGTGCCAGGATCATCACTGTGCTGGAGGGACTCCACTCACCAGTACCCATGGATGTTGGGAGGAGCCAGGCATTTGGACAAGCGGAGATAGGTCAAAATATTTGTGTTAAGTAGCAGGAGTAGAAAGAGGTTGCTGTGATAATGCCTATCCTTCTTCACTTCTTTTATTCTGAATTAAAGAGTAGGTAAAGAATGTCCTCCTGGCTCAGTGTGTTACTGGATGTGCACAGTGGGTGTTTTGTCAGTGTTAGGAGTCCGCTTCATTCTCTGCTGTTTGCGTGGAAGGAGGAAAAATAGCGGTTCATGTGCTTCAGAGAACACACAAAGCACTATGAGCCTCTGCTTCGCTCCCTCTCGCCTTTAGTCCAGTAGTTTACTTACATTACATTTTTCACTGATTTATGAAACACCTTGTTATGAGATCAGTATTTGTTTAGAAATAGGAGTACAATGAAACAAAACCTCTGTGTTTGTTTTTTTCTTCTCTCCGCTGGATTTATCACCTAGAACTCATTTCCTAACTACAACCCAAATACGGAAGGCAGGAATGAAAGTTGGACTTTGCTCGTTCATTTTTTTTCTCCTGAACAGTTATCAGTGCCAGCTGTGATGGAGAGGGGTCAAGGAGATTTATGTAAATATGTCTTTCTAGTCTCTTAAAGTCTCTTTTTGTATTGCTTCAGTGATAGTAGACAGAGAAGTGAAGTTGGCCAGTTAAATAGGAATATAAGTAAGGACAAGAATTAAGAAGCAAAACTCAAAATGTCATAGAGCTTCTTCCTCTGGAACCAGATTAGTTTTAGGTCATTTTAATGCTGTATTAAAAATAAAGAGTGATGATACTATCTCAGAGCAGGAAAGGAGGAGGCGGTGTTGAGGAGAACAGAAATGAGCAAGTAAAACGAAGTTACTATGTGAAACCAACAAAGGTGGGAGAAAGAAGGGAGTATGGAAACACTACAGGTGGCGGAACTTAAGGATTGCAACTGGAGAACCTGATGTAATGGAAAACTTGATTTTAATGGATTAGAAGTCTTTAAAATGCACTGTCCCAAAGATAATATCTTCTGGGGGTTTTGTTTTAATTGCTACAGGCTCTGAAAAGAATACTTCATTGAAGAAGCTTGGGGGTGAGCTTTATTTGACTAGCTTGGGTTTTTTTCCTACTTCTTATTAGTATCTTCACATGCATTGTCATTTCTTGCTTTCACAAAGAGTTTATATTGAAAATTTTTTTACGTGCTTTTCACCACAGCAAAGTATGCTTCTCTCCATGCTGATTCCAGTATGCAATGCTATGGGTTTGGGGAAGAGTGGCTGGAAAGCTGGCAGGAAAGTACCTGCGAGTGTTGGTCAACACTCGAACATGAGCCAGTATGTGCCCAGGTGGCCAAGAAGGCCAGTGGCATCCTGGCCTATGTCAGCAATAGTGTGGCCAGCAGGACCAGGGCAGTGACTCTACCCCTGTACTCGGGACTGTGAGGCCACACCTGGAATCCTGTGTCCAGTTCTGGGCCCCTCACTGCAAGAAATTGAGAGGCTGGAGCATATCCAGAGAAGGGCAACAAGGCTGGGGGAGGGTCTGGAGCACAAGTCCTGTGAGGAGCAGCTGGGGGTGTTCAGCCTGGAGAAAAGGAGTCTCGGGGGTGACCTTATCACTCTCTACAACTCCCTGAAAGGAAGCTGGAGCAAGTGGGGGTCTGTCTCCTCCCCCAGGTAACAAGAAACAGGACAAGAGGAAATGGCCTCAAGTTGCGCCAGGGGAGGTTTAGATTGGATATTAAGAAGAATACCGTCTTCACAGAAAAGATGGTCGGGCACTGGGATAAGCTGCCCAGGGTGGAGTCACCATCCCTGGAAGCATTCAAAGAAATGTGGATATGGCGCTTCAGGTCTTTGTTTAATGTCCACCATGGTGTTGGTTCTGGGTTGATGGTCGAACTCAATAATTTTAGAGGTCTTTTCCAATGTTAGTGATTCTATGATTCCAGTTTAGAAGAACTCTTCTTGAAGTCATATCGCACCAGAATTAACTTTAACTTGTTAGCTTACCATAAGAAATTCTAAGGAGAAAGCTGGTTTTTTGGGTGTTGTTTTCATTTGTTTCAAATAAACTGAGCACCAAAATATTTTTACAAATAAATGTAAAATTACCAAACCTAGGTATGGATGGAATTTTCCCTGTTAGGTGTTACTGAGGGTTTGCTGTCACGGGGGTCAGAAGTTCACATCAAGATGAATATTGTGTTCTCAAGATAAACATTTCATCTCCACGTTGGACATTTTCTTTGGTGCATTTCGGTGGAGAGAGGCTGGAAACCAGTCACTTAGTAGTCAGCTAGCTCTTGGGTGAGGGGAGGAGAGGCTCATCTGGGGGATGAGACTTCATCCTGTCTAAATGATGAGTCCATTGTGCCCTCTGGGAGTGCATTCCAGGGACATTGCAATGGCTGATCAGCGCGTCCTTACAGCAGTTGCTTTTTTTATAGCAGGTTGAAGAATATTTTTAATTAACTCCCTTATATGGCTGGAATAATTTCCTTGTTATAAAATGTCTGATCTCTTTTTCATAGTGGAATGGGAATGCCCTTGAAAGTAATTTTAGTTCTGAATTAAATGCATCAACTGATATTAACAGTTCAGAAATAACCAGGTAGTAAGTGGTTATAGTTGAAGTGTTATTTTATGCGCTTTCATCAGGATATTTGAAAGAAATTTATTTTATTTATATTTCTCATCTCAGGTACAGAAAAATAAGTAAAATGGAAGTTTAATGTGTTAAGTGAATTTTTACGTAGTTATATTTAAGTACATTGAACAACCAAATGTAATTTTAGTATTGCTCGGTTTCTTGATACTAGTAAAACATATTTTTCTGTAGATTGAAAATTTAATGTTAATCATACCATTTTTTGATAGAATAAGATTTTTTTTTTAAAAAAGCTTGGAAGATAGAAAATAAAGTCAGGGATGACCAGATCCAAGCTTGGGACATAACAAAAATATTCAGTGAGTGAATATGAAATCTTGCTTCAGGTTATTAATGCTCTGTAAACAGTTGTAAACAACATTAGACAATAGTACAGAACTTTGGAAGAAATTCCAGTATTAGATAAAACAGATTATTTATTTTCCCTTTTCCTAGGTTTTGATAAAAAAGAAAATAATGTAGCAGTTTTAAACTCAATGAGCAGAACTTAGTATTTTATGTTTAAACCCACCTTGAAGGTTTTGTTTTACTGCAAATTTGTATGAGTAAGATGTAGCACAAATATTCAGACACAGTAATTTGAAATACAGCTTTATTGTAATACGCATTTTTCTAATTTACACCATCAGGTTTTCTGTAGTAAACTATATAGTGGCAGTTTCTGTGCAGCTCATTGTTTTCTCTGAGTTTATTACAACTAATCTCCTAAGTCTAGAATTGGTATGGAATTTTTATGTACTGGAAATTATTAGGTCTGTTTTTATTAAAAACAGTGCTTATAATTTCCAGGGTTTATAAAAATGTCTGTATGAAAATCCTGTATTTGAGTTGCCCAAGTGGATGTAATGTAGGAAGCGAAACAATAAAATGCTAAAAATTAATGGGAAGCCAGAAAGTAATTTCAGAATTGCTTAACTCAAAATTGATTTTCTACCTGATATGTCATAATCATGTTAATGATTTAAATTCTGTAATCCTTGCTTCCTAAACTCAGAAGTATTATAAGAGATAATGTTAATTTCATTATTTTTAGATTGTTTCTTTGTTCTTAGATGTAAACCTTTCTGTTTAGAAAAGTCTTTTTGGTCAGTAGTTTGCCTTAAATCTATTTCTTTCTGTCCGTTCTCCAGGAAGAACAAGTGAGTAGGTTTTGCTAAAATATTTATCACTCTGCAGTGATACGTGGCAGCTGACTGAAGATAGTTTTTCCTGAAACTATATGGCTTTTTACTTCTAGTCAGAGAAATAATGAACTGTGTGTTCCGGGCAAGTTGAAGTAATGAAACTGTCTGTGCAGTTTCATTCGAGGAGCTGTGAATCACACATTGACAATGTATCTTTTATCCTTTTCTCTTTTCTTGTGCCTGGCCTTGTTAACAGAATTTGATACGGAAGTTTTTCACGTGTTTGGTGGCTTTATGCAGATGTCACTGAGCTGATCAGATAAGCTTACAGTGTTGCAGAGCCCTCGCGGGAAGTAACCGCAGCTAAGCGAGAGAGCAAATTTCTGGGAAAGGAGACGGTTCTCCGAAAGTGAATTCATATCCAGCATGAGGCAGTATGTGCAAGTTCCAACTGTTGAGCAAGAAAAAGCCTATGATTATAATTCTGCTTTTGAACCGAGACCATGTATGTGCTTGGGTAGGTGAAATTGCCATTTTTTGATAGTGGGGGCTGTATCTTACTGCTGTTGTTGTGTAGAATAAATACAGTAAAAAGGAGTACCCATGCAGCTGGTAAATGTGTACAGTTTTAACATGTAAAATGCAGATTATAGGGCTCCGTTAGCAGAAGAGAATGTGCATGTTTGAACTTGATAAAAATCCCACTATTGGAGAAGCAAACAAGTATTTTTTAAACCTTTTACATTAACTATCATGTTACAGTGTGGAATTCTCTGTAGCGATTGCTTGAACCTTTATATTTGCTTGTATAAAGTGATGTAAAGATGTCTGCAAGGGGGAGGCCATTAAAATGCAAATTTTACCTGACACTAAAAAGGAATTTCTTAGGATTTTTTCTCAATAAACCTGCATAGAATGGAACAGGTTCTTTTTACCTGTGTTCTACAGACCTGCAAAAGAGTTTATTTACGTGAAATGAATGTGTTCATTTGGATAAATTTTTATCTGTGTTAAATTGGTATCCAAGAAGTAGGGAATCCGTTTTCAATTACTCAGCTTCAATCCTTCTTTTACAAGATTCATCGTTTTGGTCTGTGTAGTAAAATGTTCCTAAATTTTTATGGGTTACTTTTAATGCAAGTTGCTGACTTGAGTTTTGTGGGATTTTTTTTTTTGTTGTCTTTTTTTTTTTTATATTCATACATTCTTTAAACCTGTTCCTATGATTTTATTAATCTTTCATGGTTATATCAAAATGGTATAA
This sequence comes from Ifrita kowaldi, assembly GCA_013398055.1. Taxonomy (NCBI): domain Eukaryota; kingdom Metazoa; phylum Chordata; class Aves; order Passeriformes; family Cinclosomatidae; genus Ifrita; species Ifrita kowaldi. Next base: position 165,862 of record VZRS01012923.1, read on the forward strand.
CTGAGCAATGATTAGTAGTTTTTCCACAAAATCCATGTCATGACTGTTAATTGTTTTGATTTTTGCTTTTGGTTGTCATTTTTTTCTGTGTTGTTTGGAGTGCCTGTCAGTTTTATTTCTGATACTGTTCTGCTTGGAGGCTGAAAGCTTTGACAGATTAAATCTCCCTTTCTGATACTTGAATGTTCTGTTTAATGTAGGAAGTTCTTTTGATTGTATTAGAGTCATATTAATTTTAGGTTTGTACTTTGATGATAGAGAATTTTTGACAAGTTTATGGTTTTTTTCCATGTAAACAGTTCTGTAATTAAATACATAGCAATGTAAAGATACTACTGAAAATCCAAAATGAGGAGAAAATTTCAAATCTTATGCATTTTTACTGTTAGGCCTTTCTTTGGTGTCAAAATTCACCATGTGCCATAAATTTGAAGAGCAGTATTCCAACAATATTATGTTTCCATTAACTGAAACCCTCTGGTAAGGCTGCCAGAATGAGTTGGTACTGTTATCTGATCTTTTTTTATCCATCTCAAAGGAGTAACTGTATCCAGATTTTATGTTAAATTTATGTAATTAACACAGGTTTAAAACACCATTTTAAGATTTAAATTGCAGTTCTTTGCAAAGATTTTCTTCTTCTGTCACTTAAAGGAGAAAGTAATTCTAAAAGTATTTTTAATTGCCTGTCTTGAAATATTTTAGAATATTTCCTGCTCTTGTTATGTTTTAGATAGTTGTATCAAAATATTTTGCTACAGTTATTGTTAGAATATGTTTCTGTATTTAGTAGTAATCAAACATACTGTTTACTGTGGACCAAAGTTAATGGTCAGCCATAAGGTAGAAAACAAGTAGGAAGACCAAGTAAAAAGAGTGCTGAGCCAAGTGCAGAGTTGCATACCTAACTCAAGAACTATTTAGCAATGTTATGTCTTTTTTGGTGGATTTTGATGATCTTACTTGAATTTCCCAACACAGAATGATATACTAGACACTAATACAGCACTCCTTTCTTATTATGATTTTACGTTTAAAATGTTGCCCAGCATTGCTCTCAATAGAATATTTTTGTAGAACTGTCTAAATTATTTCTGTTTTAAGTCAAGTAGGATTTTAACCTCTTTTCATACCTGCATTTTCCAGTGGCATATTAAAGAACTTTGATTTTATCTACTTTATACCTGCAGCTTTTATGTAAATCTAACATTTGTTAGACCTCTGTGAGTAAGACATCAGCAGGAGTGGTATGAAGAACTTGACAGCAGTAAGAAAGTACTGTTTAACAAAAAAATTCTCACTATTCCAGTTGTTTAGTCCTTGAGTGTTTTTTGTTTTCAGAATTATGTATTGAAGTCGTAACTCAGTGTTGATGTTACTGGTGATACAGGACTCTAATTCATGAGCTGGGGAGAATTTAAGACCATTGGGGAGAACTTAGAGTCAACAGTTTTAAAGTCATAGGTCTGTCTTCGATAATTGTTTTTGATTAAATAAATTCCAAGAATTAAGTTGTCAAAGTATGAGCAGAATACAGTTTTTGACCAAAAGACAAATAGTATCAGAGAACAGATGTAATAGAGGGAGAATGTCTTCTCCTGTAGAGTCTTGTAAATAAAACTAAGTACAGTAGGTGGAATCTTTGTTGTGAATCTCCCAGATGTTCTGATAAATAGGTTTAAAAACCACTAAGATTACTTACACATTTTAAGTAAAGAAATAAAAGTCATGATGCTTTTGCAGATAAATTTTAATCATCAAAAGTTTCTGCCAAGATACCCTTTATTGTTTTGCATTTTTTAGTATTTTCAGCAAAGTGTTGTACAATTTTTTTGAGTATGTAAATGGATACCTTTAATAAGGCATTTGTAAGGTATTTAGCTACTCTGAATCCTTCAGGTGTTGAGACTTGGAAGACATGATCTGCATGTATGCTTGATATATTATCATTGAGTGTATTATTGTTTACTCAGTGGCTCTTGTGCATTAGAGCTGCTTTGGTGTTGATCTGAGGCCTGACCAGTGAGTTAGTCTGATGCCCACTGAAATACTTAAAACCCGATTTGTAAAGAAAATTTTTTTAAAAGAGTATAAGTCTACCCTGGTAAACAGTTGGACAGATAGTTAGAAATGGTTTGTTTGGGTTTTTTTGGTGTGTTTTTTGGTTTTTTTTGTTGTTGTTCCTTGTTTTAACCTAACTCCAAAGTTCTAGTAGTTCTTAGTGCTAGAAAAAAGACCAAACAATGCTATGCAGGTTTGTTACCTTTTTAGAGCAGGCAGTGTGACTTCTAAAATTAATAAAATTGAACTTATGTGCATTTGTTCTGATTCTGTGGATTAGTAGTAGAGTAGAAATGAGATCAGAAAAATTTATTTCTTAGCTTCAAGGGACTTTCATTTCACTGATGCCCAGTAAAAGGAAGGATAAGGGAAGGAATGCAGAGCTTGTTTCCTATATTATGGTTTATATTGGTTTATATGGGTGCCTTTAAAACAGATTTCATTGTTTCCTTTTTTTTTAATAATGAATGTAATCACATTTGGATGTTTTGAAACAGTCATTCAAAATGAAGATAAACCCGCAAATGAAGTAGCTTGGGTTTTAATGTGACTAAATTTTAAAATGCCTTGACTTTCCTGCATTTTTTTAAGTATGGATGGCTGGTGCATTTCTAGTACCCGAGATGCTTGCATATTTTCTCATGTATTGTAGTGTGATAGTTGTTTTGCTTCTTTGACTTCCTTGTACTTGCTTTCAATTCCCGTGATTTTGCTTTATTGCTGATAGCAAGCTGAGTTCAGTGTTATCTTCTTCCTCCGTGCTTATCAGCTTGTCCCTTCAAATGAGTCCCTAGAACTGCATCCTAAATCCCGTTGGGTAAATCTCTCTGCAGGAGTTTGCTGCTGCTGTGCTGCGCTGCGACCTCGCTACAAGCGTCTGGTAGACAACATATTTCCTGAAGATCCAAAAGTGAGTCATGACTTTAAAATTTTGAGGATTTGGTGTTTGAAAATTTGTGGTTATAGTTAGTGCTTTAGCAATTTTTAAAAATTTTCTTTTTTCTTTTCTCTTTCAACATCTTACCATCAATTCTGCTTTAGCACTTAATAGTTTCAAGAGAGGTTAGTAGAATAATTTATCTACAGAGGGACCAATATGGATCATCTGGTCTGATTCCATTTCCAAAACAGGGCTGCACACTGAAGAATAAAATTAGTATGTTTTGCTCAGAGAAACAGAGATTTAATTAAACAAGGTATTCTGCTGCAGAGATAGCACTTAACTTCATCACTTTTTAGAACCACAAACTCCTGCTTTCTTGTGGTTGCAGGTGTGAACATTCTCTGGTTTTCTACGGGATTATAATTTTTTAACTCTTGACTTACTGACTGTGAGCATTTTTATAGTTCTGATAGACTGTTGTGACCCAAAAAGGTTTTTCTGGTGTTTTTTTAAAAATTTCTCCAGGTACCTACCTACAATTTTATTTCTTCATTTCACTGTAACAGTCTTGGAGCTATATTAATGCCTAACTCTTACTCTCTGTGAAAATAAATAACTTGTGTGTACCATTTAGTAACACCTATGTCTACACATAATCATTTGACAGTTCAGACTGATCAAGAGCTTATGTTTCTGCTGCTCTATTTTTTTAAGTGTGGTACCAAATTTTTGTATTTTTTGTTACAGTAGAAATAAGCAGAACAGTCAGTGTTTGCATAATATTTGGCTTATATGTTAAAGTTGAAGTATTTGGGCTTTTCTTTTAAATTGTGTTGTTACTGAGTGCCAGTGATTATGTAAGTGCATGTTACGGGCTTTAAGGGAAATGTTTTTCTGTGTATACAGTATATTGGATGCGTGTAATAGTATGGTTTTGTAGATTTATTTGTTCTGATCTAATTTTTGATACAGGTGTAGAAACACCTGGAATTGCTACAATTGTAGTGTTCTAGTTTAAGCTAAACTCAGTAGCTCTGAGGTGACACTTTTTAGTCTCTGCTTTGGTTAATATTCCTTGGCTCAGTGCAGGACACAGGCCAGTCCACAATGTTTCCCTTGAGTTGCAGACCTTCTCTAAAGTATGAGATTTGCCTGGTAGAATCCATTAATCAATAATGAGTGTTTTAGAAGCTTCTAAGTAATTTATTTGAAAAATAAATGTTCTTATTAACTTCCAGAAAAAAAAAAAAAAGATAAAAATACAAAAAGCCTTATCCTGCTCACCTGATAGTTACGATTATAACCTCATCTGAGTAGATCCATGTTACAGTTCATGTTGGAACTAATATGTTAATCTTTGATCTTGTTCTGCCAATTAGCCTTCAGGTGCCTGGGGGTCAGCCTTGTTCAAGATCTCACACTGAAGGAATAAAATATTTAAACTACGATATAAAATATTTAAACTACAATCTTGTTTGTATATTTTATCAAAATTATGCATCAAATATACTTTGAGGTGGGGATGGGAACAAAAAAAAATTACATTGTGCTAGTAGGAAAGAAGTGTGTCTTAGAACTGGTCGCATATCTCACTATATACCTTCTCTTTCCCTCACAAAAAGATGGTGGAGCAAGCTAGTTGCTTCACTTCCTTTAAAAATATTTCTGTTGTTTAATGTTGCTGATTTTTGCAGCTAAGCTAATGGCAGTTTTGCTCAGAAGTTTGGAGTATTTTTTCAGTAGCTTATTTCCGTCTGTAAGGCTCTGATCTTTAAATGTCAACTAGAAAAAAAGGAAAAACACTTGGAAAGCTTTATATTTCCTATGAACTCTTTAATTTTCTGTTTTCTATTTCTGTTTTTAGGATGGTCTTGTTAAAGCTGACATGGAGAAGCTGACTTTCTATGCAGTTTCTGCACCAGAGAAGCTAGATCGAATTGGGGCTTACCTGGCAGAGAGACTGAGCAGGGATGTTGTCAGACATCGCTATGGGTAAGGAGAGAAGTCACAGCATTAAAAATAGATGCTAACAAGTCATGGAATTTCATCATATTTGTTCTGATCGAGTCTGGAAGGCAAGACAGCCCCTTTGTGGTCAGTTAACCTTGTCTGGCTGCCAGGTGCCCATCCAGCTGCTCTCACTCCTCAGCCAGATGGAGAAATGGAAAGCTCATGGGTTGAGATAAGGACAGGGAGATCACTCAGTCTCATCATGGGGAAAAAGAGACTTAACCTGGGTAGAATTGATTTAATAATTGCCAATTAAAGACAGAGTAGGATAGTGAGAAGTGAAAGCAAAGCTTAAAAACATCTTTCCTCCAGCCCTCCTTCTTCCCAGGCTCAACTTCCCTTCCAAGTCCTTTACCTCCACCCCCACCAAGCAGTGCAGATTAGGAATGAGGACTGTGGTCAGCTCATACCGTCTTGTGTCTCCTGCTCCTTCTTCCTCACACTCTTATCCTGCTCTGGCCTTGGGTCTGTCCTTGTAGACAGTCCTTCAAGAACTGCTCTAGCATGGCTTCTTTCCTCAGGGTTGAGTCCTTCAGGAATAGGCTGCTCCAGCGTAGTCCCCCGTGGGATCACAGATCCTGCCAGAAAAGCTCCTGCATGGGCTCCTCTCCATGGGGCCTGCCAGGAACCTGTTCCAGCAGGCCCTTTCCATGGGCAGCAGCTTCCTTCAGGGCACATCCATCTGCTCCAACAGGGGGTCCTCCGTGGTCTGCACTATGGATATCTGCTTACCTGTGGGCACTTCCAGTGTCCATGAGGGGCTCAGGTTTGGGAACTGGTGGGTTGGTCTTGGAGCTGACTGGAGCTGGCTGCGTCTGTCATGGGAGCAGCTCCTGGTTTCTCACAGAAACCACCCCCGCAGCCCCATGCTGCTAACCTGGCTATGTAAGCCTAATACAACCTTAAATGTCAGTCAGGATATAGGGAAACAGGGGCATCTTTCTTTTGAGCCCTTTTGGCTAATTCAAATATTTAAGTGAGAAATACTAAGTCTAAGAAGTGGCAGGAATTGGCAAAGAAAAGCAACATCCATCACAGACCATCATTTTTTGGCCTTCATGACATCAGAAGCTGTTTTTATAACTTTATAGAAAGGGTAAATGGCCAACACTCAATTCCATACTTACCTCCCTCCTACACCACCACCCACCCCCCAAAAAAAAAAAAGAGAGAAAATATGGATGTAGGAAATAGCCCTAAGTGTCATTTTTAAACAATGGTAAATATGTGCTTTCCATTCTTTCTTTTCTATTTTTTGTGCTAAGATCCTAAATTGAACTTATTGAGTTAATGATAAATGTAATATGTGTTTATGTGAGTCTCTCTAATTAATTTTCAGTTATGTTTTAATTGCCATGGAGGCACTGGACCAACTTCTAATGGCTTGCCATTCTCAAAGCATAAAACCATTTGTGGAAAGTTTCCTTCATATGGTGGCCAAGCTTCTGGAATCAGGCGAACCAAAGCTGCAAGTCCTTGGGACTAATTCTGTGAGTAAGCTCAGATGCTAAATCAAATCAGAGTAAATCTTTGCTTGGGAAAGTAGTTTGAGAAGTCTTAAAGGATCTGCCAGTTGATATGAATTGAAAGATGCTGTCTGTAGCAGGGTGTATCCTTTGGGCCTAAACACAGAGCAGATACCAGCTGGAGGCAGATAAACCGTTTCCCTTCAGTGTCCCAAATTCTTTTGATGTCTGGGCTCATTCCCTCCAAAAATAACTTCTGGAAGGAACAGAAAAGCTGTTCTGTGAGTACATATTTTAAGTCTTTAAGCAGCCCTCCTGGAGCCAGTGTATAGGTAAGACAGAGTTTTGTTTTCTGGCAATGTAGGCTACGTGGAAAGAGTCTTGTTAGCTGCAAAGTAGCTTTGACTATTGCAATCTTACCATTTTATCATCTTAAATATTTCAGGATTCAGATCCAGGCTTGAAGAGTGTAACTAAAAGTGTCAAAATGAAGATTTAGAGATCTAGTTTTCCAGTTAGAGTGATGGGTACAGTCAGGGTTATAGCTCTGTCATATTTCCCTTCTAACCATTGAATTTTCCAGCTGGTAACGTTGGAATCTCATAAATTCCAGGATTGTGATGTAGACTGTTTTCACTTATAGTGACTGCTTTTACATGAGTATAGAGTAGTGCTTGCGTTTCATGTAAATTATTGCCATTGTCAGCAGTCAGCTGGTTCTTTGTGCAATCAGTGAAACTGTTGGGTTTTTGGGCTTGATTCCCAGCTGATGAAATTAGATGGAGTTGCAGTTCAGGAAGACAGGAGGGTGTAGTAAAGTGACGCTACCCCAGAGCAGAATTTCTTGTTGTGATGGAATAAAGAGAGTTTTGCTGTAATGTAGGGTAGAAGTGTCCCCTCGTTCCCCCACTAGCAGGGCAGCTTTACTGAGGATAATGAGATCTATATCTCATTGTACATATAAAATTTTACTTATTTATTTAAATACTTTTGAGCCAGGCTACCCTGCTTATTTTGATTTGTTTGTATAATAATGCCTGGGCAAGTCCTCTTAGGGAAGTGGTTTTTGAATTTGTTTCCTGGGCTGCCAAATGGCAAGGTGTACATCACTTTCCAGTGGTTTAAAATCCTTGGTGGCAAACAGTTACTGCTAATCTCCACTCTGATGTACAAGGCATGTGTCACTTCAAAATGCATGTTACTGAACAGAACTCCACCATGGGGTAATCTGTTTGATATTCCTGTCGGTTCCTAAGTCTTTTGTGAGTAAAGGAGATTAATGGACTTCCTGAATTAGGAGATAGTTTGTGTTTGTATTCTATAAAATTCAGGGAAAAAAAAAAAGTTTCCCTAAATAAGAGGTGAAGTTCTGTGAGAATTTTTATGGCTCTCCAATAGTATTCCAAAACCTTATTTTAACCTAACTGCTAATTTCCCTAGGTGCCTTCTAGAGTTAATGAAGACAAAGGATACAAGTCTATTTGTATTGACTTCAGAGGAACAAAGGGTAACAGCTTGTCTGTTACCAAGGGCACTGCTCTACTGTGTTCTTAAATAAATTTTGTTAGATTAGATTAACGAGGAAAGTTTACTGCCATATTCAGCCTTTTTTCTCTCCTCCAGAAGGAAATAAACAAGCAAACAAAAAACCAAGAGGAGATGGTATGGTGACTGAATAATGCTTCATATGCTTTAGCTATTCTGATGTACCACTTCGGAGTGCAAACTGGTATTGTGTAGAAGAGAAGACTGGGCTGCATATAAAGTAAATGTCTTTAAACTGGTGAAAAGTCAGGCAACCTTTAGAAAATTTTACACAGTATTTTTAGGCAACTCAGTTTAAGGCCCCTAGAAATTTATAGTCTGCTTACATTTAAAATATATGGGGTATGATTGTGGTTCCAAGTAGATTTTGATTATTTTCTACCCAAAGCTACAGTGAGGTAGAAAGGCAGTGATATCTTTGAAGTAAAATTCAAGCCTCTTTACTTGAGCTGTAGAGTTATTTCAGCCTCACAGATTTTGCTTCAGCTGTGGGACTCCTGTGATTGCTTAAAAGTCAGGGTTTCAAGTGAGGCAAATCTCTGTACTGACCATCTTTAAGTAATTTAAAGGCTTGAAAAGATTTGGAAACTCCCACTGCCTTCTGAGTGTGTTTTACTGACTTCCAAATATTTGGTTTTGGGTACAGTACTTACTGTACTTGGTGCTCTATATTTTAGGAAAAAATGAAACTTTCACATAGCTGTTTGTCATCTTAAATTCATTTTGGACTTTAAACTCCATTTAATTTATAATAGTAGTTGATTTATTTTTGAAAAGCAAACCTGAAGATGACTATTTCAGACAAGTAATTGTTTGGGTTTTATTTATATACTTTTAAGCCTGATCTTCGGGTTGCGTATAATTAATTCCTGTGATCTTTTATATGTTGCATTTATAAGTTATGTTAGCTTATTTCCTACAGCAGCAGTGATTTTTTTTTTTTAAGATAACATAATTGTAAATCTATTTATGTAAGGCAGATACTTAAAAACAGGTAAAATTCGATAATGGATATACTGAATAGGTGTTGGGGTTTTTTTTTATGTAGACCAAATTTCAGGTTGATAAGTCTGTCAGGTTCAAAATGGCTTTTTCTAGCATGGAAGATATTTTTATAGACCATGTGCTAAGATAGCATATGCTGGTGAGAAATCTGAAAAAATGTGGTGGGAAAAAGTGATATCTCCTTGGCTTATGTGTTACAGGATCTGAAGGCTGATTGCAATAAGCTTTTCCTTAGTAATTTATGACAATACTTTATTTCTCTCTCAAATTTTCTTGCAGAATTTCAGTAACTGAGTAACATGTAAAACATCTTCATTGCTCATGTACAAATAATTAAATGTATTGCTTAGGTCCATAATGTTTATTACTAGAATAGAAGTGACGAGCTTTAAATCTTCGACCATGTGGTCAAATTTTTTTTGAATAAGAGATCCAATGTATATCCGTTATCTATATCCAATTTATTGGATATAGATATTTCTATTTCTATCTATAGATATGTCTATTTCTAAAGAAAATTTCTTTAGTCAGCAGCTTGTCAAGAACAACTGGATACATAATTTAGTAAAACTTTCATCTTAATCCGTTTTTACAAGACTCAGTGAAATACCAAACATTTTAAGGTAATTTAGAATGCTGATGGGGTGAATTTTTTGTATTTTGCCAGTGAGATATTGGGGTTTCATGTGAAAAATAGCAGATAATATGTGGAAACCAGTGTCACCACATTCTAATTATGTACCACAAATGCTTCCTTAGTTGATAGGGTGCTTCCTTTTATAAAGAAACTATGAAGTTTCTTTGTAGGAGCAGTGAAATAATGATCCCATCAGTGACAGTGTTGAGCTTCCTGTGCATGAGGAGGTGGCTGTTATTGCTGGTTGTCATCATTTGTTATTTAAACGAAGATAAGCAGTATCCCAAGTGGAAAATTATCAACCAGTGCCTGTCTTTCATATTTGTTGGTGTTGGCTGATAAAAGCAGTTGGTTTGGGCAGCATTGAAGTGCCTAAGTGTGTAAAAATAGTATAAAATGTCAACACTTTGAAATTAAGCAATGTCACAATTAATATTCCCAGTAGGGTACTGTTTGCCTTTTCTGCAGTGTGCTAATCTGGAAGTACGCAATGGAAATTTACCCTTATTGCAAGATGCTTCTGTCATTCCATGTACCAATACAGAATTATGTGCTGGTAGTGATTTAATACAGAATGGAACAATTCCACCTCTAGGATGCCTGCTCTGTCTTTTTAATAGGAGTTAAAGCTCAGGGAGACAGATTAACACACAGTGCTCTTTCTCATCATGTAGATTATTAAATTATCTCGGAAATTGTGTGTCTGCATCTGCTAGAATTTGAGTGAGTCCTTTAAGGTCACTCAAAGTTAAGTGTTACTTCCCCCACTCATACTTGTGCTGTCTGGTTTTGGAGATCCATGGCCACACTATCACGGCCCTGTAAGCTAACATTCCATTGCTGATTTTGTTACATAACTGTACGTGTGGTGGTCAGGAGAATTTTCATCCAAGGGGCACAAAGTAAAATAGAATGTGAAATTATCCATCCTATTCCGATAAACTGAAAGTGTCAGGTGACCCTAGGTATTAATAAAGAAACTAAATCACCGATTTTCATTGCTGAGAACGTTATATTGAGGTTATTTGTTGTGATCATTTTAATACTATATTTGTAAAGTTAATGTATTCAGTGTTTGAAGCTTTTCTCTTTAGGAAGGTTGAAGTGCTTGTCCTTCTGACATTTGTTTGTTGAAGTGCATACATAACATTCACACTTCTCATTAAGGCTGTAGTGTGTGGTTTGTAAGAGTCTTATGTTTATAGATCATGACTTCCCATGTGACAGTTTCATAATAATGAAATGCAGTACCTTGTCCTATAAAAGGTGGTAACTGCCAGTATCAGCACCCTCTTTCCCTGTTTGAAACAAGGGAAAATTTGCAGGCTGTAGAAGACAGATTGGAGAGCTCAGATATGAACAAAATACTGCTCAGGTCAAGCCTACTGTTCTTACAGGCAGATACTTTAAGTAACATAACTCAAATATGATGCATGGTGATTGTTCTTGAAAAAAACTAACCAGGGACCATTAAAAGTTGTGATTTTTCTCCTAATGTACTTGGTACATAACGGTGATAAAATAGCATAAATGCATAGAAAAAATTTTGTCCTTGAGAACCTGTATGATTTTACAGGACTTGCACAATCTCTCTCTCCTTGGTAATATGATCCAAATTTCTTGACTCAGTCTGGAACAAACATCTGAATAAATAATATGTTTCTTTTTCACTTTGTGATAGATTTGTATGTTTTTATACTGATTGAATTTTATTGGTTTCAAAGTGAATGGAAATAAGGTACAACCAATGTAAGTTCTTTTCTGTACCTTCTGTATTATAAAATATAGAAGATGCTTGTCCTGGTAAAACTTCCATAGATTACCATTGGGTGCTTGCAAGCATTTACTGTGACTAAATGACATGTTTACATCTGTAAAAGCTTTGTAAGTAATTTCTAGGCAAGTGCTTGGGACTTTCGTGAGAGTTTTATCCTTTTTTTAGATTGAATAATTTTTATGTTTGAAGTTTATTTGAAAATACATGCTTAGGAGTAAAATATTCTTTAACAACGATAACAAGAGCACCACTGCAAAGCAGAGTAGAGACTGATGTTTACTGTAAAAACTTAAAATTTCTATGATGAAACGGAATTTTACATTTTACTGGACGACAGCGCACAACTCAAAACTGTTACCACAATCAGCTTTCCTGTGGCCTAAATGCTCAGTCATCTGAATGCTAATCCTGGATTGTGCTTCAGAAATGCTGTATGTTCAGTGGGTGAAAATGTTTTGTTACACACATGAGGTCATAAAAAACCCTTGCACTCCCTGGTTCTCTTACTGTGCATGCCATTTTGAAAGGTGTGACTTTCGTGTGTTTGTGTCCCTGCTGCAAAGCTGCACCTTGATACAGGAGAAGTGCTCAGAACGAGGGAGTCCCTGACACTTGCTTGGCCTAAATTCATCATTTATTCTTACAAAGCAGTTTCTTGGTACACTAAATCTTTCTGCTAACAAAACAGTTATTAGAGTTTATTAAGCTTTCCTGTTGGAAGATCCTGTCAATCAAATAATTTAGTGCCTCAGATAATATTAATCAATATTAAATGCTACATGAACTAATACTCTCATTCTTGCAGCCATTCCCACAGTGCTCTGTGTTCTTCAAACTTTTTGTTTTTATTCTTTTCCATGCTTTTATGGAAGTTTTCTGGGTGAATCATTTGTAGACTTGAACATATGAATGTCTGGAAAATACTAAGATCATATTGTTCAGGGTTTGTTTTAAATCTTTGGTCTTCGTGCCTTATTGAGATGTAAGGACTAATGAAATTCTTGTCTGCAAAAAAAAAAAAAAATTGAAATCTATTTCTGTTTTGCTAGTAACAATTCCATGAAGCATTTGCCAGGGTCTCTTGGGAAAAAAATTACCATTTTTATAACTCACTCTATTGGAGAAAACATATAGGTGCTGTTTTTTGACTTTTGTCACTTTCTTACCACCTGAAATACAGGATATTCCTAACAGAAGGATTGTAAAACGGGCTCGTGCTATACAATTGTGCTCCATTTTCAGTAATAGCTGAGAATGTATTTTTATGAACTGTGTCATTTTCAGCTGTTGCTGTAGCTTTTAGAGCATGAACTGGTAGTGCAGCTGAGAGGGATAAGTGTTCTAGATAAAACAGAAAAAAAGAATAAACAAAAGAGTAGAAAAAAAGGTGGGGGTTTTTTTCGGAAATACACAGCTTTCACTTTCAGCTTGAAAACCTCAAACCCTCCATAAATCAGTGTGCTGTAGATTATGCTAAAGTGCTTTGGGCTTGTCTGGATGTCTGTGGGTAATGTGCTGATGAAAGCAGGTTCTGCATCATGAAAAATACAAAGGAAATGCCTCAGCCTGTGCTTAGGAATTGATAAAAATGGTGTGAGTAAAAGCAGAGGGGTCTTAATGGGACATCACTCTGCTTCAGGGCAGAACCAGCACTGTGTTCAACCTTTCCTGACGATGTTTTGTTTTGCTTTTTGTTTCCCTCTGTAGTCTATTCTTAGAACTGTCAGTTATGGAGAATCCAAAAGGTTTTAAGGCAGTCTGTTCACTTTAGAAAGGAGGGGTTTCAGTGTCTAACTTACCTTTTGCTGCAGTGTAAGCCTATTACTGCTTTTCCTATTACTGGACAAAGAAAACAATTTATTTCTTCTCTTTTTATAGCTGTCTTCTGTACATTTTAAAACCGATACCTTTTAGGCAGCTGTAGTCTAGGTAATTTAATGTATTTCATTCTTCTTTTACAGATAGTTATCTAACGCTTTGTTCATCTCTTGAATAATTTGAGGACTGTATCAGTTATTCACCATTTTCAGCTATGATGTTTCAGCTGGATGCACCACTTCATTTAAGGGCCTGTTTGGCCCAATTAGATGGCAGAAGTTTCTTTATAGGTATCATGAGTAATGCAGATGTATTAACAGTATATTGTTCTGCTTTTCATGCCATTGTATTGGCATTGACTAAGTTCCTTTTCTTTATTCAGCTTGTTTTGGTGTGTATTTGTACAACTGTCTTAAAATGTTGTTTTGCAATAATCATTCCCAAATTGTTCCCTTGATTTTTCAAGTCCTATTTCCAATTGCTCAAAAACCAGGCATCAAGTGTGCCTACAGCTCTGGCCATCTTAGTGCCCTTTGCAAATTCAATGAGCCCAGCCTGCCATCTAAGTCACTAGTGAAGCTCAAATCATATGTTTGTACTGTGATGATTTACAAGCATTTCCATATTTTTTCCAAACTCTTGCACATCTCTCTTATGGGGAATGTTCTTTTGCCAATGTTTTTCTAGCTTCCCTATGAGAATTCTGTGTATTTTTTTGTCAACAGCATCACTGAAGTTTTGACAGATGCTGCTTCATCTGGATTCACAAAATTTATTTACTTGTCATAGGAGTAAGATGGGTTGATGTGATTTGTTCTTGACAAATCCCTGTTGACTGTTACTTACCCCTTCGACACTTTGTAGATGTTGGCAAATGTGTTTTTTTTCCTGTGTTTTTCTGTGAACAGACTGGCGTTGACTGGATTATAATTCCCTGACTCCTCCTTTTTCCCTTTTGTCAAGATAGAATTGACAGAATACCTCCAAATTTATTTGCCTTGAGTTTTAGTAGGTCAGAATGTTGCTAAGTAACCTGGTAGTGACAGTATTGCATGTGATTGACTGGGCTGCTCTCTACAACTGAAAGAGGGTGTAGTGAGGGGGGTGTCAGGCTGTCCTCCCAAGTTGCAAGAGATAGAATGAGAGGAAATGGCCTCAAGTTGTGCCAGGGGACGTTTAGACTGGATATTAGGGAAAATTTCTTCTCTGAAGGAGTTATCAGCATTTGGAACAGGCTTCCTGGGAAGGTGGCTGAGTCACCATCCCTGGAGTTATGTAAAACATGCTTTAGTGGTGGACTTGGCAATGTTGGGCAAATGGTTGGACCTGATGATCCTAAGGGTCTTTCCCAACCTAAATGATTCTGACAGTTGATGGCACTCACTGTTCAAGTGTTAGATGTTTCCATATTGCATAGTGTGTTGTATTTCATGAAGTTTCACCCTTCCATAACTATCTAAATTAAGTTCTTGTGGAAAGACCTTAGAAAGAAAACCCTCCTATTCAAATCTTTCTTCTCTGAAGTTCTAAAGTGTCATCAAAATTGGGTTCTTACTATGATGCAGTTATTTTATGTTACTTGTTAAATGAAGCTTAGTAGTGATTATTCTATTTTAGGAAATTGGTGTTAAAAGCTTTTTTTAATGTGTTTTATTTTCAGTTTGTCAAATTTGCCAACATTGAGGAAGACACACCTTCGTATCACAGACGCTATGACTTCTTCGTGTCCCGGTTCAGTGCCATGTGTCATTCCTGTGACCAGGATCCAGAAGTACAAACTGAGTAAGAGCCATTCTGTAGGAATTACTGAGAACTGTTGACACATTAATATTCTCTGTAATACAGCTTTTTATTAAGGTGTTTATTGGAGTAGTTCATTCTATATGAAGAAAATTATAGTCTGACTTTTTGAGTAGCATCAAATATTGCATATCTTAGGTAGCTAGAACTCCTAGGATATTTAATTATTATTATATTTAATTATTAATTATTATATTATGTAATTTTACCTGAATAATGCCTACTGGATTGTGTGGATTCTCTCCAGAAAGGCACCACTTGTTAATGTAAATGTGCGAGTTCGTAACTTACTTGAGATATTAACAAGGCTACTTACATGAAAAGCAAAAGCATATATTAAGTCTGCTCTTTGAGAATTACTCATTAAAACTGGGTTTTCTTAAATGTCTGAAGTATGCTTATGTGTGTGAAACTCAAGAGCCTCCACGAATGGGAATTCCAATTTTTCCCATTCTTAAGTAAGTGCCGCAGTTTGTTTTCCTGCGGCTCCCCCTGGAGGATGTGTCCTTCCCAGGAGCAGCTTTTCTGGTTGTTTGTACATCCGTCTTCTTTCCTGCTTTGTGTGTAATCCTATATAAACTATCTCAAAAGGTCTAGAATTATGTTGGATTCATATTAAATGCACAAGACTTTGTTCAGAAATAGCTAAAATACAAGCAGCTACTGGTTTAGGTATTTACAAATTGAAATCTAAACAAGAATATTAACTATAGAACATGGTTACCTCTGTAGCTCATCTTAGATATGTTTTAATTCAGTGAATTTGACTGAGCAAGGGTTAGTTAGGTGTTGTCCATACTTAAATCAAGATTTTAAAAACGAGGGATGGATTTTAATAGAATTAATTAAAAATTTTAGTGAGGCTTGTGCTTATTTCATTTGATAGCTCTACCAGCTTTTTTCTACTTGTTTTCAGGAAGTAAATTCTCTTCCTACCATTTATTATAATGGATAATTTTCTACTACCACTTAAAAAAATAATATTCTGCTATTCATTTCATTGCACAGATTCTCCTGCAAGCTATTTTTGTTTAGTAAAATCATGACAATAGCTAGCAGCTAGACCAAGTCTTTTTTTGAACTTATATTATTTATTTCTTTCTATTATTTCATTGTTGTTGATTAGTTCTCAGTTGATTTCATTCAAATTATTTTAGAATAAAAGTGGTAGTTCCTTTTGTGCATTAGGCTTAAGTTGAGAGAATTATCCTTTGCTTTCCATCTTGTGAATTTTTCAGAAATCTTTAAAGATCTTCTCTGACTAATCCATAGCCTTAATTACAACTTCTAAGGACATGATCATGTGGCTATGCTAGATATTACTTCAGCTGTGTTGTGGTAACTTCACATTTTTCTTCAGCTCTGGAATAGGCTGAGATTGTGCAAAGTTTCAACTGATGAATGCTAAATTGGGTAGAGTTGGTGGGTTTCATCCACGTGACTTTTGTCAGAGGTGATGTACAAAGTTTAAGTCTTCATTGCTCAGTGTCAGCTTTATCCTTGCAGGTCATCTTCTGTTCAGTTGTTTGTTTTCTCAGCTTCCTTACTGCTTTAAAGGTGTTTAAAGAAATCATGGGCAACCTTGGTGATTGGCCAACTTCCCGATTGCTGCTTATGAGAACCTACTAGAAGTGCACACTACTTATTTACTGCTGCCCAGTAGGTACAGAGCCATTCTGGGAGGTGCTCTGTTTCTGGACCTCAGTAATTCCTCTTTCCCTTCCTCAGGATCCGAATTGCTGGAATCAGGGGCATTCAGGGAGTGGTTCGAAAAACAGTTAATGATGAACTTCGAGCAACTATATGGGAACCTCAGCACATGGACAAGATAGTGCCATCATTGCTGTTCAACATGCAGAAAATAGAAGATATTGACAGGTAATTTTATTCCTTGTGTTTTTAAGCAATCTCTAGGCTAAGTTTTTATGATGGGTATCTTTTTCTTTTGTTTTTAGTGGAAGCAACAGCTCAGCTTTTCTAGCTGAGGCTCCTTGAAATTGATAGTATAGGTCTGCATAATGGTTCTTAATGTTTCTTCTCCTAAAATCTTTTCAAGCACTTTTTTTCACTTGTTTGAGATTCTGTTGGCCTAAAAGTTGTTCCAGAAATTATATATCCATATTTTAACTTGATAAAAATTATAAACTCAGGTTATTTTTGGATCAGATGCAGGGATGAGTAAGCAAAGGCTTTTAGGTGACTCAAATGATTTTGCTACTTAGATTTGTTAAAAATTGAGGGTTTATTTCCTTTAGCCATTAGTAAGAGCTGCTTGTCCTGGCTGAAACAGTACTCAGAGTAAGGAATTAAAGTTTTATTTATATGTAGACCCCTTTCTCTTTTTTGTTTTCAGTGACTCCTAGTCATATTACTTGCTACATTTGCAAAAAGATCTTCAAAAAGATCTCTGTGGCAATGAAGGTTGAGGAGATGCCAGTCACCTTACAATTGAAAAGTCACTTTTTTTTTGGTCCATGGTTAAACACTATGTAGGTGTAAAAACTCTTTATTGGTAGCACTGGGAAATTTTCATAAAACCAACTTCAGCTGTGCAAGCACATTAAATATTCATTCCATGTCCTGTTCTGGCTGCTTCAAAACTTGCCTGCTAAGAGGCTCAGCAGCCTTCCTATAACAGCAAGATTTTCATGCTTTCACTCAGCTTTCTAGATCTGTCAGTTTCTCTTTTTTGGTTTGAGTTTTGGCATTTATTTTGCAATTCCTCAGCTTTATTTTTGTTCTGTTATTTCTAACTGCCAGTACCTGTCTCATCGCTAAAGCAAATTTTCAGACTAAATAACTAAAATCAATAGTTGTCTGTGTGTCCATGCTTTTATCTATTTACTGCATATAACTGAGGGCCCACACAATATGTACAGAAATATCCACTTGTATTTTACATCTGAAGAGTGATCTGAGTAAGAGACAAAGGTTTCTGAAGCTACTGTTTGAACAACGAGAGCCTGGTTTGCCTTTGCTTACTCTTACAGGGCTTCTAGCTGCAGGTGGGCCCTTTCCTTTGTTACTCTTTACAGTGTCCTCAGGCATGCACTTTCCTTTTTACAGCAAAAGTAAATTAACTACTGATGGAAAAACTGACTGAAGTAGAATTTGGATTAACCACTTAAAGTGGATCAGTTTATATGTACTGCAACAGTGATTTTTATCGTCTATTGAGGAATGCAATAGTAGTGGTAGAAAAACAAATCTGTCAAAAAGCAACTTAAATTTCTGAACTGTTGTGCTTGAAACTTGTCCTATAATGCACATTGAACATGAAAAAAAAGACTAATGATTTTCTAAGTGGTGAGTAGGGGCCTTGTATGATGTGCATATGATAGAAAAGCTGAAAACACTATTTGTAAATTGTTACCTGCTGGTCTTAAATGATGTTACAGACAACTTCTCATTTTATTTTATGTGTGACTTCATATTCGTGGAGCACAGAGACATCTTGAAGAGTAGGAGTAAGAAGCATATTGTTCTGGCAGATGGAATCAAAGTATTATTTGAGAAAGAGCAGAAATTCGAGAAAATACCCCCAACTTAAGTCCATAGAAAAAAAGCATTTTTGTTTAAAGCTGAAGTACATGTAGGTAAAGCTTACCTTGAAAGTCAGTGTAATTTTAGCTTGTGGAACCTTAATAGCTTAATTCAAGATTCTT
This sequence comes from Ifrita kowaldi, assembly GCA_013398055.1. Classification (NCBI taxonomy): domain Eukaryota; kingdom Metazoa; phylum Chordata; class Aves; order Passeriformes; family Cinclosomatidae; genus Ifrita; species Ifrita kowaldi. The sequence goes on from VZRS01012923.1 coordinate 184,529, forward strand.
TTGAATACATAGCAGATGAGACACTTCTTAGAGTTAAGAATTTACTATTTAAACAACATTTTCAAAAGATAATTGTATTTATGGATGTCATTATTTGTTAATATATCTGAATACACATTCTAGTTACATGTCTATCAGACATTATGTGATGTGTATGTCTATTTATGTGCATCTCTAAAATAGGGAAGGGATGTATGAAATTGGTAATTCACTTACTTTGTAATACATTCCTCACGATAACTGTGGAGCTAAACGTGCCAGCCTTATTTCAGGCAGAGGGACACTCTAGCACTTGTAAACTTGACTTCAAATCCTTCTGATACATCTGTAATGTTCATACAAATTCTGCTATAGAGGTAGGTTAGAATTTATTTCTTTCTCAGGGTGAGTGAATCATAGTCAAACATTCCTGAACCTACTCTGCTCAAAAGTAGTGGTTAAGTCTTACTTCACGTGTCCTGTCATATTTTTGGCCAGTCCTGGTTTTGTGGCATTAAAGAAGTCTCATTAAGTTGCTGAGTTGTTCTGAGCTAGTTTAAGTCTGTGATTACATATTTGCTATGGAAACGGCTGCATTTCAACACATCCGCCTCCCAGTTCCTTGTTGGCACTTCTGATAGAGATTGCCCACAAAAAAGCCAGTAGAGCAGCCAAAGGGAGTTGTCCTTGCCCGTTTCATTGCAAAGCATATTTTCAGCTCTCTTGCAGTAGTACAAAAGGTCTAGCTGCAGAGGAGTACTATTTTTTTGTTAACTGTTGCTGTTGGATTTCTCAGAGGTTTTCTGATATTTCTGTAAAAACCAAATCAGTGAAACAAAATGAGTATGAGTTGTTCATTTGAATCTAGAAACTTAAGAGGCTGTACAAAGCTTTCCTCTCAAACTAATAAGAGTATTCAATATTCATTGTCTCATTATCTAACAATGCCAAAGAACACTTACTTTGAGAAATACTTTGAGGTAGGTGCTGTTAAAGTTCAAAATAAAATGTTATTCCTACAGACAACACAAGATAATTTTAGACATTCTGAGGCAAAGAGTAACATTTTATACTAGGAAGATTCAGCTAAAAAAAGACTCCAAGCCGTGCTGAGAAGTCACCTTCTGTAGGTTTGCATATGCAAGCACTTAAAGCATGACTTATTTTTATTTCATTTTAACTTGAATTCTTTCAGACAGACTTAGTTCTGTGTGCTATGCAGCCTGCTTTCTTTTTCCTCCCCACACACCACCTTTACAATGCTGTTGTATGTTAGGGAGTCTGTGTCAAAACAGCAATGGAAATGACAGTCCTGCACTGTCTCCTGTACCTTCTCTGTGCTGAGTGCCCATCTCCCTAGATCAGAGTGCAGGCAGTACAGGGGAAGGAAAAAACAGGGAGATTGGGTGGCACAGCAGCTAGATAAAGCTGGAGTTTAGTGGTACTCGTGGTGGATTATATACAAATTGTCATGCCTTTTAAAATTCTAATCATGCTGCACCTGTAAAACTATTTTTCCTTAATTATCCAACAGGGTTCCTGAGGCTCTTCTATTACTAAAATCTGACAGTATAGTGCTGTTATGGTAACTCCTGAAAGACTGATGTTTCCAGATGCAACAGGATTTTCATAAGGCAAATTTCAGATTTCAGTAGTATTGAAACACTAGAAAATCCTTTGCCATCAGATGATACATTACAACTATGACATTTGATGAGTGATATTTCAATTTGCAACTTTTTGTAATGCTCTAAAGCTAAGGTTTTATGATACTTAACTAAACTGGGTGCTCTTAGTGGGCACTTTAAAACGTATTTACCAGACAAGCTTACACTGCAGAACTGAAATTATGTTTAAGGATTTAGCATATTGATTTCTGCAGTCTAAAATTAAAGATGCCTAATGTTAATGTAGGCGAATGCATCCTCAGTTAAGTTTCTATAATGTGTTTTGTGAGAGAGAATAAAAAGGTTGCCACCTGTACAATGACTCTTGATAAGTGATGGAGGTACCTCAGGGGGAGCTGTTTGCTTTCTTTCTGAAACCTGTTTTCACCACGGTGCCCACAGCAAGGGGCTCAGCTGTGCCCTGTCCACAGTAATGACGGAAGACACTCAGTTAAAAGGTGACCAACTTCTACACTGCCTATTTAGAGGTAACTGTGTGGGTAATAATATTCTAATTAGTTCACTCAGACATTTTTTTTCAACTCACAAGCCATCTGTTTGTGCAGAAGTATTGGAGTTTCATTTAATGCTCACCCACACAGTATGGACTCAGTAGTGGGGAGGTGAATGTGATCATTAACCTGAACAAAATTACTAAGATTCTGTCTAACTTTTTTCGTGGTTTCACAGCCTTCATTCATTGTTGGCAACACATAGTGGTTTGTCAAAATGTAGCAACTTGGGTAACAAGTTAACTGAATATTAGCAGCTTTTGTGTTTGCCATATAAATATTTACTAATACAGTGGTCAGTACTGAGTGAATAAATGATGATCTATGGTCCTGCTATAAGACAATAAAATATTTTATTCAGAATTCTGGTTCAATGCATATTTGAAATACAGTTCTTGCCTAGTTCAAGAGTGACTCATGAATGTTTTAATACCAAGGGTGGATACAGTAAAGAAAAGGTGAATATAGTTAGTAATAAAATCAATTCATTTTGTCTTATTTCAGCAGAACAGGCCCCCAGTCCTCTCCTACAGGAGGAGTGAAAGAAGAAAATCCTTCTGTGCTGGCTGAGAATTGTTTCAGGGAACTACTGGGACGAGCAACCTATGGAAATATGAATAATGCTGTCAGACCAGTTTTTGCGTAAGTTGAAAATTTGTGGAAGATCTTAAGAGGTTTTCTTTATTTCATCCTCAATTCTGTTGCATTAAATTTCCTCCTACTTTTCAACTCAAAGGTTTCCATTCACATTTCTTAAAAAAAATTGCCCCTCCTGTAATATCTCCTCTTTGCTGCCTGTCTGTAAACATGAAGGTAGTAATGGAGGAATGCGTGTCCTGCTTTACTGATTTTTAGAAGTGAAATACAATGATGTACATGAGTTGTTGCTTCAGCTGGCTTTATTTTTTTTCAATGTGAAAGTTTGTCCAAGCTATTTATGTCCCATAGATTAAGTGTTACAATCAGTGGCAAAACAAGTAAAGTTCAAGTAGCACAAAGGAATACTGTGCCCCATAAAGTTACAATTTATATTTTCCTGCCATTTTCTTCCAGGACCTTTTTCAATATTCTGTGAGGAATATCTTTAATAGCACATTTAGTAGTGAGTGGCAGATATGCACACAGCATGCACATTATGCACGAACAGACACAGTACAAATTATACCTGATATTAACAGTTAGTTATACCACTTTGAAACGTTGACTTTTCCTGGTGGTGAGGAGACCTGCTTGCTTCTTCTTGTAGATTTTTCAAGGTGCATCTCAGGTACAGGAATATGTTCTCTTAGATGGCCTAGTTCTTCCCACCAAGATTAAGTATTTTATTTATACACTGAATGACCTTCAAGCTACCAAAAGCCATTTTCAAATTACTACTGGTAAGAACAGAAATTGCAAATGAAGGTAGGGTTTGTGTTGAAGGCAGAAAACTCTTGTAACCCCTTGTTCATCCTGAAAAAGCATTGACTACAAAGAACTGTACCATTTTCTTACTTTCTGTAGGTACCTGTTATACCAACCTGATGGGAGTTTCTGTTGCAAAGTTAAGTGTTTTATTAAAAAGCACTCATTCTTTCCTAGTTGTAAAATTTGCATTCCTCCAGAATAACTGTGATCACAGGGAACACCTAGGTACTAAACAGTCTGGATGGACTACTTGGTACCATATTGCAGCTGCTTTCTTACCACTTTTCAATTCTTTTTATGGGTTTATCTCAAAACTTTATCATTATTTGCAGTGACTTCAGTCTTTTGAATCATTTTAGTATCAGGGAAGTTTCCTACAAATAACTGCTGATTCCCTAGACTAGAGGTATTGCTTGGTTTGGGATTTGAGAAGGTGCCATAGCTGCTTTTCCTGTGGCTCACCTAAAACCAGTGTCTCTAAAATATTATTTCCAGCCTATTTTCATTTCTTACATGCTATGACTGTAAGGAACAAGTTGACTGTGTGCACTTTAGTGTGCCACATACTGCATTTATGCACCGAAATGAGTAGATAATGACCAGTTACTCAGAATATATTCTCTCTTCTATGAATAGCGAGTCTTTGCAGTCACCATTTTTGTGTTCTACTTTGAGGACAATTTGCCAAATGTGTCTTTCTAAAAATGTCTCCTGTAAAGGTTTAGTATTTTTGAAGAAGAAAAGATGCAGAAAATGCAATTTCAAGCAGTTTTTTCTAAAAAAAAGGGAGTGCTGTATCTAATCAGCTTCACTTTGTGAATGACAGAACAGTTAGAACGAAAGTTTGAGATAGTCTATTGCACTGTGTCAGATTGAAAAACTTGAATTAGCTTATGATTAGAAAACAGTTTCTTCTAACAATTTTCAGCTATTTCACAGCTTTTAAGGAAACTCTGGAAATACAGATAAGGCCTCTTATTATAATGCTAACATGAAGGTGCAGGTTCAGTTCCCCACCTGAAGGCTTGCATCATGTGGCACTGCAATATCAGGCAACATGCTATCATTTCCTTGCAAAACTGAGAGATCACTGCTGCTTGCGTCATGAGGCAGGGTGTATTCACTGATTGAGGGATTTAAATATAATGAAGATAGTAGAAATCTGAAGTCAGTCTCCTGGTATAGGTTTGGATTGACATTAATTCTCCTGGCCTTTGGCAGAAAATCTCCATGGTTATAAGTGTCTACATGGAGTAGCTAGAAACTCTCAAATAATAATTTGTAATAAAATCTTACAGATCAGTCTCGCAAATTGCCTAATGAAAGTAAAAGAAATTTACATTAACATTACCTGAAAAAATTTTGTATGTTGTGTCAACAGTCAGAAGCTATTGAGATGTACTTAGCATGGATTTGCAATGGTGAATAGAATTAGGCAGATTCAGAGAGATCCAGAAATCTCGTGAAACTTCACAACTCTATTTCCATTCTTGTCAGTTATCACATCATGTGTACAGGGGTTTGGAATATTAACAGACTGGTGTTTAATATTCTTTCAGCAAATGAGATGCAAAAGCAGAATATTTTATATATTCCCATACATGTGTGCCTCAGTTATGCTTTCTAATCCTCAGGATCAATTTATCGTCTATTACTGTAGGGATTGCTTGCCTGTGTGATACTGGGAGAGAATTCAGGGATCATTATTGGCTCTCTCTCCAGAAATTTGCATCATCAGTTCTGCTCTTCTTTTGAAACTGAGAAACCTAATTGTGCACATTTGCTACATGTATGCAGCAGATCTCAATGGAAGGCAGAGTTTGGCATTTGTTAATCCAGGAATAGAGTGTTTTGCAGTCTTAGATATTCTTTATTTAAAGAAATGTAATTTGAAAAAAAAAAAAAAAAAGGAGTTAAGGTGTGGCTTGATTTTAACTGAAGTAAATGCACCATAGTGAAAATACCCTTTACTGTCTTTTGCAAAAACAAAACTACATTGAATACACTTGTTATGATCAGTAAAATACATCACCTACAGGAATCTAATCCTGCTGTCCTTAGGAGGAAAATTCCAGTACACAAAGTATGCTGCCCATTGAGCTGTTACACAAAGCTTTAACCAAGGCTGGCATCTTCCCCCTGCTGTTCTCCCAGCAGTTCATCTACCTGAAGCTGCTAATACTAGGCCTTTCTAGAAAAATAAAACTGTATGTCTTGTTTAGAGAGGGATTTTTTTTTCTTTTTTTTTTAACATGATATGGGATGTAGTTGACCGTAATCTGCCTGAATGGATCTTTGGGGCAGATGAATAGGAACTGTCAAGGGTAACAGAGAACACATACTGCCCTGAAAGATTAAAGGATCAGTTCCAATCAGGAGAAGATAGCGGAGAGTGTGATTTCCTATTTGATGAAGCAAAAATAAAATAGGGTACTTAAAATAAGCTATCATGTAAAAGATATAGCAGACTGTACTGGAATGATATTAATAGAGGAAGAAGACATGAATAAATACATTATGAGCCACTAAGCCTTGAAGGATTTAAAGAGGTAATTTTGTTTGGTTTTCTATCCCAAGGCAGAATTAAATATACCTGTACATTTTCAGTATGCACAAGAAAGGCAGCTATCCCCAACAAGTATTCAAGTTGGATATTTAGTAGTGCAAATCTGCTGTTATCTGGGCAGGCAAATACCTTTAAAATTCCTGACATTCTTTCCTGTAGGGATTTTCATTAAAGGTATGTGATGTGTCAAATGGCAGAACTTTTTTTAATCTCTGCATTGTAATGCAAGGTAGTTCAGGGCACAGGAGATGCTTTGTGTCATCTGGTTTAATCAACCTTGAAGGACACCTGTGTACTCAGATGGGTCACTGGGCTGGGAGCAGCTGCCCAGTGAGTGAATTGAAATTCCCAGATTCTAGGTAGAGTGACTTAAAGCATCCAGCCAGTCCTTCTCTATTCACAGTGCTGAGTTCTTTCACCTGTAGGGCTGAGTTTGTTGTTTCAAGCATCTTTATATGATTCCTAAGCTCTTTGAGGAAGGGGAAAGCAGTAATGATTCAGTAGCTGAGATTCAGATACCTGTTTAGGAACACAACCTAATTTCAGTTTCTGTTACAAAGTTTTTTTGTTGATTAGGCATGTTTGCTGTTCATTGGTGAATTTGTTTGTGGATTTGTTTTGATTTTTTTTAAACCTAAATCATACCAATTAAAATGCATCCAAAATAACCTTTTCTTCAATTTTCTAGAATGAAAAACAGAGTTATTTTTTTCATGCTTTTTTGGGGACTCAGATCTCTTTTGTGTGCCCTATTCATAGCTTTCAGCACTTCTGCTTAAGCAGAATTTTTTGTATTTGCTTGAAACGCTGACAGTTTTTTTCATTTGTTGTTCCTATCCCATTTAAAGGGAAACTGATGCATTTATTTTTTGTATTTTGTTTTGATATTTCTTTCAGAAAGTGCTGAAAAGCTTCAGAGTGTAAAGGCATATACGCACAAAGAGTTGCTCTTTATTTCCCCCATATATTTTATTTATGAAGCCACCATGATAAGAAAAATATTTCTTAGAGTTTCTATTCTGGATGGAGCATTCAGCCCTAATTATTTTGCAGTGTGTAGTTCAAAACAATTTATTTATCTTCTGTAGAGTAGAAGTTTGTCGATGTGTTACAACCATCCACTTCAGCAGATCCCTTTCATGAAAATAAGCATCTAGTATTACAACAATTTTTATGCATGAACTTTGTGTGGAAGCAGTGTATTCTTAACTATATATCTTCGGTGTAACTAGGTTCCTTACATTTCTGGAACTAGAAGATCAGGAATTTCTGTTCAGCCAAATGTTTTGTGATCACATCCTAAACCTAGAAAAAAAGTGTTTTTCTGAAGTTCTAAATGTCTCACCTAGTTCATAAGTCATTGTATAGAGGTTTTCTGTAAGTAAATGATACTTTTGAGTTGAATTTTGAGAGAACTATAAGATACCATTTATTATATCTGTGGAATGTCATTATTTCAGGTCTCTTTAATTTTTGCTTACAGGCATTTAGACCATCATAAACTATGGGATCCTAACGAATTTGCTGTTTCCTGCTTTAAAATCATCATGTATTCTATACAGGTAGGATTTTCTCCTGTATTTTTTTTTCCCTTGCATACATGCTTCAAGCACATGAGAGAGGTTTAAATGTTCATCTCACCATGCTAGTGGTAGACAGTAGGTGAAGTCAAAGAATCCAAAAGATCCTGTGGAAGGTAGTGGTGTGGTGCTTCTAAGCTCCATAACAAGCAGCAGGGTAACCATGCTGATGTGACATTGTGCTTGACAAAGAAAACTCTCAAGTTGGTTATTTCTTTGTGCCAATACAGCTGTGCTGCTTTTCCAACCCAAGAAACCAACTTCACATGCAACTGTGTTGTGCTGAGGATTTTTAATAGTGAGTAACCTGTGTTGTAGCCTTAAGCTGAAGGAGGGAAGGTAGAGGTTGGGTATTAGGAAGACGTTCTTTACCAGCAGAGTAGTGAGGCACTGCAACAGGTTGCACAGGGAAGCTGTGGCTGCCTCATCCCTGGAAGTGTTCAAGGCCAGGTTGGACGGGGCTTTGAGCAACCTGGTCTAGTGGAAGGTGTCCCTGCCCATGGCAGGTGGCTTGGAACAAGATGGTCTTTAATGTCTCTCACAACTCAAGCCATTCTGTGATTTTATGATTGTCTGTTACAAACATCAAGGTATTATTCTTTGATTGCATCAAACGCAGACGCCCAAAAGATAAGTGTAAAATTCCACATTTGTGGAAGAAAGCTGAGTTTTCTCAGCATTTATGTCAATGGTGCTGAAGTCCTTGAACTGCAGTTAGCTGAGTGAAGGACCACTTCATGCTTCCTCTGTGCTTGTAGATGTTCCTGGATATTTTAAGACTCTAAGCTTTTGTACACTGGGCTGACTGAATGACCCTGTATGGCTTCATCTCTCATGGCAGTTTTTTGAATCTGTATTTAGTCATTAATTTATTGTAATTTTGATAAATTTCTGAATGAAAATGTTCAGAATGGGAACATGGTCATGACCACAGCTGAGTGGTGTATGAGTCTATTCTTTTTAAAATCACGGATGAAGATTTTCTGTCTGTTTTTTAATAGGCACAATATTCCCATCACGTAATACAAGAAATCCTTGGACACCTTGATGTCCGCAAAAGGGATTCACCACGAGTTCGTGCTGGCATTATTCAGGTTCTTCTGGAAGCAGTTGCAATAGCAGCTAAAGGATCAATAGGTAAGTTGTATTAAATTAAAGGCATCAGGTGAAAGGATAAATTTGGAGGGTTGTGCTCATTTTCACTTTGGTTTCAGACTGATTGGAAACAAACATTTTGACAAGGTTTTGTATTTATTATTTTTTTCTCCTTTGTGCTGATGAAATACTTTAAATCTTACTTGGTTTACAATTACTCTGAACCTATATACTTGGTTGTTTGACTGTTATATGATCCTTTGCATTGACATAATGAGTGAAAAAATTGTGAAAGACAGGTATTCCTGTTTGGAAAGAAATCATAAAGTCTGAGAGAATTGTGTATCACTACAAAATGTCAAGAGCACTGTTGCTTTACAATACAGCTGTGACCTGAGTGATAATATGGGAGTAGAATGATCTTTGAGAAATTTTACTTTAATAACTGTGAAGCAGCCGAAATAAGGTAAAATATGTCATTTAAGCTTAGGATAGTTCCTTGAAATAAGAGTACTTATGAAGCAATGTACGCTCATGTGCTCTGTTCCTGATGTTCTTTGGTGTCCTGCTGAAATATTATTGTTTTGCTTCATTAGCTTGAGCCTGAGCCTGTCCTTCCTCTTTATATGAGACCCACTTGCATGCACAGACTTGTGAAATCTTTGACCATATGATGAAAAGAGCTTATTATTTGATCCAATGTATAGATCTGGATTTTAGTAGCAGGTTTTGAAATAACTGAAGTTCAGGGGCAAGTACCTGCAGTTTAATCCATTATTGATGCTTAATTTCAGCAACCACTCCTATTTTGTATCTGAAGCTTGCATGGTGAATTGACTTGGGGCTGTTTGCACTCCCCTTTCCCACAGGACAGGGACATTGTAGAAAGAAGGTGAGAAGTTTCATGGATCAAGATAAAGGCAGTTTGATGGGTGCAGCAAAAGCCACATGCACAAGGAAAATCGGGTTACCTCCATCCTGGCCAGACTCAGTAATGGATCATAATGGATTATACATACATACCTGATTGTATTTCCTGATTCCAAGTTAATTTCTTAAATATCAAGGTGTAGGCACACCTCAGACATTTATCCCTAGTCCTGAGTCCTAGGCCTCAGTCACTGAATTTCACTTGGTTCTTTTCATCCTTGTGAAAAGGGATTGAAAAGCCCAGTTTTCATTTTCTGAAGACATCTTCCCCTTGGCAGGTGTAATCACTGTAATTTGTTGTTTCCAGGCCCAACAGTTCTGGAGGTTTTTAATACCTTGTTGAAGCACCTGCGCATCAGCGTTGACTTGGAGCTGGGTGACAGGCGCAGTTCAGCAGGAAGTGCCACTCTGAGCACGAGTTCCAAGGAGAACGATGAGAGGATTGTCCAGAACGCAATTATTCAAACAATTGGTGAGTAATACAATGACACAGGCTCACTTAAAATTCCTCCCCTTTTCCCCCTTCCCCAATGAGATGATATTTCACCAACTTGAATCATCAACGAATACTACCGAGTGTGGTATCTCTGCTTGTGTTTGCCTGTCATTCTCATGCTTGCTTTATGTGTCTGATTTATGAAAGGTTGTTCTTTTAAATGTTAACCGAGCACATAGCCAAGAAGCTTACAAAAATTCAAAATGCTGGTGGACTTAAAATTAATTTTAATTATATTATTTTGTGGCCCTTGAAATGTAAAAATCTCTGCCTTTGGTACAGAACTGATTTTAGTCCTTTTATGAAAATCACTGCAAACAGTCATATACAGTAATACATATTTTAGTAGGTACTACTTTAAAATTGATAGAAATGAATGTTAAACATAGTAGCAACAATGACACCTAATGGCCAGTTGTGCTACCATGACTTAACTGAAATACTGTAACGCACACCACTGAAAATTATTTTCTTAAAATAGCGTCTTCCCCTTTCTCAGATTTTCCCTTTATGGTATTGATGTTATATATTGGGGTGCATTTATTTGTCCTTTTCTGAAAGAACAAGGGGGAATGTAACTTAAATGTTGTTCACTAATCTGTACCTTTGCTTGCCTTGAAGCTTTCTAGAGCAGTAACAAGTACATAGTAGATTATTTCTCACCATTGCAGTAAAAATCCTCAGTTAAAATATTAAACTCCCACAAAAAAAAAATCCCAGAGACCCCACAACCTAATATTTTAAAGTGAAGCTTCTTTCTATTGAATTTAACATTATACTATTGCACAGTAATAAAATAGGATATCTGGAGTTGGACAGGCCCCATAAGGATCATTATGTCCAACTCTCTGCTCCTCTCAGGACTGCTTCAACTCAACCATGTTCCTGGGAGCATTGTCCAGATGCTGCTTAAACTCTGTCAGGCTTGGTGCTGTGACCACTTCCCTGGGGAGCCTGGTTCTTTCAGTGAAGAACCTTTTCCTAATATCCCATCTGAACTTTCCCTGATGGAACTCCATTCCATTTCTTTGTGTCCTGTCATTGGTCACCAGAGAGAGATCAGCACCTCCCCTTCTGCTGCCTCCCTTGAAGCTGTTTGATGTTCTTAGAGACACCCAAAACACAGACTCGAGGAGGGGCTGCAGCAGTGCAGTGTAGATGGGACAGTCACCTCCTCAGCCAGCTGGTGATGCTGTGCTTGGTGCACCACAGGGCACAGTTGGCCCTTTTGGCTGCCAGGGCACACTTGATTCACACTCAAGTTGCCATTAACCCAACCCCCCCCGATCTCTTTCCATGAGGAATGTTGGGAATAACAGTGCTATCTCAATTCCCTGGGCACAGTGCCAGAGCTGTGCCCGCTGCTGTGGCTGTGCTGCCATAAGAGCAGGGCCCAGCCTGCAGCTGGCACTGGGATGGCAGCTGTTCCCATGGGAGCTGTGTCGGGGAAGCTGCGTCAGTTGTGGTGGGTGCAGAGCTGGGAGAGGACAGCGTCTTCTGTGAGTGGAAACCATTTCTACCTGGTGGAGCTTCAGTGCCCTTCCTGCCTGCCAGCTGATGCTAGCACATCCTAAGGGATTCTTTTAAGGCAGGGAGGTGTGCGTGCCTCTCATTTTTCCTGGCCCTGCCCAGGTTCCCTCAGCCATTGTGGTTCTTTCTGCTGCCCTGAGATTCCCCTGGTCCAGGAACCCTTCCTGTGCCCCATGCTGGAGTGCCCCCCTTCCCATGGTGCTGGCACGGAAGCTGCTCACCTCATCACCCCCCAAGAGCAGCACCAGTCATAAAATACTTGTATGTCTCTGGGGTTTCTGTCCCCTCACTTGTAATATTTAATGGAGACTTAACAGACAAAAGTAACAATATTCTGTGCCATGAGAAACACTTCCAGTTCCTCACTAGGTACAAATAGACTCCAGATATTTAATTTTGAAATGATATATTTAGAGGAGGATAAAATTAGAAGGTTTTAGGATTCAAAGGTGAAAATGAGTGTCATGGAAAGACTCTCTAAAATCATTCAGCAGAAATAAACATGAGATTATGCCCTAAAACAAATCATAGTTTTATTCATCTATTTTTACCTTGTTAAAAAACTCCTTGTATTTATAAAGCTTTTCTTATAAAGAGAAAAGCCCTATATATCTTTTCTTCTGTGATTTCATTCTCTTTTTATTTAGGATTTTTTGGAAGCAATCTCCCAGATTATCAGAGATCAGAGATTATGATGTTCATTATGAGCAAAGTACCTGTTTTGGGGACAACTTCACAAACACTGGATCCCAGTCACCTTGGGTTTGTATATTGTACATTTTTAAATTTCTAATTAAAAATCTAGATTTTATAATCCTGATAACTTAAGAAGTGAAAAACATTAAGAAAAGCAAAATGCAAATTTTTGCTCTTTAGGGGCTGTATTAAATACTATGCAGAACCAAGTCAAGCACAGTGTCAGCAATATGAATTCAACCTACAGGCATGTTACTGACAGAAAATACCTGATTGGAATGCAGTTTACTTTGCACTAAAACACTCTTTCTCTCTGCACCTGTACAAATTTTTCTGAAATTATGTACTATATAGCTGTTAATTCATAACTTTTTGTGTGTTTTGCAAATGAGAGAAATTTAATTATAAATGCATTCAAATAGCTGCATGATTTACAAACTATTTTTAAGGGTTTTTATTCTGTACAAGTTGACTTCAGATTATGAAATAACTGCAGAAATTCCAGTGAGTTTTGGATTTTCCCTATGTCTTTAGAAACAGGAAAAAGCTGTAAGTGGGCAGACTTAATAAACTCACAGTTTAAAAGTCGCCCTACACTGAATACTTTTCCCTGTAACATGAATAACTTTGGTTAAAAGTCTGCGTTTCCCCAGTATGGGGAAGTCACTGGAAAGGCTGCGGCTGTTCTTTCCAGATGCACGTGGACACTGCACCACATAAGGGATCCACTATTAGATTAAGTAGGAAATCATTGTTATTCTCCAGCTTCTTGGTAGCTTTTCATACAGTATCTTTGCAGTATGGGATGCTATTCCATGGAAGATACAAATCTGTCTGTGCCAGGCAGTTGTCACTCATTATGGAGGTATTTGAAGAAAGAATCCATATGAAATTCTCTACTTGGATTAACAGTCGGGGGTGGTGGTTGTTTGTTTTTTAACTGTACAGTTTTCCATTTATGAGATTCTGCATAAACATGTGCCTGAGCAGTGTGTTAGTATGATCTGCATATGTCACTCTGAACAAAGAAGGCTTTCTGACTGCTGATAAAGTCTTGCATTCCTTGAAATTTTGGTTTCTGCTACCCATCTGAATGATACAACAGCCAGGATTATAGCCCATTAAGATAGGAGTTTCCACTGTTAAGTAGAGGCCAGCTTTTGTGAAGAGGGTTGATCTTCCTTTACACTATTTGATGGACAAAATGACTTGTACCTTTTTTGCTTTCCTGAAAGAATCTCTTTGAATGGAGCAATTTATTCCAAATCCACTTTTATCTCCTAAGGTCTTGCAAGAAGAATGACTATATACCATTAGCTATTTGGCTACTTTTAGTACCTGCTGAAGGGAAATGAAAACAGATGAAGAACAGGTCAAGTAGTGTTTCATGTACCTTCCTGTGATATGAAAACTGAGGAGTCTTTCAGTTTTTCCTACTGATTTTGCAGATAACTTTTTTCAGTCTCAAAGTTTTGGGTCTGACTTAAAGAAGAAGTGTCCTCGTTTCTTAAAAGACTCAAGTGCATTTTAATCCAGAAGAAATTTTTAGTGCAGATGCTTTTGGAAATAGTCAAGCTTGTAGTGGTTGAACATTTTAGAGATTTCTGAGTAAAACATGAAAATTTAGGTCTGCTTCACATACACAATTTACTGTTTTCTTCAATATCACGTGCTCCGTTTTTAAGCCTTCCTGTAAATGTCTTTCAAAAACATTCAGTTACTGCAGCTCAGTTAGATATATTTTCCCTTTGTCTGTGATCATCCAGCATCCCTTCCAAGACTGCTGTATTCACTTGTCAAAAATGAGAATGATGTCTACAGTAGAATAATATTTCAAAGATAAGCAAGAAAACCTAATTTGCAACTTTCTTTTTTCCAATTGTAGAGATTTGGGAACCAGGAGAATTCAAATCATGTTATTGAGATCTTTACTTATGGTAAGCCTTCTGAGATTAGTATACTATGTTATAAAAACACAGTGTTTCACTTTATGTGTATGTTTACATATAAAAGTACTGTATGACAAGTCTGGATTATGAAAATAAACATACATTTATAGGGCACAGACCTGTAATTCGATTGTGTAATATTGTGAAAGCATTTTCCCAACTTACATTACAAACAGCACAGGAAATATGCCTCCATCCCTTAGAGCACTTCAGTGAATGTCAGTTATAACTGGATCTTCAGATCCAGAAGAACATCATAGAGTAGGTTGAGTTCTGCCAGCAATACTGGCAACATCAAAGTGAAATCACTTTTTTCTCTGAGAGTGGAAAAGTGGCAGTTAGTAGAATGGCCATTATTTTTAAAACCATAGGAATGGATACCTATCTCCAAGCCATCAGAACCTCAGACACTGTTATTCTTTCCTTCCTAATGTTTCCCAAGTTTCTTGTAAGGTGTGATTGAATTTTTTATCACAAAAATATTTTTCAACTGTAAACCTTCAAAGAGTGTTTCTGGAAATAGACCCAGATGGTAAGAATCAGAAAGTGGGTAGTAAAGGAGGCTCATGCCAGTAGAATCCTGGCCTGTTTTGCTGCAGAAGCTGAAAACTGTTTAGTGACTCAAATGGGGGAAATGGCATAAAGAATGATTCCACAACTAAAGCAGAAGAATGTCCTCCTGGAAAATTAGTTTCTATCCCTGCTTTGACATGAAACTCGTGTATGGTGTCAGGCAAATAGGTTAAACCATTCTTGGCTTGTCCAAATCTGAAATCTTAGACTTCGGTTTGCAAAAGAGCTGCGCATTCACAGTTGCAATTTAAAGACAGAAAACTTGTTAGGAAGGGTCTCAGGTGGTCATTTTGCACATTGTCTTCATTAAACATAGACTCAGGTATGTCTAAACTGTTCCTGATAGTATTCATCTCACCAGTCTTAAAATTCCATTAAAATAGGTAAGAATTGTTCTAATGATTTTGGGTGCTACATAGCCTGTAAGTATGCTTTAATGGAGTCAGACCGTACATGTGGAAGGGATTCAACATTTTGGACACTGGATCTTGGGTTGTATCCTCTTTTAGATTATGGAAGTAAAATCCCATCATGGCACAAAGGTGTGAAAGTCACTGTTCTGGTGCTTAGTTAATTGTTCATAGATAAATATTGTGGAAAAAAATTTATCATTGTACTTCATGTATTCTTTACTAAAGAATAATAGTTCATAACACAATTAGTCTGTTGTCATGCACACACACAGGCAGACAAGCTAATGCTGTAGAGGCAGTTGAAATCTGGCACTTCATTAGAAGTGTGCATTTAGATTTGCAGCCTTGCTGCTTGTAATATCGGTCGTTTTCCATTTTCAGAATGACTGATCAGATACCTTCCTGTCCCCTGGTGCTCCTGTGCCAGTCACATCCCTCTGAACCCCTCAGTTAAGCTGTGGGCACCATGCTCACTCAGTGTCATGGTTTAACCCAGAGGCACCAGGGACCACCCAGTCACTCACTCACTCTGCCCCAGGGGCAGGGGAGAGAGAGTCAGAATGGTACCAGTGAGAAAAGTGGGTTGAGATGAAGAGAGTTGAGTAAGTAAAGAAAGGAAACCAAGAAAAAAAAACCCAAGAAACGAGAAAAAGAAGTAATAATAAAATAAAACAAAACCCCCACCTGAAACCCAGTTGTTCACTACAAGCAAACCAATACCCAGCCCAGTCCCTGAGCAGTGGCAGCCCGCACAAACTGCCTCCTGTTTTGCTGCTGAGCATGACACATTTTAGTATGGGATATCTCTCTGGAAGTGTGTAAGCCCTGCTCAGCAGTAGCTAAATCATCCCTGTGTTAGCAACACAAATTCAGAACACAGCAGCATATGTGCTACTATCAAGAAAATGACCTATCCCAGCCAAAACAAGTACAACACAGTTCACATGTAAAAGCTGTAAGGGTATGAAATACATATGAGGAAGATACAAGTATTATGTAAGTCTTAGATAAAAATGTTACTGCATTTATTATAATTAAATTTTGAATAATTTTGCTCCCCTCATCCTTGACAGGTTACATATTCTTTGCACTTTCTGAATCCATTTTGGTTTTGAGATTGTAATATTCTGGTAACCTCCATTTTAAGGGATGTTAAATTTTAAATATTTCTGACTGCTGTAAATGTTCAGCTAATTAATGTTTGAACTAGTAGTTAGATAGAAGTTTACTTTTCTTTATGCACCTGCAGAGTTTGCTTTAATTAAAAGTAATTGAATGAGACAAGTCAGAGATAGTATTAATTTTTTAAAAAAACAAAAATAACACTATGGTACTAGATTTCTAAGAAAGTGATATTTGCTTACTTCATGTTTTGCAATAAAATAATATCCATAAATGTTTAAGGTGTACATACAGGCCCTGATTTCTCATTTTTTTATTTCACATGAGCTTACTCTACCATATCTGAACAGCTAATAACCTGAAATAGAAAAATTTCTATTGTAATTATGTACTGGAATTACTATCATCTTCATTTTATGCCCTGCAACTTTTCATAGGCCATATAAAAAAACATAAATCATATCTTCATTTTTTGATTCTGGGTGTGTTTCTAAAGAAAGGATCCTGAAAAATACTTTTATCATGAGGGAGTTAATTTGAAAATGTGTGCTAAAATCCTTCCAAATTCATACTGAGGTCAGGAATTTTCAAATTAATACAATACTTCAGTTCGAATCCACCTTGCGGATGCCAAAGCAAACCCACTAAAAGGTGAGTGACAGCTGCAATTAATTCTTATGATGCAGTAATGACACATTAATTTTACTTCCAACAATGAACAGGTGACTTCAGGATACAAAGCCACAACAATAAGTAATGCACTTCCTGCCGCCTTTCTGGACCCGTTGCTGTCTCCTTCTCTCATGGAAGACTCTGAGCTGAGGCAGCTGGTCCTGGAAATCCTGCACAACCTCATCGATCGGCACGACAACAGAGCCAAGCTCAGAGGGATAAGGTACTGCTTTTTATTTATTGGCCTACTGGAAATCCAGTTCATTACCTGAAAGACAAGTACTGTTGATTTTTAAATGTTTTTGCTAATATCAATTATTAATGCACTGTTTTGGTAAATGCACAGTGCTCAGTGTCATTTATTGATGGCAAGTGTTTTACAGGTAAGCCTCAAGAGCACAGTACCTTAAATGACCATTACAAATACCTGCTCCTTTAGCTGTGGAAGACAAAATATCTTATTTTGTGTAGATTAAAAAAATGCGATTGTCATAATTCTCTTTCTGGTTCTTCCTCTTCAACTGAAATCTGAATATCCTTGCAATACGTGGATATAATTAAAATGGGAATTGGATCAAGATCTGTTTGAATAGTTCCTGTATTCCACATTCTCTTTCTTTCCAACTTTTGTTGTTGCTAAAACAACAAATTTCTTTCATTTCTAGAATAATACCAGATGTTTCTGATCTAAAGATAAAACGAGACAAGATTTCAAGGCAAGACGTGAGCTTCATGAAAAAGGTAATAGACTGAAACATCACTTTTCTATTTAAAAATAAGATAAAGTAACTGAACCAGTGGTTTTGCTTTTCTTCTACAGCTGTGGTTTTGCAACAAGTCACAAAGATCAGATTCAAATTATTGTAATCAAATGACAGTGATTTCAGTGTTGAGCTGCTCTAGATAAGATGATTCCATGAAATAAAATTTTAATTTATGTCTTCAGTTAAAACCTTTATGTACATGAAATTAGAACAGTGTACGTCTAAACCATGATTCTGAAAAGACCTCCCTGTTTTTAGATTCCTGTGCAGCATTTCATTTTTGTTCAGTAGTAGTTTTTCACTTGTATGGCTTTTATTTTGCTGTATTTTTAGACAATTTTGTATTTAGAAATCTTTTTATAGTTGTGGTACAGGGACTTATGTTTTAGGTAAAGATGTCAAAGAAAGTTAACTTTGCACAAAAAATCCATCTTCTTAAAAGATTGTTTTCACAGGACTTTGTGCCAGGTGACTTCTGAGTATATTTGGTTCTAAAGAAAACAGGGTTTTTTTGGATGATACTTACATGGAGTGAAATTACTTAGAATAAACGCCTTGTTTTTATGTGGGAAAAATGCATAAAGCTATTACTGTGCTCTGTCATTTCTGACTGTGGTTTTTCTGTGTAGGTATGTTTGTAAACAAAAAAACATACATTACTGAAATAGGCAAAAATACTACATGTGTAATAATATGCAAACTGGAGTTGTGGAGCATTCAAGTAACATGGCAAGATAAATGTTCTTGCTAAGTTAGTCCAGTTAATATTCTTTCTAGTACATGTACAACTGGAATAATACAAATATAAAAAATACTCCAACATTAGCAATTTTTAGTAATACGTCTTTTAAAAAGTGAATTGAATTTTAATTCATTATTTAATATCTATCATTTAAAGCAGTTTGGATAGGATGTATTTACTGATTTTGCTAGATGAAAGTTGTAGGTGTCAAGCTAATTATTTGAATTGTTAATACTGATCTGAAAAAAGGGCAGAAGAGGAAAAGAGATTCTTCAAAGGTCAAGAAAAGATCATACAGGCTTCTAAAAAATGTATTAACCCTGGGAAATGAAGTCATTCAAGGGTTGTCTGTGTGATACTGTTTCAGGTGCATATCATAAGTGCCATGTTACTCACCTGGTATAGATGTGCATGTTAGCAGCCTGCTCTTCCCAGATTCTTTGCATAATCAAAGGAGAGGGATGAGGTATCTCCAAAGTCCATTAAGATCTGGGTGACCACTTAGGCTTTTTTGGTATTACATACAATTATTTATAATTACTTACAACTGAGGCAGTTGTATATCATGCTCAGCTGGAATGGAGCCAGACATAGGCACAAAACTCTTCATCTCAGGCCACCTTCTCTATTTATTTCTATCCTTTCTTTGAAGGGAATATTTAACTTCTTGCACTTTCCAATCTTCTAGAAAGATACATATTGAGAAAATGCACATAATCATTTATTTTCCTATTTAAGTGCAATTCTAAATCAGTGGAATAAAAAATTTCATTACTTTTGTTTTCCAAATATACCGGATCTTTAAACAGCTGACCCTTACTCTGCTGCTTTCATAGTAGCTTCTGTGCTTTGCTAATAGCTCTGTTTCTGTATTTTCTAAATACAATGTGTGTTTGAACAACTATTTGATTTTAGAAGTAATGAAAAGACCAACATCATCATTATTTCTTAAGTAAATATGTCCTGTTTGAAAAAGAGAGGTTAAAAATCACTTTTCTTCCTCCTTCTAGAGCTGAATTAGTACTTCTAGAGTTAGTCTTGAGATCTTGAAAATTGTGTCAGCTGATAAAGACTTGTACCCCTCCACAGATTAAGAATGCTGGGGTGGTACTGAGTTATGTGCTGCATAGAACACCTGCTGCTTATCCTATGTTTCTTGTGTTTGCATTTTTCTGCAGCCTCCCTGCACACGTTGGTAAATGAGCCCTGCTCACCTTCTGAAACACCTTCTAGCAGAATTTTTTGCTGTTCAAGGGGAGTTGCTTAATGAACAAATTTGATGTCTTCACAAGGATAACACTTGGAGCTTATCAGTTACTTGAATGTTCTTGAGAATGTTTCAAGATTACTTTTTGGTTCCTCCTTTTCATAAAAGGACAAATTTTATTTTTTTTAATATTTCAACAGGAAATTAATTCCAGCATCTGACACTGTGCAGTAATCGTGCAATTCTCTGTATCATCTTCTCTATCTGTACATTTCTGCATAAAATAGAACAGTTCTGTGTTTATAAAGAAGCTGTTGTTAGAAACTTGAGGTCTTCTTTATTAATCATGTGCTTGTTTGTGTATGTATGTATTTTATGTATTGTGTACACATGTATTTTATCCTTTTTTATTTTTTTAATTCTCTATCTAAATTGTTCTAACATCAAAGTTGGCCCCTTTAGAAGTAGAGAGTTGGACTACAAGACCTTCAAATATCCTTTCTAACCTCAATTATTCTATTATTTAATACGCATTTTCCCTTTTATGTCTTTTATAGCACGGTCAGCAGTTGTACAGACACATCTACTTAGGCTGCAAAGAAGAAGACAATGTCCAAAAAAACTTTGAACTGCTGTTTACATCGCTAGCTCTTACCACAATTGAACTGGCCAACGAAGATGTGGTTATTGACCTCATTCGATTAGCTATTGCCTTGCAGGTATGAGTCTGTGTTGGTTTCATTGCCTTACAATTCATATTTGTAATTGGAGATGTGAAGAACTTGGGGGTTTTGTATATTGATCTTCAAACTGGAAATCTCATCATTTGGCCCAAACTTGATTGATCCGCTAAGGAAGTGCACTTGTACCTACCACTTACTAATGGGGAAGCTTAATCTAATCAGTTTTGTGACAAACTTCCACAGCATGTGCTGTTCAGGAAAAACAGCAGATGTGGAAATCTGTTGAAACATTTCTTAGAATCACTGATACTCATTAGCAGATTGACAAGGTGTTCTCTCAACCTATGATCTTGTGAGTGTTCTGTATAAAGTGTATGGACTGTCTGCACCCGGGATGAAAACTTTTGTATAATTGATTGGTTGGGAATAGTTACCAAACCAGGCTATTTAATCTTACCTTAGAGTAAAATTCTGTCAGTGTCTTAGCAGGCTTTATTCCTTAACATTTCCTTAATAGGTTGAAATATTAACTCATCCTTGCATACAGTCCTCAGGGAAACTGGATAACTTATTAAGTTTATCTGTGTTGAAATCAGAAATAAAGTAGTGCTAACATGTGCCCTGGAAATTTGATGAACTCAGGCCCTGTATTCCCAGTTCACTCTGTCATTAACCTTATTCCCAAATGTGCAGCTGCACTATGAAACATCTGAAATGCAGCGTGCATCCTTAATTTTAAAATACGTCACTGAAGCGAATCTTTACTTGATGGAAATGACATTAGGAGTTCTACTAGAGCAAAAATAATGCAATCTGAATAAACATAGAAGTGCTAATATGCAGTAAATAATTCCCTTTATTGTGCTATGTCTGTGATTCACACTGGTGATCTTTATTATCAAACTGCTCTTTCTGATTTTCCTGAGAAAATGTTATGCTCAACAGGTGGTAAGGACAAGAACCTACCAGTCATTAACCTGTACTTCCTTTCTGAGAAACAGAATTCTGGGTTGAGTATATTTCTCTTCATAATGGTTGAATGTTTTGAGCTCTCTAACTTCAGATCAGTATATTCCTAATTCAGGAGTGAGCTAAAAGACTAGAGTTTTAACATGAGAGGTATCAAATGTTAAGTAATAGCAGATAAACATCACATGTCAGCTAGTGCTACCAATGATAATTGTGACTTCCATATATTCAGGACAGCCTGCTAACTTCGGAAAACATAATGCTACCCCTTATATTTCAGGACATTGCCATCATCAATGAGGATAATCTGCCAATGTTTAATCGTTGTGGTGTCATGGCATTGGTTGCAGCCTATCTAAACTTCCTGAGTCAGATGATTGCAGTTCCTGCCTTTTGTCAGCATGTCAGCAAGGTAACACATGGTTAAATCATTCAGGTCATTTAGAACAGTACACATTCTACTGTAAAATCAGTGAGTAACTTGTGTCAAGTAATTGCTTGTGATGTTGATCTCTTGTATTTGTGTCCACTGACATTGTTCTTGGTCTTCAGTCTCTCATGGCATTACTGCTGACTCCTAAAATTGTAAACAAAATAGTCTTCTCTCAAGGTACAGCATTTTTATTTTGCTTATGGTACCGTATATAATGGGCCAAATCCCCATCTGGTGTAAGACTTTACGGCCCCACTGTCTTTTGTAAAGCAGGATTGACATGCACAAGACTATGAGAACCAGACTTTTAGTCTAAAGGGTGAGAGCCACAGTCTCTTGCCCTGGTTAAAAGAAATCCTAAATGTCTCATTTGTGTTGAGGTAGATGTTAGCGAAGGTTAGGTATTGAAGAAAACAACTGTGGAACTACTCCATTTGTACTATTTGACTTGGGGTTTTTTTTCAGGTCATTGAAACCAGAAGTGTGGAAGCATCTTATTTCCTACCAGAAACAATTTTCAAAGACAAATGCGAGTAAGTAGATACAAAATGGGAATTAGTTGACAGTGAAGTCCTTATTTTGCTATTAAAAATCACACATAATTGAAAAATGTTACATATGAGAAAAAAAATCAGAGGTTTTATGGTGTTCTGGATAGGCAGAAGAAACCCAAGCATTAAAAGCATGTGCGCTTACAGGGGAAAAAAAGAGGGTTTCAGACTTTTTTATTGTAGTCAGAGGCATTTATGCACAAGAGGGTGCTCAGTGTGCTGACACAGCAAAATAAATTTTCACTGAATCACAGAATGGGTGAGGCTGGAAGGGATCTCTGGAGGTCATCTGGTCCAAGCCCCTGCTTAAGCAGGGTCACCTAGAGTACACTCTGCAGGACCACATCCAGATGCTTTGGAATATCTCCAAAGATGGAGACTCCACAACCTCTCAGGGTAACCTGTGCCAGTGCTTGGTAACCTTCACCTTCACACAAAAACGTGTTTCCTGGTTGAAACAGAACCTTCTGTGTTTCAATTTGTGCCCGTTGCCTCTGGTTCTGTCACAGAGCAGCACTGAAAGGTGCCTGGCTCTGAGGCCTTTCCACCCTCCCTCCCTTAAGGCACCTGTACACACTGATATGATCCAGCTTCTTTCTGCATGCTGAACTGGCCCAGCTCTCTCAGTCTTCACTGGAGAGATGCTCCAGCTCCATAATCCACCTTAGTGACCCTGTGGTGGGCTCTTTAAAGTGAGTCCATGTCCTGGTGAGCCCAGCTCCTGACTCCACACTCCAGGTGTGGCCTTACCCAGGCTGAATAAAAGGCAGGGATGTCCTCCCTCGACCTGCTGGCAGTGCTCCTCCTGATGCAGCCCAAGAGACCCTCAGTCTATTTTTGCCACAAGGGCACACGACTGGCAAATGACAAATATTACTATTAATTAATTAATTACTATTAGTATTACTGTTGCTGTGCAGGGTTGGGTTTTTTTTATTTAACAGAGATCATATTCTCTTGAGATGCAGCAGAACAGGTGAAGAACATATTTCAAATAAACAAGAAGTGTTAAAGTAATCTAAAATACTGCAGAGGTTTTCAATGGACTAATCTTAGGTGTATATTCATTCCTAAAAAACTAACCAGTCTTTATTTATATCAAACCATTACCATTGACCCTTCTTGGCTGCTCACAGACATTAGAAAAATATTTGACTTAGCCAACGAGTATCTGTTGGTAGACAATAACTTCAATATATGTTTTGACAGTCTTCCAAAATCCTTAGAGAAGGATGAAACAGATTTATTTTTCCTGACGAACAAGATTGCAGAATCATTAGGAGGCAGTGGATACAGTGTGGAAAGATTGTCAGTTCCATATGTGCCCCAGGTAACAGGTAAGTGGTGATTAGCAGCTACACCACCTAGTACCAGTTATTAAGGATGTTCTCCTAATGTGCTGTGTGCCAATGAAATGTAATGTGACTGCTTGGCAACAAAACCTAATCAGATTATTTTGTCTTCTCAAGGTGTTTTTTTTTTTTTCTTCTCATTAGCTACTGTATTATTGCTAAGAAGTTTCAACAATTTGTCCTATAAAGATTTTTTTTCCTTAAAGAATGGTAGTGAGGCAGAAAGTCCTAGAACCCACTTGGACTCTTTTTAATGAAGTTTTTGTTTTCAAAAGAAAACCTGTGCTAACTTGGTCTAGAAAATGAGGAATATAGAAGTCAGCTTATTTTATCTTTTTATGTAAATGTTGGATGAAAGATACTCCATCCTTTTGCCACATGGTCTCATGCTAATTTATTTGCCTTAGTTAAATTCTTAATGAGCAGGTGTTAATTTAAGCAAGAATGGAATGTTTTCCTCCATCAGATACCTATGCAAGCTTAGTGTCAGGTAACAGTGGAAATAAAGTGTTGCCTGAGGAAGGTTTGTGGGAGTTTGTACTACACAGGCTGAGTGAATAACGTGAGAAGGACTAGCTAGCACGTGACATTCGTGTGCTTTTGGCTTTTAATATATTTTCAACAGCCAGCTGAGCAACTGCAGTGGTTACACTTAATATTTTTTTTGTGTGAGACAAAAATTAGGAGAAAGCAAAGCAGGCACTAAACTTGCAGAACATGGAATAGTTTATTAACATACAAAGAAGAAAAAACAAACTGCTGTGGTGTAACACATCTTTTTCATGACAACTTACAGATTGCTATACTGCAAGACATGGACCACTACATGGGTTTATTAATTTTTTAAGGATAATTATTTCGGCTTAAACACAAAGGGGTTTTTTTTGCCACTAGCCCACTAGCTTTTTAAAAGCTTTTTTTTTTTTTTGCTTTTAAATAGCCTGGCATAGGCACTTGCACAACCTTTACGAGCTGAAACGTGAATTGTCCATCCCCCCATGTAATTTGAATGGTTTAAAAAGATGATTTTACAGTTCTTTACCACAGCGTGCAGGGAGGTTTTTTAAGCCAGGCGCGAGAAGCACAGCACCGCCCTCTCTTTTTTTTGAAGCCATTTTTAGCTTCGCTTCACGTGACTCACTTCTTTTTTTTTGGCTTCAGAGGTCGCCATGTTGCCAGACAGGCTCCGGGGTGGAGAAACTTCTCTTTTTTCCCTTTGCGCTGCTGGCTTCACGGTGTTTTCTTTCAGTCGGTGTGACGTGTGCTGGCTGAAGGCTCCGCCGGCTCCCAGGAAGCCGCGTCGGACGGCTTTAGAGTTCCTCCTTAAAATTCCCCCTCCCAGCAACCCAGTCCGTGCTGCGGCGCTGGGAGTGGGGGCAGGAGGGACAGAGAGGGCACCCGGCCCGGCCTGACTCAGCGGGCCCTGGGCCCTGGGCTCTTAGGCCACCCCTCCGTCCCTTTAAGGTTCCCCCTCCCAGCAACCCAGTCCGTGCTGCGGCGCTGGGAGTGGAGGGGGCAGGAGGAACAGAGAGGGCGTCCGGCCTGGCCCGGCCTGGCCTGACTCAGCGGGCCGCGGGCCCTGGGCCCTGGGCCACCCCTCCATCCCGTCCCAACACCCCGCTGAAAGGAAGGGAAAAAGACTCTCTCAAATCCCGCCTTCCCACGCAGTTTTAAACATGTGACATTGAGAGAAACGCAATTGGCTCAACAGGTTGTCTGTCCATTCAGGTCAACCCACTACAGCAACTTACTGAACAAAATTGATTGAAGAATTTGTTTTCTTAACCATGTGTGTTTTGTGGCTGTATATAACAGGTTGCTATTGTAAGAGCCTAGGGGACACCCCAGCCCAAAGCACGGCCTTTTTAAAGTACCTAGCAGAAAAATGTGATTTCTGTGTTCTTTAGCTCACACATAGGAAGAACCAAAGTACATTTGAACAGTAAATGCCAGATGTGTTGTTCTTGCAGTCTGATTCAGAGACATTGCTGCCTGCTCTTGAATATCTCTTTTGGATAGTTGTTGTGGGAGGAATTGAGTTCTCCAGACAGTAGGTGTGGTTTTGTCCCAAACACGAGCAGGCACATTAAGTGATATGTTCCGACACAGCCACAGTGTCTGTTTTCTGTTGGTGGTTGTCTTCTTCTAAAAAGGATAATGTTCCTATACTTATTTCTTCTAGCATCTAAAAAACCAGTTAACGTTATATTTTAGTACTGGCAGAAGAGGTGGGCAGCAAGTGAGGAAATGTTACAGGCTTTGAATGAATGAGAATGGAGTGAGGAAGACAGCCTGCTTCAAAATTTATGTTGAGCCTTTCCTAGAAACTCAGATATATTTGTACCCAAATGACCTTGCTAAGGTTTTCTTGTGTATTTTGCTAAAAATGCATTCCCGCACAGGAAGAGATGCAAGTGCTGACATCAAGATTAATTGAGTTTAGCTGCAAGTGTGTGATTAACTGCCTCTGCAGGTGATGAGAAATTGCCATATTTAATCCTAAATCTTAACACATGTGAATCAGATGGGCTTGGGGTTTTTGTAATCTTTTTGTAAAGAGCAGCAACCAAAACTTGTTCCTTGACTGTTTCCATAGCTAGTTAAGTTCATTAATCTCTGATCCTGTGGAATACTGAGCTTCCAAGGTTTTCATTTAACTAAATCAGGACCGAGTGAATCTTTTGGAATTCCTAAGTTTTTCATTTTTTACTGCAATGAAATGTTACATTTCTGCTATTAGTGTTATAATGTTGGAATGTAGTGTTTCAAAAGAGATCATTAATCTTAGTAAAAAAAGATCAATATTTAATATATTTCTGTGAAATGTAGGGTTGAACCTAAAAAGTCAGTAAATACTTCATCCTAATTATTTCTGTTATTTCCAAATATCAGTGACATAATGCTTAACAATGACTTATAGAAATAACTTTGTCATCCTGTCTTTGTTTCTTGTCTTTATACTTCTTAAGAGTTTGAAAGATACTCATATCTGCAAATTTGTATTTTTCTCTTTCTTACTTGAGGGAGGAAGAAAACTAATAATTTAAATGACTTTCAATCATTTTTTCTATACACATATATATATTTAAATCAACTCTATTTCCATCAGGCAAAAAACCTCATAAATGCAAACACAAGTTGAAAGGTAAAAATGAGCTGTAGGTCAGCCTGCTCTCCTGCCTGTGGTGTGTTGCTATAGGATGTGCAGTCAGAAAATGCTTTTAGAAGGCCTAAAGACTTTTAGGCCAGAAATTGTGTTGTACTTAGTGGACTTAGTGTTTCCTTATGCTTTTTTTTTGTTTGTCTCCTTGACATGCCTGTAGCAATGTTAGCTGCTGTGAGTTTTGCTGTCGTGTTTACTCATGATTTGGTACTCTACAAAATGGTAGTTTCCTGTTTTGTTTTCCTGAGCCGGTGGTAGACCCATAGGTGCCATTTTTGTGATGGTACTAATTACCTCTTTGAGTGACATTGCAAAAACCTGAAGAAAGTTGGAAGAAACTCTCAGATGTTCAAAGAATTCATCTTAGTCAGTAGCCATTTAGGATAATGACTGCACAAAGAATAGAGCCCCTCACCCAGGAAAAGAGGGACCTTAAAGGTCATCTAGTTCCAACCCCCTGCCATGGGCAAGGACACCTTCCACTAGACCAGGTTGTTCCAAGCCCCATCCAACCTGGCCATGAACATTTCCAGGGATGGGGCAGCCACAGCTTCTCTGAGCAGCCTGTGCCAGTGCCTCACCACCCTCACAGGAAAGAATTTCTTCCTAATAGCTAATATGCTCTTTTAGTTTAAAGCCATTGCCCCTTGTCAAAAGTGATGGATCCCACCTCAGTCAATGAGGTGACACAGAGAGCTGCTCCCACTGTCCCTGGGCAATGGGGCCGAGGCTTCTGGGACAGCCTTGGCAGGGGCTGGGGCAATGGGTGTTGCGGCTGCATCACTGTCCTCAAGCCCCTGGGCTCCTTTGTGTGTGTGGATGAACATTGTATCTTACAAGAGAAAAAAATGGAAATTATTGCAATTTTTTTTCCCACTTAATATGTTGAAATTAGAGATAAATGGGCATATTTCACATGCAAGTATAGTGAGGCATCCATTACAAAAATGAATTCTATCCAAAGTAGTCCCTAAAATGTATATTCTGGTGTTTGAGTGTCAGTTACAGAGAGAGCAGCAAGATGGCAGCAGAGATGTGGTTTTGTCCGGTGTTTTCTCTTGGGGCCTGAGGTGCTTTCCTCAGATTTGTGTTGGGGTCATGTACCAGTGAGCCGTCAGGGATTAAAAATTCAGTAAATCCTTCAGAATGGTGCTTCAAATGCTCAGAATCTCTGAGAACCTGGGAAATATTAGTAGAATTCAGGTGTTTTTCACTAATCTTGTTCTTTCACTGCCTCTTGATCTTAAAATGACATTTCATTTATGCGACTTCTGAAA
Organism: Ifrita kowaldi; assembly: GCA_013398055.1. Classification (NCBI taxonomy): domain Eukaryota; kingdom Metazoa; phylum Chordata; class Aves; order Passeriformes; family Cinclosomatidae; genus Ifrita; species Ifrita kowaldi. The sequence goes on from VZRS01012923.1 coordinate 212,857, forward strand.
GTTTCTTGGTTTTTAAAAGCTGAGCATGTTCAGGTCTGCTGGAATGAATTCTGTTTGTTCATGCTCAATATTTGCACTGCAAAAGAACTTTGCTTTGGTGGAAGTGGTTTAAACAAAGGTTGCAGAAGAACCAGCATAAATTATCTTGTCAAGGGGGAGTTTTACAGTCCTTCTCCTTTTTTTAGTATCAAGTGCCTGTAGGTGGTTCTAAATGTGCAGTGCAAGTCATCAAATAATAATAGCCAGGTCCAAATGGCTTGATCTTGGCTAAAACCTAAATTGTGACATAGCAATTCATGGTTTTGTAAATGAGATACACAAAAGTCAGGCCACTCAAGTCTCTGTTTGTCAGAAGATCCTTGTGACAAGTCTTAAAATGTATTTTTACTGTTCATTAAAATCTTATGTTAATATATTAAATGTCAAAAATGAGAAAACACTATCGGTGCATTGTCTTAGGACTTCAGTCACAGGAGGAAATTCCATCAACTGATGGATCATTTGATCATAATCTCCTTATGCGTTAATTAAATTGTTGTGCTTCTTTTAGTATCAGCACAGTTGGTCTTATTCTGACAACTTTTTAGGCCAGCTGGACCTGCTAAAATATTTGTAGGAAGTGAGAAATGGAGAGAATTTTTTTCATCTAGTAGGTTTTTAGACTTGCTGAATATGGTAGTTGTAGCAACAAGAATAAGGAAGGGTTGTTGTTAATTTCCATTCAGAAATCTTTGTTTCTTCTGTCAAGAAATCATCTTCCAAGAAACCTTTTTCTGTTTCAGAATATCTTAAAATTAAGATGTTAATATTTCAATTTCACAAGCAAAAAAAATAAGTTCAGATTTTTGTAAAGGATGTTACAGCTGTATATCATCATATGCTATGTTACTTATTAGGCATTTGAATAAGACCTCAGTTTTTAAAATTCTGGACGTTCAAGGGAAAGTTGAAAAGATCTGGAATGAGAGGGGGAAGGGACTATAAAAATGTTATTTTTCTTCATACTTAGTAATTTAGAGCAGTAACTGATCATTTTTCACAATTCAAATGATAAAATAAATGATCTTGGGTTAAACAGGCACATGGAAAAAAGTCTGCATCTGATGGGTAGAAATTTGTCTGATCATGTTTCAAATGTTATGCAAAAAGTGAGATAATTTGTTTTTGTGCTAGATGAGGACAGACTCTCCAGGAGGAAGAGTATTGTGGACACAGTGTCTCTTCAGGTGGATATTCTGCCTGGCAACAACACAGAGGATAAGGTATGAAAAACACAGATTATTTTAAAGCAGTGGAAGGAGGGGGAATGCAAGTGAAGTTTTCCCGGGAAGTGGAATATCTGATTATTCTAGCAATGTTAAATACTTCAGGGGTTGGATTTTTTAAGTTGTGCATTTGGAGAAATGTGTTGTTAAAGACACCCTGCTGATCTTGTTATATAAAAGAGTCAAGTATTTTGTCACTACAGTTTTTACAGATAATACTGCAGAATATGGGGTAGAAATACATATATTTACATGCTGAACAACTGGCATTTTATGAGTAAATATTCTAAAATGTTTTCTTTGCCTTTTGAGGGATACAATAAATTTCAGCGTCTGTATCCCTGTATCATTTGAAGTATTTGAGAGACTTGTTCAACAACCTGGGGCTGTAAGATACAAGCCTAGAGAGATAAAAGCCTAGTGGGAGACCTGCAGTCTCCGAGTGGGACAGGTAAACACTAGGCAGGCTGTGTGCACCAGTGTCACTGTTCCCCTCCAGAAGAGTTTAGCATGCAGCACTTAAAAGTCACGGGAAGGATAAAGCAGCAACAAAAAGTTCATATGTAAGGTACAGGAGCTGATGTTAATTATCCCTTAGGAAGACTGCATTATAATTAAAATTATCCCACATCGTTTGACACTTCATTTGAAGTATTTCTTAAAATAAATTTATACTTCTACTGAATCTTTTTCAAGGTTCTGCTGATTTTTATTAACTAGATTTCTGCTGGCTGCAATGGAGATTAGCTGTTGAAATTGAGGTGTTTGTACCTCAGATGAGGTACAGATGATTCTTTTGGCATCTTCCAGCACAAACCGCCTGGAGACATGAAGCAAAATGTGTGGACTTAGTCAAGCTGAGTGTTAGTTAAAAATTCAATATTAAGCTTTAGCAAAGGAGCATGCTTCACTGTAGACAGGAGTGATGTGTTTTGCATTTTTATTGTTACTATTACTATTATTATTCCTTTCTGCTTTGTGCTGATGATACCTCAGATGATCTTTTGTGTTCACTTTTTGCTTTAGCAAGGATACAGATAAAAGTTCAGGAGAAAGAATAAAAAGGTGTTTGAAAAATAAGTGAGACAATCAGACCTCTACCTTTCAGAAGCAAGTAAATGGTCCTCCCAGGATTGGGGCTGTTTGACATTAGTATTCTTTTTTAAAGTCATGCACTATATGTGGTTATGTGTAATTGAACAACTCTCTTGAAAGTAGAATTAAATGAGAGAAGTTTCCATTTCAGATTTCAGGTTATGCTGATGTTAAGCATTAATACATGGACCTTTTTGAAGTGGCTGTAGTGGTTGTAGATAAAATCTTTTTATGGGTTCTCAGCTTAATGTGGTCCAGTGTCTTGGATAATGAATTACTTTTTGTCTCTTAAAAACAAGAATTTTATTAAACAGAAACACATGAGCTAAATATTCCTCCTTTACTTCCTTTATGAGGTTTGTTTACAAGGCAAAGCAGAAAACAGTATTTTCCAATTAGCTGACTGCACCTTCATACCTATATATGAAATCTGTTTTTTTTGCTGTGTAGATTAGTAAGTACAACAATCTATAATAGTCAGCAGAGCTAAACTGCAAAAAAAGGAGCTTTATGATTGGGAGGATTACCTACTTAATGGAAGTTTTAGGATTAATGATGTATGATATCATTTCTGCACTAAGGTAGAAGACTGTTTATCCATAAAATAGCTATTTTTCCATAATTATCTCCGTTTATAAGGTGAAAGCACTTTTAAATGCAGGTAGGGCTTCTGTGGTATTAATAACCAAGTATAATGCTGGGTAATATCAGCAACTAATGTGGATGTTAACTAGAACTGTGAAAGGCAGCCATAAACAACTACGTTTACCAAATGAGACTTGCAAAAAAGGTGATTTCACCTTGATACTCTTGAATACTCTTGATCTGTAGCCATATCTACGAATATTTGACAAAAAAAGTGTTTCACTGTTTATTGATTTAATTTTATTTATTCAGAGGTAGAGAATATGTACTTATAAAGTAAAGCCTGTTAGAAAAGCATACATTTGCAGCTCATGAAATAACACTCGTGTAAAAAGGAAACAGCTACTTCCTTCTCCCTTAACAGTAGTTCAAGCCAATTAATTAAAAAATTGAAAGAATTCAGAATCTTCTGTATTGGATGAAGGAACTTTTTGCTACCTTACCTCTTATCTTAAATCATATTGGACCATTGTAAACAGTTAGTGTTTACCAGGAAAAATAAAAGTGCTGCCCGTTTACATGTTGGAAGGATTGAAGTGGGGAAGTTCAAGCCAAGAAACCGTGTTATGTTCAGGTGAACACTGTTCTGCCATCTAAACATTCTCCCCTAATGCCATGAAAGTGGCTTCACTGTAAATATATTTACTGGTATAGAAACTAGGTCTATAACAAACTGAAACACTTTGGTCATTTTGCATCCCCAGGCAATTCCTGGTGAAGTACATCTGCAGCAGCAAATGGATATTCTTATCATTAGATGCACAAATTTTGTCAGTGCATCAGACATAGCTTGTTATGAAGAGCCCTTTAACTCCAGTGTTGATGATGTAAGCGCCAAATTATTTGGAACCATAATGGTACAAAGTTAGCCTAAAGCAGTAACCATTTTCCACTCTGCACTCCCCTGTCATCTCTTATTTTAGCATCACATTGCTGGTAGCTCAGCTACTTTCAGGATGCAGTTGCTGTTATTGGCAACAGCTGTCTAAGAACCAGCACTGAGATTTTACAGTATAGGAACACTACAGCTTGTTCCTGACCTAAAGCAGTGTTCTGCCAAAATCCAAATCCATGTATGAAGTATTGTTGCCGGAGAGCGTCTTGACTAGAATTTAGAAAGTTTTCGTTGATCTCATTAGGTAAAATTTTCCTCACTAATTTCAGTGACTTAAAAATGTGAATTAGTGATCTGTTGGTTATCACAGAAAGTCCAAATAAAGTTATTAGAGACCTGTAAGGCAGAGAAGTTCTGGCTATTTTGGCCTTCTGTGTTTATCACGTTCCTTATTTTTTAGAAGCTGATATGTTATATGTGATGATTAAGGAGTTTTTTTTCTTCGTGTTTAGGTTGATAATACTGAAGAAATCACCTTTGAAGCTTTGAAGAAAGCCATTGGTAAATTTATTACAGTTGTGTTTGTGCAGCATAGTTCTCGATTCCTATGGAATTGCTGAAGTAAAAGGAGAGGCCAGAATAACATAAAATATTACTTGTGTTTCTTTTCAGCTAGTAAATTTATTTAAAAGTTCAGTTATTTATTTCTGAATCTCTGAAATTATATCTTGATAATGTTAGTGAATTCACTTTCTGAAGTTAATGGGACTGAATGAAAAGCATGTGGAAATGCCTGTCATCTATTATATTTGCCTTATAGACAAAGCTATAAATGTGAGATATTCAAGTTACATTGAGTGATTACTTATGAAGTAACTTGAGTATTTTTTATGTATGAAGATTTTTGGTTCTTCAGTGCATTCAAAAAATAGGTTGTAAATTACACATTGCGGACTTTAAAGCGCTAAGATTTTTTAAAAGAATATTTTTCTGACAAGTGACCTGGCTATGAGAACACAGAATTATCCAGATTCCTTATTTCATATTACTGTAAGTAACTGCTAATTAATGCTGTGCAGTCCACCAAAATCCTGTTTAAAATATGGAATAAATATTGATGTTTTAAGCAGTAGGCACATTCTAAACTACAATTTAATCTGACAGTCTTCCAAGTGTGCCTAATCCCTGAGGTACTTAAATTCATTAGATGCTGGAAAGTTCCAGCTGCTTGTAGGTTCAGTCTGCCTGTGGAGGTTGAACTGGCTTTTCCTAAATTCTGATAGAAAACTCTGGCCACCTGTGACTATGATACTGGGAGGGAACTTTCTTGTTTCTTCTCTCAAAGCCGAACCTGTGTGCAGTAAGTGAGAAGTGCAGGCAATAAAACAAAAAGGAGCCTGGATGTTACTCATAATTAAAGATGTAGTAAGAAAGGGGGGAAATTGCATCCTCAGACCATTTCCCTGAAATTTTATCTGCATTTTGCTGTAGGAGCAACACCAGATGAGAGCTCACTTGAGAATGGTTGCATCACTTCAAGCACAGTCCTTGTTCGCTTCTGCGGTGCACATTTAATATCCTTTATACTTCATAGGCAAAGATTACATTTGTCTTTATTTGTTTTTCATGATTCTTTTAAGATAACAATGGACTTGAAGAACAGGAAAAGGAAAAAAGGCGTCTTGTGATTGAAAAGTTCCAAAAAGCACCGTTTGAAGAAATTGCAGCTCAGTGTGAAACCAAAGTGAGTTTCTGCAAAATCTTAGCACTGTGGATCTCTGTGTAGGCATTAGTGGGCATGTGCTGACTGAAGGTGATTTGTTGTGTCACTGCTGCTGTTACTTCTTCAGAAGTTCAGTTCTTTGTTTTGTCTCCACTGCTATCAATGTTGGGAGATTCCAGTAATTAGAAGTGTGTTTTTGTTTGTTCCTAGACCATTTGGAAGGTAATGGGTAATGTGTACATTCTTCACCTTAATATTTTCCTTACTATCTTTGAAATCCAGGTTCACAGTGCATTCCTCTTTCATTCCGGGATAACTGGAGCAGTATTGAACCCATTATAGGTTTTAAACAACTAAATGTATTTCAGGTTTGTTGAACTCCTTTCTGCAACAGCAGAATTTGCTATATAATTCCTGGCACTCCAGGACAGGCCCACACAATCTCAAATGCATCTTTAAGGCTCAGTATCCTTGCAGCAGTGAGAAAACAAATTGAGAAGAAATGTGGCCTAGAGTTACATGTGACAGTGTGGAACACACTCACCTGAGTGGGCCTGGCACACCCATTGTAGCTCAGTTCAATATCTAGGAGTTGATAATTCAATTTTAATTTTTTTTTCCCTAGGCAAACTTGCTTCATGATAGACTGGCACAGATACTGGAGCTCACTGTCCGGTAAGGCTTTATGCAAGCAGAATATTGTGACTGAAAAATGACTTATAAAGCAATTGTGGCTATTTTCAGATGGTTATGTCATAGTGATCTCAAACACATGTAATAAGGAGAAAATAATTGCCTTAACTGAATGCTGTGTTTTAACCCTGATAGGCATTTCATCCCCATGTAGCCACTGGCTTAATCCTCCTCAGAGGGATGAGGAGGAGAATTGGAAGGGTAAAAGTGAGAAAAACCATAGGTTGAGATAAGAACAGTTCAATAGGTAGAGCAAAAGTCACACATGCTCTCAAAGCAAAATAGGAAATTCGCTCACTTCCCATGGGCAGGCAGGTGTTCAGCCATTTCCAGGAAAGCAGGACTCTTTGGGAAGGCAAATACCATCACTCTGAATTTCCCTTTTTTCCTGCTTCTTTCCTTGATGCTGTTACTGCTGAGCATGACACCATATGACAGGGGGTATCCCCTGGGTCAGCTGGGGTCAGCCATCCCATCTGTGTCCCCTCCCAACTTCTTGCCCGCCTCCAGCCTACACACTGGCACAGCAGTGTGAGGAGCAGAAAAGACCTTAGCCAGAAAAGACCTGTAAGCTCTGCTCAGCAGTAACAGAGACATCCCTGTGTTATCGGCCCTGTTTCCAGCACAAATCTAAAACACAGCCCTATACCACCTACAGTAAAAAAAAAATTATGCAAGCCAAAATCAGCGCACTGAAAAAGAGTACTTTTCATCACTTTGATTTTCTTACTACTTTGAATCTTCCTGATAGTGGAGAATATCCAGAAACCGTGTCATTGTGTCTTACAGTATCTCTGTGTCTGACAGTAGTATTGCAGGATGTTCTTGTTTTCCCATTGCTGCATCTGGTTGAGGAAGTAACCAGATATCAAGCACCCCAAGTAGTACATGATGTTATTATAGAGAGTTGTGCACATCATTATGCAGGATAAGTAGTATTTATTGCAGTAAGATGCATTTGGATAGTTCTCTAACATCAGTGAAATTGATGATATAGACAAGAATATAAAAATCCTCAGGGCATAAGAATTTCATTAGAATTCCAAGACTAGGATAAAATGCTGTTGGTATTTTATTATTTTATGGTATACTATATATGTATATATATATATGGGGGGGTAGTTTACTCATGTTTCTCGACTATTAGTGTGTAAAGTTATAAAAAAGCAATCCATATAACTATAAATTCTGTATGTTGGTTGTGCTTCTCACACAGTCCTCCGCCTAGCCCCTCAGGAACGATGACCATTACTGCTGGACATGCTCATTACCATTCTGTTCCAGTCTATGAGATGAAGTTTCCAGATCTTTGTGTGTATTAAGTGTCTTCTGAAGTCTGCTGGACATTATTTAGAGTAGAGTACAATAGAAAGAACAAGATGAGTTTTCAAATTTTATTGTTTATTGTATCTAACTTTAATACAATGATGGACATGAGCCAAATACAGATTACTTTAGCCAAATTCATGAAACTGTCTTGAATTGTTTTATTCTGTAATATATTTTAAGTTAGGTTTTTCACAGATCATGTTTCTTCATTTTCATATTTGAGTACATGTAAAACTCAGATTTAAAACTTGTCTTGACATATAGGTAAATATTTCAGTTACTCTAGGAATTTGTATTGCTTCAAATTCCTTTAATTTGAGATATTGTAACTGAAAAACCTATTAAAGCTTTTTTGTGTTCGGTTTGGGGTTTTTTTTCGGTTGGTTGGTTTTGGGTTTTTTTGGTTTTGTTTTTTGTTTTTTTTTTTTTACTCCTCTCCACCTCAATTCTGTGTTGAACTAGAATGCTTTTGACTTGCTTCATCTCATTCAATGTAACCAGTGGAGCACTACCTGAGCTCCCTCCTGTTCATGCTGTCATAGCTACTCAGCTTGTTTGGTTTGGAATATATGGAAAAAAAACAATACCTTACGTGTGTTCAAATACAGTGGATGAATTAGTGGACACTTGTTAAGTATATTTTGATGCATCACATAACATGCTTTTTAGATAGATACATCCAGTATATGTCCTGTGTTTCTTGCTAAAAGTTAAAAGTAATCTTTGCATAAGAGAGGAGAAATCTCCTCTTGAAGCACGGAATTGTGCAATATATTTCATGTCTTAAGATGTATGGTTTACAGATTGTACTTTTGAAAACACTGTAGTATTTTACTGTCTGCTTTAGTATAAATACAGGAGAGATATATTTAGTATAGCAGAAAATAGACTGAGGGCATTCTAATCATAAATACTGAAACTATATTCTATGAGACATTTCTCTGTAGTTTGTAACAGCTTTCTAGTGGTATTTTAGAAATTGAAAGAACACTCAATTAAACCATTTAAAGATCAAGAATTTATTATATATATTTTCAAGCAAAAGCATTTTTAGAGATGCATCTCTGTGTTTGTTTTTGTTTCATTTCTCAAACCTTTAAGGTAACTTTCATAGGTTTATGTATCTGAGCATATACTAATCAAATGTTAATAAAGTAAAACTGATACAGTAAATCACAGACATTTGATGATAATTGTCAAGGCTCTCTTTATGACTCACTAAATTCTGCAGGCAAAAAAAAGAAAACCAGCATTCATTGATGCCATGAATAGTAACTTTGAAGTCCCTTAATCTTTCTGAATCTGACTGGGGCAGCACAGACATGAATGAATGCTCTCAAATATCTATAATAAATGTAGACATTTAATTTGGTGGTTTGGATGAACAATGAACATGAACAAAGTAACCTAACTTCAGTTAGCCCTGCTTTGAGCAGGAGCTTGGTTTAGATGACTTTCAGAAGTCCCAACCTAAATTAATCTTTGATTGCATAACTCGAGATCTGAAGGGTAATTAGCCCTGCTAATTTGCTGATTGGAGCATTTGCAAACCCACTGTAAAAAGGATTTTAAGTTTTTTGAACTGTAGTTCAGTATTCTACTGGACTACATTCAGAAGCCTGATGTGGCATGACATCAGAGAAATACCAGCTACTTAAACCTATGAGATGACATGCTGAGACTTTCAGAAGGCATTCACAAAGCTCAAAAGGTAATTGAGACCTTCTTTTCAGTTTAACAGTGCAATCACAGCTGTTAGTGGATGACGAAACAGCCCCTTATCTACAGCATTCCGTTGTGATTTTTACTGCTGCAGCGTATCAGCCTGATCAGACCACAGTCTACACATAAATAGGACTCTAGCTTTTAGTTTTCACTTTTTTTTTTCTTTTTTTTTTAAGGTTAGACTAATAGTTTTTTGGCCTATATAAAGAGTGTAATTTTTTAAAAAGTAAATCCAGCATAGGGATACAATGTAAAACACCTACCCACTCTGTCATTTTTTTAAGAATATCACTCGGCACTTTTGAACAAGAAGAAAATAAGGAGTCTTAAGTAATAAAGAATGTACTTCTGTTTGCACTTGTGCAGTATGGAGACTGTGCTGTACATACAGGATTGTTTCTGTGATTGAATTCTGTTGCATGAATGCTGCATGTGAAAAAACTAGATTCAGCATTTCATCTTCTGTTCTGTTGATGAAGTAATTTTCCTTTATGGTGATGGTAGGTTTCCATGTTTCCAGTGTTCAGTTTGAGAAATGCAGGTGTTGTGCAGGTGTAGTGCAGGGAGTGAAGAGCTTGTAACACTCTGCGTATTCACGTGATGTTTAATTTCTTCCTTTATGGAAATTCAGGGAGTCTGTAAGTTGATAATTGGTTCACTCTGGCCTTTCTAGACACGTGGGAGATGGGAGTGACTGTAAAATGTATTGTTTTGGTAGCTATCAATATATGAGCTAATGAATGAAACCAAAAGAATTAAGAATGCTGTTTGTTGTACAGTACAAAGCTGCTTTGTTTCACTTATCTCTTTACATTCTTTAGACAAGCTGCAGAACTTAAAAGCTCCTTATGCAAAGTGGCCCTGCGTTATCTGCAGCACATTGATGAGCACTGTCATAATGGTTATAATTGGTACCCAGTCTAAATGTATTCCAGCTGTTGCTTGGGGTTCTCTTTCCTATTATGTCATTTTGAAAAAAAATACAGCTTTTGGTAGTGGGTCACTTTAAGATAAATTAAATCCATGGTAATTTTAAAAGGTAGAAATAGCCTGTTGTCCAAAATCAGAGTAGGGCTAATTTGTCTGTTGTTCCAATGGTCATATATTCTGTACTGTACGTAATGAACCAGTTTCAATAAATGTAAGAACACACTGTGCAATCTATATTTAAGCAATAAAATAAACCAAAATTTAAAATTAATGTTTTCTAAGGTGTCAGTTAATTTTTACTGCTCACAATTTAGATGTCAATTACTAATTTTTTAGCATTTAAAATAGCCCTCAGTTTACACACCCATTTTGTTTTGCAGATATTACAGCATTGCACTGTTATTAAACTACTGCATTTATTTACTATTAAACCTGGACAAGCTTGGAAGGTGGGGCTGTGAGAATCTCATGAGGTTCAACAAGGCCAAGTGCAAGGTCCTGCACTGGGGTCAGGGCAATCCCAAACACAAACACAGGCTGGGAGGAGAATGAGATTGAGAGCAGCCCTGGGAAGAACCTGGGGGTGTTGGTGGGTGAGAGGCTCACGTTGACCCAGCAATGTTCTCTCATAGCCCAGAAACCAAGTGTGTCCTGGGCTGCACTCAAAGCTGCGTGGGCAGCAGATGAAGAAGGGGGCTGACCCCTCTACTCTGCCTTTGTGAAACCAACCCCCCGTGGGGTACTGCACCCAGCTCTGGAGCCCCCAAAACAAGAAGGAAGTTTGTGGTGGCTGGGAGTTCTCAGTAAGACAAGCTCCTGTACCGCAAGAACCTCTTTAGGTTAGGATCACCATCCTTCTCCCGGGATGCATTGTTCTGTTATGTTAATCTACCCCGGTTTGGCTTCCCCGGTTGGTTGTCAGCCTCTACCCCTCATCGCTCCCCCAGAGCTTCCCCATTGGTCCCTGTTCCCTAATCCCGCCTTTTCCCCGGCCCCCGGAAAAACCCTGAGCTCGCCGTTCTCTTTGCCCCTGTAACTTTCGACGGTGTAGAGGCAGTAAATGCTCCTGTTGGAGCACATGCAAAGACCTTTCCTGCTTCTTTTGCTACTGACTTTATACTGAAGCTAGCCGTGCGTTTGTGCGTGCGTGCATCTGACCCCACAGAGCCGGACAGAGACAGTAACAGAAGTTGACTTGTCCAGAGGAGGTCACAAAATTGATCAAGGGGCTGGAGCATCTCTGGTATGGAGACAGGCTGAGCTGGGGCTGTTCATCCTAGAGGAACATGATTTCCCCTGTCTCTGGGGAGACCTGATAGCACTTTGTAGTACCTAAAGGGGATTCCGGGGAGCTGAAGAGGGACTTTGGACAAGGGCATGTGATAAGACAAAGAGGAATGGCTTCAAACTGGAGTAGTAGGTTTAGATTAGATATTAGGAAGAAATTCTTCCCTGTGAGGGTGATGAGGCACTGGAACAGGCTGCCCAGAGAAGCTGTGGATGCCCCATCCCTGGAAGTGTTCATGGCCAGGTTGGAAGGGGCTTTGAGCAGCCTGCTCTAATGAAAGGTGTCCCTGCCCATAGCACAGGCAAAAAATTCAATGCTTAAAAAGTTAAAATACTGAAGTAGGAAATATTTTTATATTAGTAGTTAATAAATTAGTTGTTTGTTTTTGCGAAACAGCTAGGTGTTGGCCATCTGTGCCCCAAATGTATGAAATATATAGTGTAAAGTGAAACAAGAATGAGAGAAGAAAGAAAAAAAGATCTAATGCTAAATGTTTCTTCTTGAAAATCTTGTCCTTGTTTTAATATTTTAGCTCTGATTACAAATAAATGTAGCTAATCATAACTAGATTATTCAAGACTTCTCTTTATCAACACAATTCATTTGGTGGTAATTAGGGCACAACTTGCGCATTAAATTCTTCCTGAAATAAGAGGTACTTGGAAAAAAAGCCCAAAGGAATTAATGACAACGTTGCCTGAATAACAGCATATTTGTTTTGTTATTTCTCTTTTACCTGGTCAAATGATCCATCCCTATCTGTGCAGTCAGAAAATTCAGCATCATTGAGTGAATGTTTGCATAACCATGAAGGTAGTAATAATTAGCAGAAAGGAATGGGGGTTTATTTTAAGGTGCAGTGTTCAGAGCAGCAGCAGCTTATAAGCTGCTCTTATAAGGAGAGATGAGCTGATGTTACTGTTACTCTGCAGTGCACTTCATTCACCTGTTTACAGGCCAGTTTTCACCATTGCAGCTCATTATCTATCTCACTTTCTCACTGCAATATTTATTTATAAATGCTGTGAAATGTAAAATAACTTTTCATCCCTGTAATAAAAGGCTGATAAAAGTTGCGGTGTAATGCAGATCTCATCCTCAGCATAAGACAAAAATGGGCATTTTGCAGGTTTAGCATTTTGCTTCAGTACTGAGATGTCTTTTTTCTATACAGCATAATGGGGGAGTTAATTAAAATCTTGTCTGCAAATAGAATTTCTCACATCACTTAGCTGACCTCTCTGCTTTCCCTTAACAAATGTCTTTTTGTTCTGTTGTTTTTTTCAGTAGTGCTGATGGTGTAGCCACTGGGATCCAGAGGGATTCATGTGACTAAACACCTTTGGGGTTTATTTTGGGAGTTTGTGTGGTGGGATTTTTTTGTTTGTTTGCACTTAAGGGGTGGTGTTGGTTGGTTGGTTGTTTGTTTAGGGTTTTGTGGTGTTTTGTTTTTTTTGCACTGTACTAATCTTTTGCACTTCTAAATGTAGGAAAAATACTGAAGAGGGGGAATATCACCAGCCAGAAGTTTATAAACTGCTCTTCCAAGAACATTCACAGGCATTTTTACCTGCTGTTCTCACACTGTTCAGTTCGCACAGGATCAGATGCTGGGGTTTAGTGAATGCTGCAGGATCTGGAAGACCACAGGCAGCATCTCTGCATCCAGCGTGAGGATACAGTCTTTGGTCTGTAAGGAATTCTTTGGTGACAAAGTTCGGCCCTGTAGAACAAGATGATGGAGAAGGAAGCCAGACCTTACAGTGCAGCTGAATCACTGGGAAGTTTGTAGCAACACTTTTTGTTCTAGGAAATGTTGGTGAGTCACAGAATCATAGAATGGGTTTGGTTGGAAGGGATCTTTAAAGGTTTGTCATGGCCTATTACCCCTCTCTCCCTTCAAGTCTGTTTTAAAGCCTGTCAGTCAGCCCTGATACCTCATGAGCAAAGACCCTCTTGCCCCTGTGAGAGATTTGGATCCCATCTGATGCAAAAAGGTCTGGTGTTGTGCTGATCATCCCATTTTGAAAAAAAAACAAACAAATTCTGGCTGTGACACCGGGCATGGAGACAGTTATTGGTAGACTGGGTCTGTCTATTCCTGAAAGGATAGGGGAAAAAAAGACCTGTGCTTCACATTTCCTGATCAGCCATTCCAAGGTGCTGAAGTCTCTTTTGATCACCCTTGGGCTGCACGAAATTGTGATTTCATTGTTGCTACATGGAAGAGCAATAACGAGTAGCAGTCTGAGGGCTGTACCAGGCTGGGAAGTTTCCTGGTCATCTCCTTAACTTGTGCCCCAGGAAGGCAAGAGGCTTCCCTAAGAGGAGGGTCTGTCCAGCATTTGGATCTTCTGTTGCCTTCGGAAGGGAGTCACACACAGCTATAGACAGGAATGAAAGAAGGAACTCATTTTCATGTACTTACTTTAGCTTTTCTTCTGTGTGTTGCCTGCTAAGCTCAGTAAAGGAAGAATGTCTGCAAAAGGAGTTGGAGTACTTGCAGGTTGGTTTAATTAAAAACCTTAAATACTTGGCCACCATCAGTAAGATCCAGTCTGAACCAAGTGCACAGTTAACAAAAATCAGTCTGATTATAACAGATTTTACATAGAAATCAAGTGAAATTATACAGAATACTGTCAATTAATTATTTAAGGTAATACCTGACCTAGATAGATGGTCCATAGTGCTGACTTCCCTACAGTAAGGAGTTAGTACAGCCTTACACCTAATCCTAGTCTATGATTATGTCATTTGTGTGCTAGAGAGTGTGAGGCAGCCTGTGGAGGATAAGGAGGCAGGTACTGAGTGGCTGTCTGCTGACATGCCCCTTGCCCAGCCCTGGGGATGGGTGGTTATCTGCCCTTGTGTCCCCCAGTTCTGGAGTTCCCAGTGGGATGCTGTGTCCCTCTCTTGGCTCTTCGGAATCCTCTCCGCAGGGCACCTTCCTCCTCACTGCTCTCCTCAGAGCTGGAACCCCCTGTGTCTATTTCTGTGCCTGTTGGAGGCCTTTCAGCAGGGTCACCTTGGCAGGAGACCTCCTCTCGGCACTCCTGCCCATGGGGAAGCTTCAGGCTCTCGTTGAAGAAGGCAGAAGCCATGCACTCGGCTGCAGCCTCGTTGCAGGCACAGAGGAGCTTCTCACATGTGCTCCAGCCAATGCCTGAAAGAGAAGTTTTACAATTAATGTTTGAAAGCTGTTAAAACCAGTTAATGTGTAATTTGCCACAGGTGGATGAGCTTTGAAAATAAAATTCTCAAATCTGCCATGAATTTTAGTTTGCAATGTCACCATTAATTACCTAAACAAAAGCCTGACACCAAGGTGCTGGGCAGTGGGAGGTTCTTCTGGCTTTAGCTGGATTTGTGAATGTAAGGACACAAATAGCTGACTTCTATCTGCAATTATAAAATGTCTGTAACTTTCTTTGCCTTACCTGGTTACATCATACATAGTGGTGTAATAATGTTTGTCTCAACTAGGGAAGAAGCTCAAGTTTATAGTAAACATTGCTCATTTTTTTGTAAGGTAAATATTTCTGTCTCTGTACTCAGCTCTAGCAGCTCTGTCATAGTGTCATTCAGTTTATCATGCTGATACACTGTCATAAGGACATGAGAATTTCCTCTAACACAAACTTACATTTTGGCATGTGATCAAAACATACAACTTCAGACCTCAAATTTCGTTCTGCATGACATCCAAGTTTCTTAACTTGCTCCATACAGCAGTGATGAGAGAAGCAGCATCTGAAATAAGCAATAGAAGTAAATGGAAAATACTCACTCTTCATGAATACCAGAGTGCTCACAGTTATTATTTGTCATCTAGTCCAATGTTTCATGAGTAGGCAGTTTTATTTGTGTGTGAGTGCAGGAAAAAGGTGTTTGCTATACTTAGACCTGATGTGCCCCAGCTGTTATAACCTTCCACAGAGGAAGAGATTTTTAGCTGTAAATACAACAATCTCAGAGCTTTTATTTTGTGGAATTCTGTGCATTGCCCCTCATTGTCGGCCATGCTGGCTCTTGGCTGCAACTCTGACAGGACTTTGCTCCAGCTCTGCTCCCTTCTGAAGGACAGTGTGCCCTGGGTGGATGTTAATTCTTCTCTTCATAAATCACTTTCCAAGCCACCTCTTAGCCAAGTTTCACAGTGACCCTTATCCATTTGATCCACTCCTCCTCCTGCTCTGCTTACCTCCCATCATTCTCCTTTCTTATTTTAATTGAGTTAGTAAGTCCTCTCCAAAACATTGATGCAACAATAGAATGTGGTTTAGTCACGTTAGAGTATTTCATGTTTTATTTATTTAAGTGGATTTTTTTCCCCAAAATGTGACCTGACTACTGATACATAGCTATACAATGCCCAAAAAATGATGTACTGATCTTTCTTGGTCCATGGGCACCCCAATAACACCCGCAGTTAATGGCACATTCAGTGGAGCCCACACCTGTCCAGTGCATCGGTGGGATGACCTCTTCCCTCTTGGCCACAATAGCAGCCATAAGACTCAAATTCCTCTGGGCATCTCTCAGTTAAACAGAACAGCATTTCTCCAAGCTGGGGCAGCTCCCTCTTCGCTCTTCCCCGTCCTCTCTCTTGCAGAAAGGTCAATCGCTCGCACACTACAAAGCAAAGTTGTTATTTGACACATCACGTATTCACTGGCTGAGGAGGGCTCTCTTGCGAAGATAGAAGTGTTTCCAGAGCTATCAGAAACTTTGAAAGACAACATTTTACCATCTCTAACTTATTGCTTCAGTCCATGAATTATGGCTCTTAGAATACTGCTGACTGAGCAAGACAACAGAAGGGCAAGGCAATATTTAAAAGGGACATAAATCCCTATGAAGATAGAACATACAAATCAAATTGGATTGCAATGAGAATACTTTGCAGTCCTTTGTGATCTTTCATAGCTAAATTTTTCTTTTGGAATATTCAAACCCAGCTGAGTATTCAGTGGTTTCTGTCTTGGTAATTCAGAAAATACAGTCCTAACCTCTTGTTCTTCCGCAGTGATAGCTGGGCAATGACCACGTTTTGCTGGAGGAAACAATATTTTTTGTGTTTTCATTTGAATTATAGTCCATTTTGAGCTTGGTGCTCTTAGACCAAATGCAGGAGTGATCTGTTGTAATAGCTACTGCGCTGCTGAGGTTTTGACATCACCAGATCCCAATCCTAATGTCCCTGTGGCTCCCCTACTCAGGAAAAACTGATATTGTGGGAATTACTCATGAGATTTGAAAGAACACGGTATTCCAGATGAGGAAAAAGACATCAAGGGGGCCTCTTCTGGAACTTTGCCAGGGAAAGGATGGAAGGGGCTGATGGTTGGATTGCAGGAGGAGGATGGAGGGCTTCTGTTCAGTCAGCATCCTCCTTTCTCCCATGAGTGATCCCATCTTCCCCTCTGCAGCTCTAGACTGATTCTCTGATTCTGCCAGGGTCAATCCTGGATTACTGTCTCCAGCAGGAAATTCTGCCCATGTGCCTGCTTGGATCTTGACTCATTCATGTTAATTCACAGAACAAACCACAGGTTCATGCATTGATCTGTGCTCTCTGAAAGCTGGTATTTTAAAATCAAATTTTCAAGTTTGGTGAAAAGGTGGGGTTGTTTCTTCATGTCTGTTCTTTTCCAGTTCCAGGGCTGCTTCTCTCCATTGGGAAGCCTAACAAGATGGATGGAACAGTCCTTGAGAGTGGATTTATAGCCATGACAGGTCCAAAATGTCTTGGGATCTCTGGGATCTCTGAGCAGGAATTGGAACAGAATCAGAAACGGTGAGAAAAAGTCTGACAGGCAAGACTTTGGCAAAAGGTCAGAATGAAGAGCAGGGAAGTTCCTATTATTGCTGCTGCTGCTGCTAGTAAACCAAAGTAACTTAAAGATGTGATTAAATTACTTTCTGCGAACAAAAGCAGGGGGGAACATTCCCCGAGCTCATTTTAGGTACTGCATTATATGAAAAAAATGTACTTTTAAGCTAAAACTAAGCAATTTTTGTGTTACTGATAGCACATTGGCAGAAGAGGCTAAAGTGATGGAAGCTCTTGCAGATGTCTGCACCTCGTGTTCTAAATACCAATACATGTGCTTATCTAAATGGTTTAAAATAACTATAACCTTTATATGTTATACATATCTGCTTTTAATATAGAAGTAACTGAATATTTCATCAGATGTAATGGGGAAAAATCCCTTTATTTACCTTTTCCTGCAGGTCTTCTGTCAGACAGTCCCAGGTCCAGAGCTATTCCAGAGGAGGCTGTGCTCAGGCCACCCCTTGCAGGGCTTGTCTCTGGAGAAGACAAATGCATAGATTAGACTTGTAAAGGTAGAATAAACTCTTCTTTCAAGGGTCTGTCCAAAAGTGCATAATCTGAACTATTATCAATCAGCAGTCTTCTAAAATCTGTTAATTCATAGTGGGAGGCTGTTTATTAATGGTTAGTTGAGTTTTCCTGGTCAGCTGGCAGTGAGTTGCCCTTTCCAGGGCAGTCAGTGTTATGCATCCTGTATTGTATGTAGCCTCCAGATTTAGGGACAAACTAGTGTCATTCTACATATCCACGAAAAATGCTGACTCCTCAGATAGCTGTGAACAGGAATAGGGGATTGCTGTGAGTTAGAAAAGGTGTCATTCATTTTTCACTTGCCTTTTCCTTTTGTCCTTGCAGGTGTGCCTGCAGGAATCTTCTCAGTGGGGATAATTTTGACTTGCATTGAGTTACTGTCTCCTGGGAATAGAGCTGGGGAGGTGGTTATCTCTTCCACTGGGACCACAGCTTCCATAAATCTGTCTTCTTCTGAATAAGCAGAAAAGAAGACGACATAGAAAATAAACAGCAAGATTTTAATTTTAGATAGCTGGTGAAAATAATATCCTCAGGCAGAACTAGTGTGAATTGATGGTCATAGAGAAAGAACGTCCAAAAGGAAAATTGGAAAAGCAGACTATCCACACTGGTCATTTATTTACATCTCTTGCCTTTAAGAAGAAAGGGCTATGGTTAACTATGATCAGTTTAACTGCTGATTGTTTTTTTAAAATTCTTTATGTACTGAGACAAACAGCTGTGCCAGGTGCTGAAAATCATGTTGGTTGCTGCTTAGTCAGCTGTATTGAGAGATAAAGTACAGGTGAGATGTCAGGAGATGTCATTTTCTGAGTAAATTGCTTTAAAAAAGTGTCCTGTTCTGTTCACCTGAAGTTTCTAAAACTGAGAGTAACATCAGTGAAAGGAGAAAATTATTTGAATGATGCAGAGCTGGGTGACTGAAGGATTTACTGGGTTGTAACCACAAAGAAATATTGAGGGGGAAATAAGTTGACAAATAATTGTTTGCAGGAGATTCTTTATCCTAAAAATTAAATTGGTATTTGTTTTTAGATTATCTAACATTTTATTGTTGATCAGGAATGTTTTGTTGAATTTGAAGTACTTAAAATATGTTTCTATCTTTTAAAACCTTTTATATAAAACAATTTGTAAATGAAAACACTATTATCAAATGGTTTCAATTTTTCTAAATGTCAATGTGAGCAATGTGTCATTTCACAAAGTAAATGCTTTGAAAATACTAATGGACGTGTCTTTTCATATTTTTAAAGCTTTTCTTTTGAATTCTTTGGCTAAATTTATTAATTGGACTAAACTCAAATTCATTAAACTTGTCCCTCTGATGTTCTGGTTTTAGTATGTGTTGAAAATAACCTGACACAGGATAAGAGAATAGATTAAAAGAAATTAAAGTACTGGTAAGAACACAGCAAAGCCCATGAAAGGTGGCAGAAAGAGATCAATAGTCACACACTGGATTTGATAGCACAGCAAGGTGCACATTTTATGCCACTTTGGCAGTGGAATGTTGAAATGAAAGTGATTCCTGCTGGATGTAAAAAATAAAACCAGAGTTTGGGAAATTCTGCACTTAGCTAAGAATAGATATCACAAATAATCTCCTGGGAGCCATGCAGACCTGCAACACAATACACAGATTTTCTGATACATTCAAGTTAATGTAGGAGAGCATTTAGTGATTTTGACCAGTGCTTAGTACAGCAATGCCAAATTCACTGAGGTGGAGACAGGGATATTGTTCAGACAGTGTAATCAGAGACAAAAAATGACTGCTTTCTACTCTCCATATGCAGTTTTCCCTGACATCTCTCTGGTGGATTTCAGCCTTCCTGGATAACCCTTTCTACACATAAGGGGCCACAGGAAACTTCCAGATCTACCAAAGTGCTCCATTTCCAGCTGTACCTACTGGTGAGGCTGGGCTTGAAGCATGGACACCTGCAAAAGCTGAAACAGGTTTTAGGCTGGGAAAGAGTTCCATGAAATTACCTGTAATAAAGGAGGAGGCAAAATCAAAATGAGCCCTTCTGGCAGCAGATGCTGTGAATGTAATTTACAGAAACAACCAGTATATCATAAAACCTTATGTGAAGAGGCTTTCAGAAATACTTGGATGAGGAGTGCAAATGCGTGGCTGGAGGCAAGGAACAGCTAATGCTTCTCAGCCAGGTTTTATTGTTTGTGTATCTGCTATCTGACTCTGATCTAAATTTGATTCTCCAGCAGCCGTGTTGTTGCCATGCACAGGGTTTTAACTGTGATGCTTTTAGATGTAGAATTGCTGTGTCAGTCAAAGAAAGAGGAAAACTGAGGGTCACTGACCTTTTATTGAGAGTATGGGGGGAGCAGGAGCTGTGCCTCTGTGGTCCCTTGTGGTAACTGCACAAAAAACAGAGGCATCGTGATAGTGACCTGCCTGCTGAATTTCTGTCGTGCATTTCTTAAATTACTTTTACTTAAAGCATTATAAAGCTTAACCAAACAGCCTGGATTTATAGAGATTGTAATTAGGAGAAGCAAAGTGTTTTGCTGAAGGATGTGCAAGTCAGCAGAACAAGTAGAGGTGTTATTCAGAAATCCTGTGCTGCAGATTTTTGACTGCACCACAGAGCTTCATAAATGAAAATCCATCTTCACCTGGAGTCAGGAGTGCCAATTTTATCAACAAAAGTTTAATCAGACTCTTACCTCTGGCTTTGGAAGTCTCCAAGACTATGTCAAGGGGCTCAAAAGAAACCACTGTTGAAAATAGAAAATGTAAACTCAGGAAACACACTGCCAGCACAGCTATGAATAGTCAGATTACTGAGAAAAGATTTTTCTGAAAAGAAGGAGTTCCAGACATATCATGGATAGACATTTGCCTATTTTTCTCAGTGGTGTATTGATTGTTATAGACAAAGGGATACTGATAATCTCATTGCATGCAAATAATGTACATTGCACTAACATAGGATTCTATGATTCTATGAATGAAGCAGCATAAATAAGGCTTAATATTGAAATTCAATATTAAGTCATTTGACAGACAAATAGACTAAACAGGATTAGGTCTGGAATCCCAGTGTTGTTCACAGGAGGATGCCAAGTTCCTTGTGAACACCTTGTGTTTGCCTGCGCTGAAAGTCAGATATGGATGGGCAGCTGAAAGTCCAAATACCTCCCTAACCTCTAATTTATTTCTTTACCTGATAAAATGATTTTCATTTGTCAGCTGCCTTTTGATAAGTTATAAACATAGCTATGAAATTATCCAAAAAATCATCTCCACATCCTTTTTTGTGTTGTTAGAATGTTGTGATGTGAAGAAGAACTCCTTTGCCTTTGAACGAGTTTGTCAGTGATACTTAACTATGGTTTAATGCAGCTTCCACAGTTGGCAACGTTGAAGCTTCTTTGGGCTTAAATGGGGAGACAACCGGTTAAATAGTAAGTAGTTCTCTAAATGTTTCCTTCCAAGACTGGTTAGATATATTATCTATGTTGTTTCCAGCTTTCTAAAATTGTTGATACAGGTTTTTATTCCTTGGCAATACTCGGAGCCTTTTGACGGACTGTGCCTCATTAGAGAGCACGTGTAGTTGTTTTTTTTAGGGAGTAAAATATTGCTACAGAAGTGCAAATACAGGTGCTCTCTCTCCTTCAGGAGTTCTGTTTTCTATTGCAGAGTCTTCCGGAAGCAGATAGAAAAACATGAATCAACACTGGAGATGTTGCTGGGATGAAAAATATTTGGTAGAATCTACTTTGATAGTACCGGAGAGATATGAAGGAACAGCCAGCACTCACATTCAGCACAAAGCCTTTTCTGGTACCTAGACTTGTGCATGTGCTGCTATTTAAAAAAATAAAAAAACAAATAAACCTTTAAATGTCAGAAACATTGTTTCTTAAAAAAAAAAAACTCCTTGTGGTTTTCATTATTCCAGATTCACACTTAGGGCAATGGCTCACACAGAGGAGCACACTACAGCTTTTAACCAGGTTCTTAAGTTCTCAAAAAATCCAGCTTTCCACCTCTCCCCGGGCAACCTGGTCTAGTGGAGGTGTCCCTGCCCACAGCAGGGGGATTGGAATGAGATGAGCTTTAAGGCCCCTTCCAACCCAAACCACACTGAATTTCTGAGTTAAGCAGTGACCTGGTTGCACATATTATGTGCATGTTGCTTGTGTGCTTGGCAGATATGGAGTCTCTGAACAGAGAATCATGGAATTGTCAAGGCTGGAAGAGACCTTCAGATCACCCAGTCCAAGTATCAGCCCAGCACTGCCCCTGTAACCCCTAAACCACATCACCCTGCACCAGGTCCAGACACCTCTTAGCCACCTCCAGGGATGGTGACTCCACCACCTCCCTGGGCAGCCCATTGCAATGCCTGAGCACCCGAACAGTGAAAAAATTCTTTCTAATATCTAATCTGAATCTCCCCTGTCTCACCTGAAGGCCATTTCCTCTGATTGTTTCACTGCAGGCACAGCAGAGAGACTGACCCCCACCATACTACACCCTCCTGTCAGGTGGTTGTAGAGAGCAGTGGGGTCCCCCTGAGCCTTCTCTTCTCGAGACTAAACAAACCCATCTGCCTCAGCCACTCCTCGGAAGACATGTTCATGTTCTCTAGTCCTTCCACCTTGTTGCCCTTCTCTGGACATGCTCCAGCACCTCAATGTCCTTGCTGAAGTGAGGGACCCACAGCTGAGCACAGCACTCAAGGTGCAGCCTCATGATGCCGAGGGATGATCACTGCCCTGGTCCTGCTGGTCACACTACTGCTGACACAGGCCAAGGTGCCACTGCCCTTCTATTGTGCCAGCTGTGGACTAGCACCCCCAGTCCACTTTGCCAAACACCTCTGAAGCCACTCCTCCCTTAATGAGAGTGTGGCTTTGCTGGGGATGGAGCCACAAAACAAGAGTGCAGCAGCTAAAGTGCATAGTGGTCCAAGATTGGTCTCCATCTCTGTTTCATACCTTGGTCCTCTCTTACAAGCCCCTCACAGAGCTACCAAGTGCTTTGGGTTCCTTCTGTCCCTGGCCTCTCGTGTTGCAGTGCTCACCATGCAGACAAGAGGAGAACAGTTTCAAACACTGAGTGTAGCAAAAAAAAAAATTAAGTATAAAAAATTAAGACTGTCACAAGAACCACCAGGTCTTGTGGTTTAGACTCACCCAGGAGGCACCAGATTGAGGAGGCTTCAGCCTGGGTCTCTGTGTTACAGGTAAATATGCCACCAAACTGGTGGCTCGTTGCCACAAACCATGCTCAGTATTTCCTCGTGCTACTGCTTTATCCTAATTAATTCAACATCTTTTAAAGACAAGAAATATGCAACTGGCTGTGGGTCCACCTCTGTTGGCACCCACAGAGGGCATCCCTGCCAAACAGCTCACCTGCTCCAACCTGTGTCCCAGGGAAAAAAGGCTGTTTTGATGAAAACAAGTTTTGTTGTAGAGTGCTCGTTCTCAGCCCTTGGGAAACTTACTGTAAACACTGCTTAAACACATTACATGCACAAATTGAAAAATTGCACCTTCCCATTCGATCTTGAATTCCATTGCCAAAACATTGCATCTACTTTTACATCAGTCTTTTTAGAAGGGCAGAAAGAAAGCAAACATCTTGTATTCTCTCAGCTTTTGGGAGCAGAAAGCAGGGCTTTTTGCAAACCTTCTTCCACAGATGCAGTCACAGCCTGTGTTTTATCAGTCCCTTGATGAACAAACTCTGCAAAAAAAAAAAAATTTACTCCAGAAACTCATGGCTTAGGGTGCTCCTTAGACTGTGTCATGGCATAACATGATCAGAGTCGTCAGAAGGGAACTTATTTCTAAATATTATTATAATTACAGTAGCAGTATTAAAATATTGCTTTAGTATTTATACCCTGCTTCTACTAAATTCTACTGAGCAACATACAATATAATAATAAAAAATAGTCCGAAAGAGTTTCAATCTAAACAAGGGGAATTGGCTAGCAATCAGCATTCTTTAAATTCCCATTTCTGTAGCTTATTTTTCTGAGTATAAATAGTTCTCAATTTAATACATTTCAGACACAGAATTACAGAGATGACCTACCCTCCATGTGATGTGTTGTCAGCTCTCTCTTGCTGGTTGTTTCTGAAAGAGAAAAGTCTCTCATAAAGTGTGGGAAGGGGATTTTTTCACTGTTTGATCTGAATAGTACAAATCGGGAGTCCATTGAATGTATCCCTATTAAATCAAAGATTTAGTCAAATACATGCCCATTTCACTCAAAATTTTCTCTGTAATAAAGAACCTACCAAAATCCTTTGCCTATGGATTAATCAGATAGGGTTATTTTTTTTCTTTCCAAAGTCAGAATTGGACAGAACAGCTACACAGAAAGATCATAGCATGAGTGAACATTAAAGGAAAATGTTTCATTCAAAGGTGGGGAGTTTTTTCCATCAAGAAATATAATCAGGGGCCTAAAATTAGCAGAGGCATCCAGCAAACTGAAATTGAATCTATTTTTGTCAGCACTGGTAAAATCAGCATGATTTTCCTGTTACCACTGAACAATTCCCCCTTTATTTTTAGTGTGTTGGATCTCCCATACTGTATATTAGGGCCATCTGATCCCAGTGAAATATTACTCTCTTAAAAAAAGACAACAACCTGTCTTTGATACAAACTTTCCTGGGGCATTTTTCTTCTCCCTTGACCCATTCAGGAGGGTATGCACACATCCAGGGCGTGATACAGGTGTGTGTGTCTGTCCTCAGCACTGGGGGCTGTGACTGTGGGCCAAAGGATTAGAAAAGCTAATGCTGCTTTTTCACATCTCCCTCAGCTTGGGAGCTCAGAGGTCCTGCCCCTGCCATGCTCTGATTGCAATCCATATGAATGAAGTTTTTAATCCGGGCATTTGGTCTTGCAAGGCTGTAATTTCAGCTGCAGAGCATGGATTAGTGTGTGACAATGGAGACAAACATCCCCTTCTTCCTTAGCAGGGATTTTTCCTTCCAAAATGGAAACCAAGCAACTGAACAGAGTAAGCCTGTTGTTGCTTTTCCAGTCGGTTTTTGAATGGTTTAAGGGAAGATTTGGGGTGGCAATATTTTTAGCATTCCTGCTAGTGACCTCATCACAAGTATCATTCATTCCAGTTGACAGGAGCTCCCCAAAGAAAAAATTTCTTCACATCTAACTGGAATTTCCCTGTTGCAGTAGTCTGCCTCTTGTCCTGTCCCTGTGCACCTCCAGGAAGAGTCTCACTCCATCTTTTCTACACACCCCACTAGGTACTGAGAGCAAAAAGGTTTCCTCCAAGCCTCCTTCTCTTTCCTCATGGGCTCCAGCCCCCTCCCCACCTCAGAAGCCTCTCCTGGCCCTGCTCCTGGACAGCAATTAGTCTGCCACCACCTTCTCTCCTGTTATTCACCCAAGTAGCAGTAAATGGACAGGACATGTGAAACAGAGACCAGATTTATGACAGGAAAGCACCCAGCTCCTGCTTCATTCTCGTTGGGTCACATTTGATGCCAGTGGAAAATCTGGCAGGAGGGGGCAGTCGATCAGATCCCTATTATTACCTGTAACTGGAGATAGGCAGGAGGAGACATCCAGCCCATTCAAGGAGGAGTTAATTTGTGCATTCACAAAGCATTCAATGGCATCTTTGTCACAGGTGCAGAGGAACTGTTCACAGGGATCCCCAGACTCTGGAAATAAAACAAAAATCCAGACAAGGCTCTATTGAAAAATCTTTTCCACCTCCTGCTTTTTCTTCCCTGTAACGTTTGTGTCTGTATTTTGTTAGATGTAAGCCTATTTATACTGTGCTTCTCCATGCTAAACACAGTGAAGTTTCATAGTCTAACCCTGGTTTTAAATGCCAGTCGATGCAGCCTGGCATGGCTGGCAATAGATTATTGCCTCTCTGGCTGGGTCTGCAGAGTATGGAGGACAGTAGGCAATGCTCTTGTTTTTCCATGGAAAACGTAATCCAGCTGATACTGCATTCGACATTTCACAGACTTCTTTAAAATATTCCTCCTAACTCCAAGAAGTCACAGCCCGCAAGCCAAACCTTTGTGGTTTGCTCCTTATAAAGAATCAGAGAACTACAGAATGTCTTGGATTGGAAGGGGCCTTAAACCTCATCTTGTTCCAGCCCCTGCCATGGGCAGGGATACCTTCCACTAGAACAGGCTGCTCAAAGCCCCATCCGACCTAGCCTTGAACGCTTCCAGGGATGGGGCATCTATGAATTCTCTGGGCAGCCTGTGCCAGTGCCTCACCACCCTCAAAGTAAAGAATTTCTTCCTAACATAAAGGATATGAAGCAGTTTCCCAGGAAAATCTTCTACCTTTCAGAGTTTAAAAAGACATTGACATAGCTGTCACACTTACATTTCATATTTTTGATGGAGACTATATAGAAAGAGCTTAAAAAACGTTATTAATGTTTAAATGCACTTGGACCTTTAGACATTGGCATAAATAGCAAAAATGGTTTTAATATGAAACAAAAAATGGAAATTGGATTGGATTGTTGCTTAAATGAGATGTAAGGGTATTAGTTTGGGGATTCTGCCCCTCTTTGCTGGTATCTTCGAACCATGTTCTAGCATATAGTCTTTTCTGAGAGCCAATAATTGATGAAAAATTATATTAAAAGTTATTAGGCATTAAAGAACCCCGCTGCACTCTTGTGAGGCCTGTACCAGCATAACATGGTATAGCTCCTGTTGTAACACATGATCTCTGCCCTCACTGGTGATACTGCTGTAGCTGAGGAGTCTGCATGACCTCTAAATAAAGAATTTGATCCCTAACAGTGCAGAAAAATCAGGCCTTGATGCCTCAGAAGATTGTTTTTCAGGTCTCTCCTCAGCATCTGCTGCATTTCCAATGTGTGGAGACATCTCAAGCAATGCTTCATGGTCCTGCAAAGTCAGGGAAACCCCAGGAGTCGGAGCCCTGGAAAGTGGAGGTGGTTTCTGATTAATCTGTCTAGGACTTCTGGTAGGTAAACCAGAACAAGCTTCTGGTCCCAGTGAGGCTCCAGTGTTAAGCTCTTTTGACAGGTTAATCTCACCACAGGTCAGGTTTTTAGTAGAGCAGCTGACATCTGCAGATATCTTTGATGGGTCCCACGTGCACTCCATCTCCAGCGCTTCCTCGTAGCATTTGCGGTGCTGAAAACAGCATCTTAAAAGTGAAATAACAGAGAGGTCACACAATTTAGTTTCAGTTCAAGGTCAGACTGTAGTGATGTCATATTGCTCTTACCCAAAACTGCAAAAGATGCCAAATGAGAAAAGGGGGTCCATGGTGTGATCCCCAGACACAAGAAAGGCTGAGTGCTGCCTTTCCCTGAGTCAGAGTGGTGGGATAACTATAGCTGGATGCAAAACTGAGGAGGTGGAGCAGGTCTGCCTGCTGTAGGTTCCCAAGCATTTCTGTCCTGCTGTGGTACCTGGGTGCTTGCAAGGACCCTACAGGCACTTTAAATAAGAAATCCACTACCAGTGCCCATATACTTCCCAGCACTGTCAGCTCACTGACAAGCAACGCCCCGTGGGTCAGCTCTAGACATCCTGGATCCAGTCCTGTCCTAACCTTTCTCACTGCAGATTTGGGGAGCTGCACTGAACCTGGCACTCATGGAGGGTTAATGGCTCTGCAATGCCTTGTCAATCCCTATGTCTCATTGGGACTATATAAATACATACAATTTTGTCCTCTATTTCTTGTACTTCTATGCAATAATCGCAGTTGAAATGCACCATTTACCCATGGGAAAGGGCCTCGAAATGTTTTTCTCGCACTGGAGTAAAGCAGCTTTCTCCTGCCACCACACAACAGAAACAGTCAGAAACCTTGTGTTTTCCTGCACCCTTGCTGTCCTGCCAACCTCAAATTGCCTGAAGGGTCACTTTAGCTATGAATAGGAATAAAAAGTTAACTAAACCAATAAGCTCTTCTTCAATCCTCTCTTCTCTCCAGCTCTTTGTACAGATAAATCATCTACACAGCATCTGTGTGCGCTGACATCAGCTGTAAATGACACACCAGTAAAACAGTCATCGTTTACCCTAGGTAAAATTGTTACATAGATTAAACAGGGGCTTGCTGGTAGATTTAGGTTGAAATACCCTCCTTTCAGAGTGATGGACTCACAACACAGCTCTGTTATTGAACTGCATTTGGCCTGGACAATGCTGAATGCAAAGACAACACGAAGACCCAGACCCAGCATCTGCTGCCAGGAAGGGTGAACTTGTGATCACCATGTAAGGAGTTATCTTCAGTGGGGTTCTTGCTAAAGACAAATTGAATATGTCCTTACACAGCCCCCACAGCCCTGCACATGCACTGAGCCCACCCGTGGTCAGGAGCACTCCTGCACTGATCGGAGCATGGAGCAAACACCTGCCCCTTGCCAGGCTCCCTTCTAGGCCACACGTGCACTTTCTCATCCCCTATATTTAGAAAGCATTTCATATTTAATCACTGCCTATATTAATTAATAATGATCACAATATTTAATTTGCCTTCACAACCAAAGAAGGAGTCCAAGGAATGTATCTAAAAAAAGTGAGGGGAAGTAGCATTCAGCAGAGGGGCCTGATGGCTCCTCTGCACCACAAATTCTACTGTGCCTTGTTGCAGAGATGAGGCTGAAATCTGTGAGCTCCATCAGCAACAGGGTTTTAACCATCTAACTGGTGATGTCTCAACACTCTCCTGACTCTGTCTGAGGTCTAGGGAGGTGATAGCATCTAAAAGCTCCTCTAACTGCATAAGAAGTATAACAAAAAGTCTCTGCACTACTTGTTTGTTTGGAGAATCACAATTATGTCAGCATTTACTGCAACAGTCAATTCAAAAGTTTACTTTGTTTCCCTTTGCAAGCAGGAGATTGTAAAACATACATTGTCCTCTGGGCCTGCTTCTCTTTCATGAGGACCGTGGAGGTAAACTTGTCTCCTGATTTAGATATGACAATGAGCTACTCTGGGAAATGGGAAAAGGTTGGTGTTATAGGCACTAGTACTTTCCAATGCCTTAAAAATCTGCAGTGAGGCATTGAGCCCTTTTCTGTGGAACAGAAATGGCACAGATAAGCCCCAAGGTTTACAAAATTAGTTTCTAAGAAATAACATCAGTGAAAAAAATTGCAACACTGTGGGAACTGTCTCTGGGAAAGACACGCAACAGCCACTGGTTTGGAGGCTCCTGTGAACCAAGAGCACATCTCTGTCAGTGGCAAAGCAATAATCAGACTCTGTTTGCTGCACACGGCAGCAGGAGTTCTGTGCTGCTGAGGAAACCTCACCCCAGGGCTGCAAACCAATTTGTAAATACAAACTGGCTCTGTGGACAATTCTCAGGACAAACCTGCTGATGGATGGTTCTGCAGTTTCTGCGTTTGTGCTGCTCTGCATTAAATTAAGCTGAGTGAAGCAAAAGCTCAGGTGCTCAGCTCTTGGGTATCAATCCATCGAACTGACTCGAGCTCCCATTTCAGGATGTCATCACAATTGTTCAGAAAACCTTTCACAGAGAAGCTCCATGGCTTTTTTCCAGTAGCAGGGTTAGATCTCCATTTTCCCAGCCATCCCATACTGCAGAGTGGATGGATTAATTTCCATCTATCTATAAGCATTAGCCCTTTCTGAGCCATTGCTGTCTTCACTCAGGGAATTAATACATTGTGTTGTTGGAAAACCCTTTTTCTTCACAGACACAGATATATCTTGATTCTCTTTGAATTTCCTTTCACACCTCCTGCTGATATAAGTGAACAACCATTTGATTGCCCTCACCTGAGATTACATTTTCCCTCACTACAGCCAGATGGTGTTACTTACCCCTAAATAAATCTACTTTTTTATTACTGTCTTTAAATCATTTATACAAGCGTCATGCTTTGGATAATCAGAGCATGAGGGCATTTACTGCCAGTCAGGTAAGAAAAGGACCTCTCATGGATATGACTTACTCATCAGCTTCATCTACAGGGAGCCCTTCCATCTCAAACCGACAAGAGCAACCGTAGTCTTCAAAATCCCTGGGACAAAACCCAGTAACACACTTCATTTTGTTCACAAAGTTGAGAAGGGCAGGGAAGTTAGTGAAGATGGACTGTAACCAGGTGAAATGAGAGCCCAGGCAGTCTGGAAAGAGAACAGCCAAAAAACACCTTGTAAGGGGAGGTGAGGCAGGTGTGGATCACACATGGGCAATGTTTGCATGCACACAGAGCCCAAACAAGGCAGTGACACAGGGACATTCAGCAGTGCTTGACACTCAGCAGTATCTAGTGTTACAGTGGTCTTTGGGGAAATCTGCATCCTCAAAAATGCCTGCTTCATCTTAGTAAATATATAAAAGCAAACCCTGCAGGATTTCTATTCAGTGCTCAAGTACGACTGGAACAAGTGCTTACCAAAAAATAATGCAACACTTTCCACATTTTGAAAGCCTCCGTTGAAGAGGGTGGCATTGTCTAAATGAAAAATAAACAAACAAACCATGCTTATTTTAAAAAAGATAAATTACAATAACTGTCCCCAGACTTCCCCTGGTCTTGCTTCTGTTGTTAAACCATTTTGAGTTGACTTCCTAGCTATTTGCTCACACTTCCCTGTGATGCTTCTCGAGTTCAAGATATTCCCCACTGCCATGCAATATTACAGAAAGTAAAGCTTAAACCTTTCTTACTCAAGATTCTTTCAGGTGTGTTAAGCAGCTCTGGCAGGAATGCTGGCGGCTCCAGTTCTTGGCCACCTACCTCAGCAAATAAATTTGAGAAGAAAAAGATTTAAAAATAAAACCCAAAGCCCAAAAAATCACAGTAAACCAGCAACATATATTTCATTATGACACATACACCGCAGGCATTCTGAATATCTTCCTACACTGGTAAGCTGATTTAGCAAAGCCATGAAGCAGTTACTCAGCTCCGCACCCTGGGAAGCCCAGAATTGTACTGGTGTGTGCTGGTGTGTGCTGGTGTGTACTGGCAAGTCACAGCCACTTCAGCTCAAAACCCAGTCTCTGTTAAACGGTATTGCTGCTGAGGATGTGCTAACCCTTGTCTGCCTGTGCTCATCTCAACAGTAGCCCTTACTGGGACAAATAGGTAGAATTATATGAAATTGTTTTATTGCCCAACTTGTTCCAAATACTCTGTAACCCTGTGCTATAATCTGAAGCAGGGTTATTTGAAGTGAAATAATTTGGTTTTTCTGAGTCCATCTTGGCTATTGTCTTACTGGTCATTGTCTCTCTTCCTATAACTTTATATTTTAAGTTAATTATCTCTTTTTCCTCTTGAAGGTGATGTGGTAGATTTGATATATTTTCAACACTTTCATTTTTTTCTGTTCGCCAAGTCCTGAATTAGAGTGAAATCCAATATTTTTTCTCTCCCTTCCCACTCTTTAACCTGATCTTTTCCTCTGCATGATTTCAGAAGACAGTGTGTTACTTTGGATTTATTTAACTTTGGGATTTTTAAAAAAACATAGTAAGTAACGGGTATTTACTGTCTCAAGAATCTAAATATTTAGAACTGAAAAAGCCCATAATGTTAAATTCATGGCATAACTTATGTCTCAGAATAACTGGCATTAGGAAAGCTGTCCTTTTTCTCTATAAGAGATTCTGGGAAAGAGCTGACAGTTGCCTTGTTCATCTGTTACATTTTCCTGCAATAAATATAGGTGTAAAGAGTAAAGCAGAGAAGGGGTTTTTAGATATGTGTTAACTCTATGTTAAGGATTCCTAAGGATTAGGAAAAATAGGATTTTTTTTTTTTTTTAGATCATATAGAAGTGTTTTTTCAGGATGTCCACAACTTTTGTGGTGTGAGCAAGATTTTAATGATAACAGTCATATGCTCCCAGCAATTAGTTTCTCAAGTTCAGTTGCCAAATATGGATACAGGATTGAGTGAGGCAGGGAGAGGTACTTCTCTTGTGTTATTCTTTTTCCTGAGATTCTTGGTCACAATGAGAAGCTTTTAGATAAACAGCAATCCATCAGAAGTGTCCTTCACTGCAGCAGGACCAAGGGGAAAAAATTGCTTTCCACAAACCAGAAAAGGTCTCCCAATAAAGGCTGGCCTTTTCACAGAACTGAAACAAGTCTGTTGAAATCTTCATGGCCATGAGGAATTCAGCTTCAGGCGACGTAATGGCTTGCCTTGCAAAAAACCAGCATTGAATGCTGTATTTGTACACATGCTTGCTAAAGAAAAACTAACCCTTATTTTCCAGCTTAAAGCCTGCATTTCCTCTGCAATGACAAACTTCCCCTGTGCCAGGTTCTGTCAAGTGCGACTCGAGCTAGGTTTGACACACTGCATAACACCACGGCTCAAACGAAGTGTCTCTTGATGAATAGCCATTAATTATTTGGTCCTTTCAGCAAAATTGTTGAAAACATGAAAATCCCATTGAGTTGAAATGAATCATAGGAGAAAATTGATAAAACCATATTCCAGGGGTACTGGAAATTGTGATTGCTCCAGTATCCTTCACTTGCACTTAGTTCCTCTCAGCAAACTGAACTGTGTACACCCAATTAACACATAAATATTTGAAGTTCCCCTGGAGAGGAATTTCTGCTGCAGGGTCAGCAGTTTGGCAAACCATTGGCTCTTTTAATCCTCTCATTACTAAGAAAAGTATTTCTAATTGTCACCAAGTCAAGATCAATGAACCAATGTTTGCTAACAAGATTGCTTACTTTCGTTTAAATTGGGGGTGGGAGGAACAAAGAGAAAAGACTTTCTGGAGTAATTATTCTATTTTCCTCTTTTGGTATCATGTATTTGGAGCTACTGGTCCAATGTCATTCCCTGTAGAGCCAGTGAAAGATTTCACTACAAAAATCATTCCTTTAATTCTCAGAAGACCCTGGGGATGCCAACTTCTCTCACTTCTGTCTAAAACCTGCTGAAAATCCCAACATGTTTTGAGGAGACTTGTGTGATACATCAGCTCTTGGGCTTTCCTGTTGTATACCTCATCCATGGAATTTCTTTTAAATTGTTTCTGGACTGCAACTGTGATTTTCCTACCTGACAACAGTTTTCTGAAGTGTTGCCTAAAAAAAGCCCATCAAAAAACATCATTGCACCTGCAGTCATTTTTTTCAGTCATGGCTCACTAAAATGTCCTAATACAGGGCATGGATGCACTCATTATAATCCTTGGGACACAAAAATCTCGACTATGGCAGGAAAAGTCAGGGTGCAGCAAAACCAAACTATTTGATTTATTCAAAGTAAATCACATTAATTCTTCTCAAAGATGCTATTTCATGCACAGATATTTGGTTCAGTCTCAAAGCAGAGATCAGCAGAATAAATCCTATACAAATATAAACCAATAATCCTCCCCAAACCTAAACGTAGTAACACTTTCAATCTTCGTGCTCAGATTGTACTTAGCTAGGGGGAAGAATCTAAACACTGTTGAACAGTTTTTTAAAGTTTTGGGGAATTGTTCTTCAAATATTATGTCAGAAAAATTTATGAGTGTCCAGATATTTTTGAGTGCATTATCAATATAAAACATATATATATTTATTTTTTAAATTAATAAACCGTGCAGGTATTTTGGCATTCAATATCACTGCAGTGGGAAATGTGAATATTCTCCCTGATTTCTCTCTATATAGTAGGAGTCTTACAGTTCAGCTTCATCATTTTAGCCTATATGTTTTGTGTAAGACCTGTTTCTTTTCTGAATTGCAATGCAAGCAACCCCTCAGAAGAGAGGCAGCTGGTGAAGTTGATGTGGGTCAGTGCAGAATTTGTCTATGCTGGGGTCCTGAGTTTTCTCTTCCCTTCAGAAATATCCCCATGGATCAACCAGAAATTGTGATGGACCTTGTAGGGGTCCTTCTCTTCACTTCCACCTCACAGCTCTTACTGACATTCCTACACAGTGCAGAGACTGCAGAAATGTGAGATGTTTGCTCATCCCTGACTCTGGGAAGTTCATTCACCCAGGACGATAAAATCTAAAGACCCATATGAAGAAAAAGCTCTGTTCATGGTAAAATTCAAAAGAGGAGTTTTGGCTGAACATGGCTTAAATTTCAGGATGCGCTGGATGGTTTGGAGAATTAAGAAAATACAAATGTATTTAATGAGTAGAATCTCGTTCCATGAAACATAACCCTTGGAGTCTAAATGATTTCAAGAATGACAAAATGCTAGCAAACAGAAGTTGCAAGTTTCTGGTTGTATTTTTAACCTCATTACATGTTTTTTTGCTTCACTACAAGTCCTGAGAAAAATATAAGTACTTCATAAAGAAACTTCTTTAAGTGCACTTGGGTATTGCACACCAAAATTTGAGGAGAGAGAAGTTATGTTTCTAAGGGATTGTTTCCAAATGCACATACTTAAAACAGTATTTTGACATAATGTAAAATAATCATAAAAATACATTGCCACTTACCACTGTACACCACCATGGACATAGATACCAGCAGAATTACAATCATTTTTTGTTTAATCCAAAGACAAGAAAAAAGTCACACAGCGGACTGGTGTGCCTGGTGAGTTAAGTAAAATATTAGACAGAATGTTATCTCTTCAATCTGGGAATGGGAAGACCTAATTTTAGGAGATCATTCTTTTGTGGCCTGGATATATTGCTGCCTGATACAATTCAGTTTTTTTACCCTTATCATAGTAAATGCACATATTACAGGAATGATGAGGCTTATATATCCTTATTTTATCAATGTCTTCCATAAATCTGACTAACAATATTTATTTTGGTATAGCTTTAAGCGATTCAACAGACTCTGTGAAAGTGCCATTTAGCAATAAAATGGTGCACTTGCAGTTTCATTTGTTTTGCAAACAGTTTTCACATCTTCATTGATCTAACAGGATGTTCAAATAATTCTTATGTTTAAATGAAGATATTGTGGAACACTGTGTAAATAAAGAATTTTTCTGAGATTACATCTATGGAATTCAGTTTATCTGCAATCCATTATATTTGTTTCATATCACAAAAATTTGTAGTCAAACATTTATTCTAATCTGTGTTGGGGCTGATCTAATATATCATAAATTTTCCTAATGAGAAACATGATATTGTTTTGAGAACTTCAAGAGATTTGTGTAAAAAAATTCTTCTAAATGTGTTGCACTAGTTTTCATTAAATGGAAGATGATAGATTGGTTTTTAACTACAGTCACAAATTACTTTAAATTTAGAATGATTTTCCAAGTAAGTCAGGCCTAGACCTTTTTACAGCCAAATAAATGAACATATATATATCAGTTTTCAAATATGTGCCTACTGATCATTATCTGCTTTTCTGAGCTCAAATACTGAATTCATTTCTATTAGAAAATCTGGTAATATTTCATCAGGAAGTGAGGTTCTAAACTTAAAAGCTCTAAATATTTATTTTCCCAAATCTCTTACCTATATTTTTGTCTCTTACTCCTAAGTCACAAATAGCTTTCTCTACATTGTTTTCTTCCTGCTTCTCTTATTATAAAGAACATCCAGAAAGGCTTACCTTGGGGGATATTATCCCAAAGCAGTTGGATGGAGGACAAATGGATTTCAGCAAAGCCAGTACTAAGTTATTTATACCCACTTCGATATAGACTTCACCCATGTGATCACTTCCTTTATCAAACCCACTTCAACATTTATTAATTAATTCTTCCATGAGATTCCTTAGAGTAATTATGCCCACAGTGTTTCTGGTAATATGGCTCCAGCCATGTAAAGGATCTATACTGAGAAGCCTGTCCTGCAGGTGCATTCACCATATTATAACTTTCCCTAATACTCTTGGCTGTAATTAAATAACAGTCGTCCCATTGTTATTAATCACTCACAGAATCTCTTGGGCATGTGAATATGGCTTTAATAGCTCAACAAGAGGTAGTGTTCAGTGATGAAAGATGAGTGAGGATTTACACAGCTTTAAACACTGGCATTCCTCAGGGTTGGGAAGTCTCTCTCATCTATCCACAGTGGCTCTGATCCAAGGCTGAGTGAAATCCAGGAGAAGGTTGGTTCAGTGGGCTTTGGGAAAGCTTCTCTTCATCAGGAAGGTGTGCTTTCTGCCAGGGCCAGACACAGCTACCCTTCAAAGAGTCCATCAGCAAAGGCAAACTGTCCACTGAATTGTGGCATGGAGAAGTGAGAAGCCTGACAATTGGGAATTGAAAAAATACTTACATGAGCAAAAGGCTCTTTGTAACCTATATGGTTTTCAGGAAGGCCTTTGACACAGTCACCTGTAAATCCTCATAGAGAAGCTGTTGATATCTGTGCTGGATGTGCCTGGTGAGGTGGGTTGAAAACGGACTGGTGGGGCCCAGAGGGTGGTGGCCAGTGGCACAAAGTCTATTTGGAAGCCAGTATCTGGAGGCGCATTCCAGCAGTCTCTGCTGGGTCCAGTCCTGCTTAGCATCTCCATTAATGATCTGGATGATGGGGCAGAATGGACCCTCAGCAGCCTGGCAGGTGACACTGACCTGGGATGAGTGACTGACATTTCAAAGGGTCATGCTGCCATCCAGAAGGTGACACTGGCAGGTGACACTGACCTGGGATGAGTGACTGACATTTCAAAGGGTCATGCTGCCATCCAGAAGGTGACACTGGCAGGTGACACTGACCTGGGATGAGTGACTGACATTTCAAAGGGTCATGCTGCCATCCAGAAGGACCTCAGCAGGAACTTCATGAAGTTCAACCAGGAGTGCAAAGTCCTGCACCTGGAAAGGTGCAGCCTCATACACAAATATGTGCTGAGGGCCACCCATCTGGGAAGCAGCTTGGTAGAAAAGGACCTGGGGTCCTGCTGGACACAGGGTTGAACTGGAGTAAGGAGAGTGCCCTTGCAGCAGAGAAGGCTCAGGATGTCCTCAGCTGCATTGGGCAAAGTCCTGCCTGCAGATGGAGGGAGGGGATCCTGCCCCTCTGCTCTGCACTGGTGAGGCCACGCCTGCAGGGCTGTGTCCAGTTCTGGGCTCCTCAGTGTAGCACAGACATGGAAAAACTTGAGACAGTTCAGAGAAGGGGCACAGGGATGATGAAGGGACTAGCACGTCTCCCATGAGGAGGGGACAAGAGAACGGGGTCTCTTCACTAGAGGAGTCTTAGGGGGATCTCATCAATCCTGTAAACACCTGAGGGGAGTGAAAAGAGGACAGAGCCAGTCTCTGCCCAGTGGTGCCCACTGACATGACAAGAGGCAATGGGCACAGACTGAGAGCTGCTGCAACAGGGTGAGATCTCCCACAGCATCGCAGAACTATGTCTGTGTTTACTTTCCCAACACACACTCACTGTGTCGACATTCCTGTTTATCCCATTGGCCTTTCAATACCAGCTGTAATTGGTACTGCTCCAATCTCTCCTGCTCTTTGACATGACAGAAGTGCTTCTCCCATGCTATTGAGCACAACAGTGCTTTGGAAGAACAGTGTTTTGGAACAGAACTGCTGCATCCCTCCTCTCCCTGGGGTCAGCATTCCTTACAGTGCCACTTTTCTCCTTGGCTTTACCTATGAACACATCTTTCTTCAGTGAAACATCAATGTGCAGCAGCTATAGTGCAAATAAGCTTCTTATTTTAAAACAATATTAATGGCTTGATGATGTACTCTGGATAGATAGTAGCATGATGTTGCTGCAGCATAGCATAGCAAAATATGGGATCATGCAATTGATTTGGTTACTCTTTCATTTTTGTAGAACTGTTTTTCAGTTCACCAGAGTTGCATATAAAGAACTTGAAAGACAGGCTGGAAGGGGCCCTGAGCAACCTGATTTAGTGGGGTTGGAAGTCGATTATTTTTAAGGTCCCTTCCAACCCAGACAATTCTAGAATTCCATGTTTCTGTGAATCCTGGTGAGCTCACACAAATACATCTCAAAGTACAAGAGGTCTGGTCACTTCCTGGGTTGACCTTCTGCACTACATGCATTGCTGAAGTAATGGAAGCTCCTGATTTAGAAGATAATCTGCATGTGTTTAACACCAGAGAATCCTTCTTATCTTCAGTATTTCAGGTTGCTTTTCAATTATTTTGCATTTGTTAATTTTGATTACTATGTCTTAAATGTCAATAAAATTAATAGAAACTATTTGCATTCACAAGACAACCATGTAAATATCCTTTATAAAATAAGATTTTTAAAAGCCTTTCAATGCTTTTATTGCAGTTACTTCACTTGTATAAAATATATCTGTTTTTACACATTATTTTTACAATGCCTTGGAGGAGGAGACGTTTCTAGGTTAACATCTGGTTAATAGCTTGTCTTATTTCAAATATTTGCAAATAACATGTTGCTTTCTGATTTTTACACTGAGAAATCAAAAAGACAACTAAAACTGCCACCAGTCTTCCAACTTGCAGTAAAATTTCTCAGTGCTTTAAACTGATGTACAGATGTTTTTAAGGCATTTTTGCTTTAATGCTGGAAAAACACAAGAAAATATTAGTTAGAAGAGGTTTTATGAGGAAATATTAAAACATACGTGAAGGTCAAATAATATTTTTTTAAACCCTTAAAAATCATTATCGGATAAAATAGCTAACTGATGAAAGACAGCAAATGTTCTGTGAATATATAAAAATCTTTGTTATATCTTCATAATAAGGTATGTAGAGATATGGAGATATAAAATGAAAATGTACTTACTGTGGGAGTAAGCAACTCTTTTGACTCTTTCACAGACATAACTTGCATTTTTCACAAACCAGGAATAGTATTCGACACAGTACCTGAAGATGTATTTACAGATAGGAGATGTAGTTAAAGATAAGAGGCTTGTTATCTTTCATAAGGAGAGGGACTTTGGACAAGGGCATGCAGTGATAAGGAGGAATGGCTTCAGGCTGAAAGAGGGCAGGTTTAGATTGAATATTAGTCAGAAATTCTTTACTGTGAGGGTGGTGAGGCCCTGCCACAGGTTGCCCAGAGAAACTGTGGGTTCCCCAACCCTGGAAGTGTTCAAGACCAGGTTGGATGGGGCTTGGAGCAACCTGGGATAGTGGGAGGTGTCCCTGGCCATGGCAGCAGAGTTGGGACCAAATGGTCTTCAGATCCCTTCCAACTCAACCAGTCTATGATTCTATGATAAGCACAGCATATCATGCTGCTATTAGTGAATATGGAAATAAAAAGCTAGATTCCAACCTCAATGATGTCATTAGATATTTGGAAAAATGCAGCTGGGCTTTTTTCACTTAGCTGGAATACTAAAGCCAGATCAGGTACTGATCAGTGCACTGGGACACATTTGGGTCTCAGCTGGTGGCCACAGACCCTTAAAAATAATCGTTGGTGATTGAAAATTGTCATTTGGGGGGAAAAAAAA
Source organism: Ifrita kowaldi (assembly GCA_013398055.1). Taxonomy (NCBI): domain Eukaryota; kingdom Metazoa; phylum Chordata; class Aves; order Passeriformes; family Cinclosomatidae; genus Ifrita; species Ifrita kowaldi. The sequence continues at coordinate 252,137 of VZRS01012923.1, forward strand.
GCCTGAAGGAGTACTTTATGCAGACAGAGAAAGAAAAACTAGTGCCAGGTTTTACCTCATGGCTTCCTTTCTGGAATATCTTCTCTGACCAACACAGAGGCACAGCTGAAAGAACCTACAGAGCTCCATCACACAGGGGTTGATCTTCTGCACTATGAGAGTGACAGGAGGCGAGGTCACACGGGGCTCTCTGAGCATCGTCTGTGGGCACCCTGGGGAAAAAACACAATTCTGATTTGTCCCAATAAATTCCTTTCTATACTTTATCTGGGCTATGAGCTCCAAAGCAATGTCTTCCCTCCTCCAACAAATAAGGGATATCTCTGCAAATGCCATCCTGGTGCTCTGAAAAAGAAGGANGAAAGAAAAAAAGCAAGCAAAGCAAGGGCAGCAGTGTGATTGTCAACTATTTTTTCCTTTTGTGTAACTAGCAGCAGGCTTTGGCCGTGTGTGGATAAACTACTTCACCTGCAGTAAGGCAGTTTACAATCCCCTTAGACAGTGTAATTGCATTTCCAGGTTCACATGTCTCATACACTTTATAGCTCTGGGCAATGCTATGCTATGTGATAGCAGAGGTTATGAAGGTTCAATTTGGACTAATGAAGTTCTGTTGAAATAAGCTTGAGTCATCTAGTGCTGACAAGAAGTTTAATATAAAATGGCATTCTTGGGCAGGAGGAAAATCAAGGCTCTGCCAACCTGAAAGAGATTGCAATGATACTATTTCTCCCCCAGCAGCGCTTGCCCAAGGTATACGTGAGGAGCAAGGGACAGACACTGGCAGCTCCCAAACTCACAGGCTGCTCTGAAAACCAGCTGTGTATCAAAGGCACTACACAAATATCAGGTGTTATTAGCCACAGATGGGCAAGAGGGAACCCCATTTCTGTTCACCTCAGCAATTTCACATAAATGTCATTAGGCTTTGTCCACTTAATAGCATTTGACACACCTTGATATTTTCCTACATGGTGTCAGTTAAAAATTAATGATTCCTTGCTTGAGTTAACACACTTCATGTTAATAATGAAACATCAGGGCATGGGGCAATGAGGTTTTAATATAAGTCTCTAAAAAGTAACGTTAAAGTTGATGAGAAACAATTAAGTTGATGAATAATTAAAACTTGCTGAAGGCCACCCTCCTACGAATTTCAGTCTCTGCCGAAGTGGGTACTGCTATCCTGCCAGCCAGGTGTTAAATGCTTTACTCAAGCTATGTGTTTTGCCAGCAGAAATTCATTTTTATCTAGCTTCAAATTGAATGATGGCAATTTCAGTTTGGAGTCATCAATGTGGGAAAGAGAAGTCAAAGAAAAAAAGCTGAAAGCTAAAGAAATTGATTTAGTTTTCATTTTTGACAATCACTTAAATTTAAATTAACTTTGCATATTACTATATTTGTTTAATGATGAAATTCTTTTTCAATTAATTTTCTATTTAATTTTCTGATTGCATAGTATATTCGCATAATATCATTGAAATTTGAATTTTCACCCATTCATAGTAATGTTTTATAACTCTTCTGTGATAAAATTCTACTGTGAAATGTATTTTTTGCATTCAGTGCATAAGTTCATACAGCTAATTAAAAGCAGGAACTTATTTCACAACTTTCTTTTCTAAGAATGCTCTTTCCTAAGAAATTGAGTTAGTCAAGAGACCAGAAAAGGCAGGAACCACAGCTCCTGTACAGAGCTTTTCTGCTCTCTTATTCAAATTGCCACATTACTGTCAGGGGCACTGAAGTGACCAACTCTTGCAGTAAACAGACAGTTCTTTTATTAACTCAATATCACATCCCTGTGACACTGAGATTAAATTCTGTTGCCAGTGAAAAGCAATGTTATGGCTACTGTGAATGATTCAGACTTAAAATATCCCTCCCTGCATGCTCTAACATGCATATTTTTATGTTTTATTAGTTAGCACCCACTTTTGTGATTTAAGAAATGAATTATTGGAATAATGAGTCAGCCCTCAGAACAATGTGGATGCCCTTCCTTACTTTGTGGTCCCACTGTTAGATTTATTTCCCCAAATGCCTGGTTGTTAGAATCAGGCAGGCAGCCTGCGCCACCATGGTTTCTCACAGAGAGGCATTTGGTGACTCCAATTCACCCATCTCATTGAAATCCATGTTTCCCAGCCTTTTGAAAATGGGTTGTCCCCAGTCCTAGGTTCTCCAGGGTCTACAGTGTTGCACACCACAGGACTCTGGTATTTGGAGCTCTTTAAACAGAAGTAAGATCAGAGAAAAACAAATCTGATTTCAGAATTAAATAGCATTACAAGAGTTAAAAAGATGACCATGAAAACCAAAGTTACTTGGTTTCCTCTCTCCGTGGTTTGAAAAGACTTTTGCAACCAGAACTGCTCCTTGGCTCAACACCAGTGAGCCTTTTCCTTGCAAATGTGTCTCAGCTGACTTTTTTTTTTTTACTGCAGTGTTCTCAGGCCACCCAAGCAACAGCTTCCTCCCCCTCTTCCCTGACACTGCTTTTCTGCAGGAGTTGTATTTGTATGATCACTTGATGTTGTCAAACTTTGGTTTTCATGGTCATCTCTTTAACTCTGATAGTGCTATTTGATTCTGAAAACAGATGCCCCACTGAGTAATTCACTGTCAAATACTTTCTTTTCTAATATCCCGGGTAAAAAAAAAAAAAAAAAAAAANGTATGGTAATAAAAAAATTAAAATTTAAAAAAAAAAGAAGACAAGCAGCCCAACATGTGCTGATAGTCAGGTCAACCAGAATTGAACTGGAAACTACGAAAACCTGATCTAAATCAGCCAAAGCTACAAGTAGCAACACAGGATCCTGGTCTTGGATTGCTGCAATAGCCAACAACAGGAGAACCAATGGAAAAAGAAAATGACACCAAAACTCTGAGATACTGCTGCTCCCCTACCGTTTATTCCCAGTGACAGAAAAATCGAAGATTTGTGAAAGGATGTTTCTCTCTGAATCACATGTGTTTACCCCCAAAAAACACCTTTGCAGATAAGTAAAAGAGAAGCCAGTAATCAAAATATCATCAGAAATGGTGAAATTAGCAGGGAATCCTGACAAAAACTTGGATTTTGAGGATACAAGTAATCCCAAAACAAAGACCCAAGGGCTGCCCATGTGGAGCCAGGGACCTGGCAGCGTCACCAGTGCTCTGGGTCAGCTCCACCAGCAGAGAAGGACCACAAGGCTGCAGTTTCCTGTTCTGCACAAACCTGCTGGTGATGCTGTTTTCACCTTATGACTCCTGTTTCAGCAGGCTAACTATCAGCAGCAGTCTTCTCTTCATCAGATTTATTAGGAATCCACATCAAAGACCCACAATTTACTTTGACAGCACCAGTGGTAAAGTTTATTTTTCCATACTTCCTACTAACTCATCACAAACCATGTAATCAGCTTCTCTTTTTTGCTCTCCTCACCTATGATCCTTCAGAATTTGCAGGATTTATTTGCTCATTCATACTATCAAATTTCCTAGTTTTATTTCCTAGATGTTAAAACAGACCTTTAAAAATATTATTTGCCTAGCATTTTAGTTCCTTAGACTCCTCTGGTTTTATCTATAATATCAAGGCCAAAGGATACTGATGACCCCTGCAGTTTAGTCTGATATTTTATCTTTGCTCTACCCAGCATCTAAGCTTCTCTTAGACAGTCTCTACACAGACACAAGAGCAGTTGAGAACTGAACTTTCATGAAAATCCAGTTGATGATGATCCTTTTTTAGCTGAGAAAGTAGTTTGCAGTATTGTAAATTCAGAACATGTCTGGAGGTTTCATGTGGCATGAGTTGGTTTCATCATTTTATTTATACCAATGAGGAGATTTAAAGCGTGATATTTTCTTTCGGAATTATTTTTAAGAATGAATTCTCCGATAAACAGTCAGTGCAAAAATTGACACACCTATGTTAATTCTATCACCACAGTATGATCTATGTTTTGAATGTGCAATTGTGTCCAATTCACAAATAGGAAGCAGCCCATCGGACATTTTGGGTGGTTTACATACAGAAACTATCATAAGCAAATTAACCATGTATGTTTTCTCTGCATGGGAACGTTTCTATCTTGCATTACTTTCAAACATACTGCTATTTTTGCTGCATGAGGTGCATTTACTTACTGGTAGCTGAGTAAAGTTTCAGTGTCACACCAGGTCTGTAGGAGGGTGGCATAGACAGAACTGAGGAAGGCAAATCTAAGGGGAGGAAAAAGAATAGAATTTGCTTTGACACCTTAAAACAAAAAGGAATGTTGATTGAAGGAGCAACAGAAAAGAATAAAAAACTAATCCTGAACTCACAGTTCATTAATAAACACTTACATAGACATTGATATATAAATATAAATATATTCTATCAGTCTATATATTCTATATATTACTTTCTATTTTAGAAATGTGCCAACTGACACCCTTTGTTGCTATCCCGGATCAGTCTTACCTGGCTCTGTTTGCATCAGTTTGCTGGCTCCTTGTGGAGACACTGTCTGCATCCAAAGCATGGACATGTCACCTATGAGAACAGAGAGACACACGCTTCCTGTCATTCATATGAATTATTTATCTGTCTACTGAGAAGAATTGCTATGTATGAGACAGGGTCCTTCACCCAGTACTGCCAGCGGCACATGAAAGTGCCAGCATGAAATAGGAAGGACAAAAGCTGTACTTGACTAGATCTTGAAAAGCCTGTGGACTAGGGAAGGGCAGGATTTCAAGAACGCGTGTTTAGGGGAGACCAGGAGAAGCATCTCCATATGCTTTCTCACAGGTCTGCTCACCCAGCTCGTTGCAAAATGAGAGGGAAGACCCAAGTGGCAGAAGTGTTTCTGGGAAGTAAGACCCAGTTTTTCCCTAAAGATAAGAAACTACAGGATGGAGCCTATAGCAGATTTTAACATTCCTGCAATAAAGTAATCAACCCACAGGTAACCCAGACTGGGTCTCCCTGAAGGGCCCTCCAACCTCCACCTCAGAAACACTCAGCCAAACCCCACAGGAGTGGGCTAGGGCAGGTTCCAGCGCTCCTGGCTGTACTCACTGGGGCTGGGCTGTGGGGCCGGCGACGGGGCTGAGCTCCCCCCAGGGCTCACAGGGGGTCCGGCCGTGCCCCGGGGCCTGGGAGCATCCACGGGGGGTGATGGAAACCACGATCCTTTGGCTCCAACTGTCTTTGGCCACAGTGGGAACTTCGTGGTGGGGATTTCCCCCCCTTTCTGGGTGAGAGGGATCCTGGTAGCTGGAGAAGCAAGAGAGACAGAGAGGGCACCAGCACACTGGGGCTGCTGGTGCCCCCAGGGCAGCAGCGAGTGCAACACACTGGGGGACAAAAATATCTAAAATACACCCAGAAAATCCCATCTACTCCTCGAGTGCTTCTCTGGCATTTAAGTGGCCACTTCTCTATTTCATTTTAAATACAGAAGCACAGGGAGGGCTAATAATGTCTGAAATTTTAACTGAGAACATTTTAATATGTGAGTTTTCAGAAACAAAAAGAAGAAACGGAAATATTCCTGCAGGGTTTTGGTTTTTTCTTCGCATAATTTATGTTTAATTTCCTAAACTGCTTCACTGCAGAGGAAAGAGATGAAGCTCTGGTCTCTGAAGGTGAGCAGGCAGGTACTGAAGGGCAAATACTGCAGTGTGAGAACTGACACTCGAGGCCAGGAGAGATAACAAAGGTTGGCATGTGGTTAAGGAAATTAAAAAGTTTATAAGACAGCAGACTGACTACAGGAAATGCAGGCATTTTGTAGGAGAGAGATGCAGCTGCAAAGACAAGGAGGTATGAAGTCAAGGTTGGAATTTCTATTGATTTCTATTACAAGTGAGCAGATACAAAGCTTTGCTTTTTGGCTTCCAAAATGGGGCAGAGGAGCACTTTTCTATTTTGCAGCCCTATGGCAAAATTAAATGTCCTAAAGTTTATGAAATGCTCAAGTACAACTCAGTGTCATAAAAAGGAACAGATAGAAAAGCATACAGAAAAGAAAACGACCATAGAAAATAAGGGTAAATAGTTTAAATAATCTTATTTTTTGATTTGAAATCAACAACCAGTTTTTCTCTTCTTCTCTGCTTCTTTAGAAAACTTATTTTTATGGTAAAATGGCTTTTCACAATAGTTTTTCCATCCTCCAGCTCTTCAATGCATTAGTGACATCATCTTCTGCTGTTTCAGAGAAACTTTTATGCTACCCTTTATTTGTAGTTAACATCACGGTTAACTGTGAAGCAAACACATGATCACTTCTCAAGATGTTAATCAAGGGAACACAAATTTAGGTCTGACAATATGTGCTCACATTTAAATGTCCACACATCTTCTGCTGATGAATCCAGTGTCTTGTTTGGGTCTTCCTGCAATTTCACGAAACTTGAGAATATCGAATCTGAGTCTTTGAGGTACGAGAAGACAAGGTCAGAGCACTCACTATCCACCACGTATTTTGTGAGAAATCAGGTTCTGCTACCATAGAAACAGCTACTGTCTTTTTTAATTAAAGGGGGTTTTGGCCAAGTGTCATTTTTTTTTTTTTAATTTTATTTTTAAAAGGAAACATCCCACAGCTTTCAGCACACACAACTTGTCACTGATTTCAGTCTGCCTGCTTTAATCTATCATTAAAAATGAGAAATAGTGATGGGCAGCAGTGAAAAGTGAGCATCTGAAGTGCAGCTCAACCTGGCAAAGCAGTTTTGGGAAGGAGGAATCACTCAGGACAATGGCTGAATGTATTCACCTCCTCTCTGAAGGTAATTCGTGTAAAGGTAGGAGGTCATTTGTGTTGACAGCTATGGCAGGCAGCCAGTTAGATTAAGAGCACTAGAGACCCTCCCCAGCCCAGTGCTGAATTCTGTAACTCTCATCCCAACTAGAAAACTTTATAACAAATAATTTTAAAGTTTGTAAAATTTACTTCCATTTGTGATATAATTATTGTATTAAACCTTTACATGATATAAAATACTATTCTATTTTAAATATTATGAAATACATAATACTATGCAAATATATAAGCAATAATTAAAAAAAAATAATATTTAAAGTAGTAGTAATGAGGATGGGGTACTCATTGCAAGAACTACCTGGATGTGATTTTCACTGCTGTTGCTGTTTCCTTTTATTCCCCAGGATGTACTTACCTAGGTCAGATGATGTGTTACTGGAAAATGTGTAATTAATAACAGGAGACTTTTCTAGTATTTCCAAAAAATCAGACAGATTTTTCCCTGCAAATAGAAATGCTTACAAATATCAAGAAAGGCTTGTTCCCAGTATAAATCATGACTGAGGAAAACCGGGGCAATATTTTTGGGTGGAATGATTTTAACTTTTACCTGTCTGCCCTGCCATCACACAGATGTAGATACAATCAGAGTCATTGCTGTGATGCACTGAAAGGCAAAAAACCACAAAGGAGATCATTGTTACCAGTTTTCCTTCTTTGGCATTATCTTAAACAGTTAAAAATACAAACAAAAATTGGTATGTATCTATGGCAGCTGACCAAATATTTGCCTTCTAATTTTCAACAAAAACTTCAAACCACCATCAAATCCAAATGTTAATATTGCCGGTGGAAAAGTTTCTATCTAATTAAAATTCTAAATTACAATTATTTTTATATGGAAAAAATTCTTCAGATAGCATAGTCCATAATTATTCTTTGGGAACCAGAATTGCCCAAAATATCAGTATTTAATAATAATTCTCAAATCCACCATTTTTTAGTAATCATTAATAAAACATTCAAACAACGTAACTGCTCATAGAAACATGTACATCTCTTTATTACACACATATGCATTTATACATATCTTGTTCCATGCGTTGCAAGAAAAATGCTATTGAGTAAGAGCAATAGGCTTTTATCCACATTTCTATGCGTCTTTTCATGCCAGGAGTAAATGAGACAAATAAGAAAATGATAAATATTAAAAGGATATGCAAACCTGACAGAATAGAAGTGGATTTGAAAATTTCTGTGAGATAACTGGTGGTGTTTCCAATTATATCAACAAGTAAAGCTGTGAAATCTAGACAACAAATAGAGAAAGTTTGTTATTGAAAACACATATCCTATCATCTATGTCAAGTCAAAAATTCACTTTCATATGTGATGATATTTTGGATATATGGTCATACATGACAAAGTTTAAAATAATTTAAAGTTTAAAAAGACTTTGCTGGAGTGGACTGAAGAAGCGACGAGAATACTCTGCAGAAGTATATTTCAAAGATGATATCCAAAACTACATCAGTTTGTCTAAAAGTAAACTTAAATGGAATTTATCTGTTCAAGAGAACATTTTAAAGTAATTCTCTCCTTATTCTGCTTAAATGTAGAGGGAAATCTAAAGCCTGCAGGCTTTGCCTGCTGTAATTGCCTGTTTGCCATGTAGGACCTTCTAGGAGGCATCAGATTTTTTCCTCTGGGGTCTGCTTCAGATGTACTGATGATGCTGTCAGCCCAAAAAGTGGCTGCTGTTGCGTGGTTGTTGTGGTGGTGCTCCCTAGCAGTGACAGGTCAGTGTTCTCACTTAGGGAGTGATGGACCTGAGCCCTGAATTTTTACTGGTTTGGAGAATGCTCCAATCACCAAAATATTCTGGAATTGCAGCAGAAAGACTAAAGTTTCTCTGCTATTCTCCAAGACAGAGTGGGTCATTATCCATAAAGGCCTCTGAGATGTGTGGGTCCAGAGAAAGCCATGAAAGCCACTGTGGCTCATATGGGGTCACCACGTGTGGCACAGAGGGTTTGGGGTCTGGCCTGTAGCTGCTGAGCTACTCTTGATGCCTTACATTAACCAGTCATAGAATTCAGGCACTTAGATGCCTCCTGAAATGTTAAATACTGTGAGATCAGGGGTGGGAATGAGGATTTCAGGTGAAGGGTTAGCCCGACAGTATTTTGTGCTCCATTAAACAGTTCCATGTTATTCCTTGCTTTTCCCTTCTCTTGGGCTCACTGAGGTCACTGGAGGCTGTTGTTGCAGAGAAGCCCCTGTTTCCCTCCTGTGGGTTATCTCAGGAGAGCAAAAGTGCCCAAGGTGATTATCATACATTGCTGGTCATCTCTCCTGTGCTGAACTTTGTATTCCAAGGAGGAAAGAGAGGCCTTTTGTCAGTCAAACCGTGCCAGTCACTTGACTGATGGGTCCATCCCAGACTGGCTGGCTGGGTGCAGCCACCTGAGACTGAGGTCATGGAGTCAGAACAGCCACTCATTGTGAGTTATGGCTGTTGACCTCAGTGTGCTGGTGGTAATCATAAGGATGAAGTCTGCAGAATTCAGGCCACAGCCTTAATCTCCAAAGGAAATAATTTGGCTTAAGCGCATGCAAGTGCCAACCTCTTTTGCGTACCCACCTGTCAAGTCATTTGTCACATTGTTCAAACAGTAGCAGTAGTGCATAGGGAACTTGCCAGGGTCAATATTTTTTGCATTAGAGACTGGAGGGAGAGACAGAGAAAAAAATCAGTGTCTTGTTGCACAGGCTGTGGGAGACAAACCGCTCCTGAGCCAGCACTCACTGTTGTAAATGGTGACTGACACTTTGTGGAAGGCGAACGAGCTGTAAGAGGTGACGCTCAGCAAAGAGAAGAGTTTTTTGGTACCTGCAGAAACACATGCCCGTGTTATTAGTGCTTGGAACAAATTGTGAGAACAGTGTGTTTTACTCTCTGCTCATTTAGTGTCTGAAGGATTCCTGAGGTGCCAGTATGATACAGCTGCCTGACACTCAGTCCATTCCCATTTCCACTGAAGGAAGGATCATTTGTACTGCTTCTTCCTTTTTATTTTGTTTTTCTTTTAACTGAAACGTACACTGGATTATAAAGTGCTTTCTAAAGGCATCCCACAAGTAATTATACTGTGTCTATATATAAACCTCACTAATTTCTAAGTTTTTTGGGGCAGACAGCCATCTGCATTATAACTGAGTGAAGGTAACGTGCTCCTAGAAGCCGTTCTGGAGCCAGACAGCGCATGATTACAGATTCTCCTGCTAACACTGTTAGTGCCTTTTCTCCTGCACTGCTGGGCTGGCAGCTGTGACCTGCCCAGCCGTGTCCCATTACCTCTGAGAGCAGTGCTCAGCATCCCGTTCACCAGCTCTGTCAGGTTAATAGCAGACAGGTCCAGGGACTTTGCAGGCAGCTCTGAAAGAAAAGGCGTGCATGAGGGCACAAGGAAACAGCTGCTTATCCTCTGCTTATTAGTGCTAGAAATCTGCCAGAATGGGAAAACCAAAATGAGCAGATTATTTACTGAGGCGCACCAAAAAAACACTGATGAGAAAATAAAATTCCAGGACCGTGGAGATGAGTCTAGAAAATAGCAAGGTATAGCGATGGAATGGTGGGCCAAAATTCAGGTCTGCTAGCTGTGCCCCCTGGCGTGCTGGTGTCCTCTCCTGCTGGGCAGTGGGTGTTTGCTGCCACAGATCTCTCTGTGCAGGTCACAAAAGGCAGACTTGGAAATGTTCCCCCTTCCCCAAATCCACATGAAAATGCAGATTTTTGTTTTTCAGCTGCATTGATGGCTATACTACTTGCTACAAGAGAATAATTTTGCTGTAGCCAAATCACACTTTTTATCTTAACATGTTTTATTTCTGTTGATGTTGCTTATTTTTTTCCCCAAGTCAAAATTTTCAAAGATATTTTTTCGCTTCCCTCCCACAAAGCTATGCCAAAGCAGATCAGTACAGTGTCTGTGTGAGGGAGGAAGGCGTGTGTGAGCATGACACAGAGAAGAAGAACAGAACAGGATGGAAAAAGAAGCACAGAAAGCTGAGACAAGGACAAAATCGAATTTGGGGAGAAATGCAATCTTCCAATTACATCAGTATTTTTTATAACCAATCTGAAGCCAAGCTGCACCCCAGTGAAAGCAGCGCTCATCCACAGCATAGAGGAGAGGAAAGGAAAAACAAAAGAGAATGGAGAGCTGGGAAGGAGAGAAAGGAAAAAGAGAAGATTAGATTTTGGGAAGGACAGCTGTTAACCTGGCCAGGGGCCGGGTTGAGTGGGGTGGCCTTACAGCAGGGGTGGGATGGGGCTCACAGACTCTGCAGGGGCAGGGCCCATCTGCTGCCACCTCCATGCCCAACACAGCACCTCCCACTCCCATTAACACCCGACGCTGGGGCTCCTGGTGTGCTGCCTGTTACCTGCAGTAGCCAGCACTGCCACCTGCTTCTCTTTCTTATTTTCTTTTTTTATGCACGAAGCTGAAAAGTGAAGAAAGAGACAGAGAAACAGTTTTCCCTGTGGAGCTTGCCCCTCAATAACCAAAAGAAAAATATAATAGTAAATATCTGTAGAGATCTTCACTAGGTTTGCACACAGCATTTGCTGCAAGGTACAGAGTAAAATAAGGCCAAATCCAAACAAACCTTCCCTTCTCTGTGCATGTTTGTTATTCAGAGCAGTCCTGCAGTTGAGAACTGTCCTCAAGAGTTGTGTTGTGGGAGGAATGGGCTGGAGCTGGACTCAGGAGATTGGACTGGCTTTCTGGGATTCACTTGGTGACCAACTGAGTGCAGAGCAGTGATTTAGAGATTGCAGAACAAGTTGAAGGTATGTGTTTGGGATTTAGGTTTCCTATCTCACCAGAGGAGAGCTGAGTGCCTCCAAAGGAGTCAGTGCTAGAAAATGCTAATCTTCCATGTTCCTTTGAAGCTTCAGCTTCTCAGCCCACCAAGTTCCCCTTTATATATGTTTATAAAGGAGNAGGTTTCCTATCTCACCAGAGGAGAGCTGAGTGCCTCCAAAGGAGTCAGTGCTAGAAAATGCTAATCTTCCATGTTCCTTTGAAGCTTCAGCTTCTCAGCCCACCAAGTTCCCCTTTATATATGTTTATAAAGGAGAAATACCCAGTAGAAGATGTATAATCCAGGGTTTATAAATTGTGATGCAGAGTTAATCAGCTGTATTAACAACCCTCAATTAGTCAGAGCTAAGTTCAGACTGACAATCTAGGTTGTACGACCTCTTCTAACCCTTCTCTCTCTTTCCTTGTAAACCTTTCTGATTTCAGATTGTTGGCATGGGATCCAGGAATAGACATCACCTGATCTGCCCTGCTGAATGGCATCAGCCCTGTAGCTCCAGCCCATCAATCTTGCCTACACAGGGTAAAAGAACCAAGCCTGCCACAGATGTGGAAATGGGGCTATGGGAGCAATTGGGAAAGAGGCACCTGGGTTATTCCTTGGGGAGCACCAAATCATTATCCTTACCTGTGCTGAAAACCAGAAAGAGACATAGAAATCCCAGGCTCATCTTCGCTGCCACATGCCAGCAGAACCCCTGCATTATGGATGCTGACTCCCAGCAGCTTTGGCTTGTCTAGAAGAGAGAAATTCTCTTTTGGTGGTGTTCAAGTTTGTACCATCGAGCGATTTTGTCCAGCCGTTGTCCCAGAATGATTTGACCACAGGAGAAATATCAGACCTCTGTGATGCAGAGAAAGATTGATGATGGAAATGGCAAAGAAACAGAAATCCCACAGTCAGTATTTCCTCTGTGCCGGTGGGTGTCATGAGTTTAGCATGTAACTCTTGATTTCTGAGTCCTACCTAAGTGGCTTTGCTGGGGATTTGGTAAGGCTGTCAGCACAACCCTCTTCTCTGGCAGGATGATCTGTGCCTAAAAGGCACCTGACATATCAAGTGCCTAAAGCCTCTCTGTTAAAACAAGATAAAATTTGCTTATGCTTAATTTCTAACCAGAAATGTCAACTGAGGTTCTTTTCCACAGAAATACTGCATGTCTGATCATTCCTGGTCTTGGATTTCTGTAGTTACTATCGCCAGGTTTGGTCCTGTGCTGCCTTGCTTACCTGCTTGGGAAGGATTAGCAGTGGTCTGCCTTTGAGACCATGAGCTGCTTTCCAGGTTTCAAAGATTTAATTAGAGGTGGTTAGGGAGGAAAAAAAAAAAAGTTTCTTTTCACGTTTCCCCTGTTTTTGTAACATCAGAACATGCCAAATAACTCAGTAGTTGTCAGAAAATGAGGAACTATATGAAAATCAGAAAAAAAAATTACAAAGTTTTTTAATATCCTCTTGGAGTATGCAAGTCTTAATCTTTCAAGTATGCAGCAAATCATTATCTTGAAGATAATACTATTTGATTGGGAAATTATTATCATCATATTTAAACTATTTTTCGTATTAAAGTCACTAGAGAATTAACACATTCAGAAGACAGTTTATTTGTATTTAGTGGCTCTAAAGAGATTCTTTTTGAAATGGTGAAACAACACTAAGTATTTCTGTGTTTGAAATGTCTGTGTTAGCTGGTCTGATGAGTCAAAAGTGTGTAAGTGCCAGCGCTGCTAATTCAAACAAAGATCTGGGAGCTTCCAAGAAGTTCATCCTACCTATTCAGTCCATCTGCCCAATCCTCTTTACTCAGCCCCAAGCCTGGACTCATCCACTGTTTCTGCACAGCATGTGCAGAAGAACAGAGCTGAGGCAGAAAGTGGTGGCCAAATCTCGTTCCCAGACTTCATACTCCATCACCTTTCTATGCAGTAATTATGCATGGACAGAGTCCAGTATCCCATGGACAAGTCTAGCACCAAAAATCCTAAACCTGGCTTTTCTTGCAGCAATATTTGGGATCTGGCAAACTGCTAGGCTACAGACCATGAAAGTATTGCTGTCAGGAAAATCACAGGGCCTGACTCCCTGGCAAGGCTATCCCCACTTCCACTCTCTGGTGTTATGAAGCTTGCTGGGACTTGTAACAGCTTTTTTCATGGATGTGTGGACTCTATCATTAGGGGAGACCAGTGTGTTAGCTCTAGCCTGCTCACAGGCCGATGTGATGGAAGCAGTGGAGGTGTAGTCTGCATGGAGATAAGTATAAAACCAATCCACATCTCTGGATTCTGCTCATTTTTTTGTCATCTTCGGTTTGGTTCAATGAAGTAGAGAGGAGTTAGTGAGAAATGTTCCTCAGTGGAGCTAAGTACAAGGAACTGGTGCTTTGCAAAGGTGCAGGGAGGTGGCTGTTGGGGAGAGCAGGCTTTGGGAGGTGTAGAGTTAGGTGATCATTACAAGATTTGTAACTACATGTGTTTTGGAGCAGGTGGTCTGTGGTGGCTGGTGCATCTAGATAATCAAGTGTCCTATTAAAGGGGAACTATTGGGTTGTGTCTTTGTTTGAGGTGAGAAGTGGGTGATTTGCTGCTTTTTTAACAGAACATTATGAATTTTGGTTGCACTATAAGAAGTGAGTGTCATAGCTCTTGTAAAATCTGCATTAGGATGAGTGGTACTTCGTGATGATGGTTCAGGGTTTATGGGCCACAGACCCTCTGAGCACGTTCCCTATGACCTGTTCCATGCACACAGGAGTGATCAGGCTGCACAGCCAGCGCTGTCCCTGTGCACACTGATCCAAGGGACATCAGCAGGGAACATGGACAACAGAAATGCTGCCACTGAGCTGCCCCTGAGGTGCAAGGCTGGTCAGCTGGAGGGTCTTTGCAACCCTGACTGGTGAAAGACCCTACACCTCTGCCCTTCATAAGGATTTTGGCTGCATGGCAGGTGAAAGACCCAGACACATGAGGTGGGAGAAGAGGGCGTCCCCTGCTCCATTTTCAGTCTGTCCCTACAGATCGATGGCCAGTGGTCATCCACAGTGAGGAAACTTGATTTCCAGGACCTGCTTTAAGGAATGTGGGCTCTCCTGGGTCACCAGTGAATCATACTAACACTGAAATACTTGGTAAGAGCATTTCAGAGACTGATGTGAAAGCACAACCGTTTTACAAAGGTTCATAAGTAAAAGGGTAGATAGCAGATGATTTGCTATCAGAGATCTAACTGAGTCCTGATTTATTTAAACTGGCCTAGAGTTCATGGCAGCAGGACACGGAAAAATCGTTTGACAGGACTTGGTGTAGCAAGTAAGAGCTGGGTCTAGAGAGAGCACATTCCTAAAAGACAGGGGAGAAGAAACAGGATTGACATGTGAATGGACTGTCTATTTTAGGAGAGACAGAAAAGCTGTAAAAGTACAAACAAAATAGAGCAAGATACAAAGTTGTGTTTGGAAACATTCCCTGCACACTGGGTGATGCTTTCTTGCTCACCTGAGTTGTCAGTTCCCTGCTGTCCTCCCCGCTGAGCTGCTCCTCTGTGATAATCAACACAATTTTCTCCACACACAGTGCTGATTTCTAGCAGGAATTCAGAGAAGGCATTTACCTGGCCTCATCACACTACGGACTCAACTAAGAAAAATCTAATGATAGGGCCAACAGGTAAACGTAATCTGGTAAACAAATCCTGTTCTACTTCTAGCAAAAAAAAAAAGAATATTGCTGGTATAAAAAGATGGAGAATCTTCCATTAGTGGGAGTGCTTGTTTTGCCTGAATGCCAGATTTAGCACTGGTGTGTTCCCTGACCAGCACAAGATGCTTAAAAAGAAATTGCAGATAAATCTTAATACTAGGGATATCACTCCGCAATGGTCTAGCCTTGCTCCTCATTTGGCAGAGACTTGGATTTAAATTTGAAGCATTAGCTTTTAGCTGCTTCCCAAAATCTTTTTCCAGCATTAACTCTCTGAAATTTATGCTATCCAAATAAATTTCAAAACCATGTGTGACAAATATTCCTAGAACTGCTGCCTGAAATACCTTATCTCTCAGCAATGTGAATATTGGTAATATTAACTCTTGGAATACACGTCACATTTGCGTTACTCTGGTTATCCGAAATCCAACTTTTATTTATCAGGGACAAGCCTTTATTACTTTGTAACTGTATCTCTCTTGAAGTGACACCACTGCGATGACTGAAATACATGTCCAGATTGCAAATATGAAACCCGCATTGTCCTCCAGATCAAAATCATCGTTTCCATTTCTGACTGCGCTGAGATTCACAGGCACTGAAGGCACAGGTTCCTCACAGCCCTGAGCAGGCAGACAAACCCCATAAACTGACTCAGAGAAAGTTTTCCTTCCAAACATTTATCTGATAAAGGCTGAGGGTCAAGCCTTTGGTTGTAAATACTCCTTCAACTCTACTGGATATTATAATCCTCCTCTGTTATTTTAAGATGAATGATATTAATAGAATCCATTTTATTTAGAACTGTTGATCCAGAGTTCCCTGAACTGCTGAATTGGAGATTTTAATCCAGTTCAGATTACCTTTATTCACGCATGAAGACCTCTTATTAAATCCCTCTCTGTTACTTTGGGTTAAAAACAATCTTAAACCAATGTGTTTATTAGCTATGCTTCAGGAGAACTCATTTTAATGTGGCAGGAAACCATGAAGTCTGAATTGTTATCATTTTTCCTGTACAAATGTAGTGCACTCCAATATCAAGCAGTTTCCTCATGTCTTCACGCTTAACAGAGCAGAACAGAAATTAAGAGAACAAAGAAATAAAAGAGGAAATTCCTTGAGTATGAATTTCCTTACCTTCATTCAGTTGCAACATCCAAAGGTCATCTCTCATTTTAAGCACACCACCATCCACCAAGTCTGAAGAAATATTTCAAGTTAATGTGAAAACATGACCGTGTTACAACAGCATGCTTCATTACATTGAAACAATTACTTCCAAAATTCAGATTTATTTGTGTGAAAATGAAGTAAAATGCAATAAATCTACATTTAATAAAAATACATTTAATTTTCTACATTTCCACAGAGCATTAATAGCACAGCTGAAATGGTTTCCTCCAAGTAGAAGCGAAACCACCAAGATCTGGAATAGTTAATATCAGCTTACCTGATTTCTCTCGATAAAGATTATTGTCTTCAGAGCCTATATTAAATTGGAGGTTATAGCCAGGTCTCAATAAACACTTTGTGAAAAACTTTGAGTAGACAGGCTGGATAATCTTTCTTTAAAATCCTGTGAAAATTGTTATCCTAATCCCTGAAGGACTAACTAGAGGTAACACAATCATAAACACACAAAGTGCCTGTTGAATCCCGCATGGAAAGGCTCTGTGGCAGGTCAGGTGGGGATTGGAAGCTCCTTTTGGCAGTAGAATTGAATTGTGGAGGATTTTTTTCCCTTTTAAAGGAACAGGTCAGCTTACTGCAATTAGACCAATGCCACCTTTGATGGTGAGAGGTAGGCAAGGGTGAGCCCCTTTGGTAAAGCTTTAGCCATCCTTCAGTTCAAACAAGGGACATTGTCAAGAGGGCAGAGATGAAGCCTGAAGTATATCTTAAGTGTGGAACCTCAAAAGGAATAAAATGGTAGTTAAAACACGAAAAAATGCCTGGAATCACGGTGAGGTGGTGAGGAAGGGAGAGAGATCTGGTCAGAGCAATGACATAAGGCAATTTCAGTGATGCTGAGTGATGTTTAGCAGTACCCAAGAAATGATCACTTTTGGAAACAGTGGGTGAAATTCTGCTCCCATTTACTCCAGCGGGCTGGAAATGATTCCTCTGAAATCAGTGAGTTTAGGTGCAGCACAGTTAAAAGCCAACGATCATCCATTCAATAATTTTACCACAATCCACTGAACATTTCAACTTGTGAAATCACTCAAAACATTGTAGCAATTAATAAAGGAAAGTTAAGTGGATTTGTAGTTGGTTTATGAAATAAAAAGTGCTTCAGTGACCATGTTATGTGTGTGGTTGGGCTGTGTCTGTCTGTCCAGCACTCCTGCCTTCACCAAGAACTTCAGAAGCTGTGAGGCAGCTGCAGCCACGTTTAATAGAGCTGTAGCTGGTAAATAAGATGCCCACACGTCTGTGCACATGCATGCACAATCTCACCTTTGTTTTCTTTTATTCTGCCTTTCACAAAAAAACATGCAGTGGGGTGTCTCTGCATTTAATATTATTTAATTCTATATGGAATTTACTGGTGTGAAAAAAGGAAAATTTTCATGACTTGTGACTGAATGCTGCAGCTTAAGGAATGTGCAAACACCTTTTCTTTGACAGGACTTTCTTTTACTGACTTAATTACCAGTTGCTCAATATCACATCAAGAAGGCTGGGATGAAAGTCCTCTCTGTAACAGCTGACAAAACCAGGTATAGCCAGGAAAATGTGTGTGCTGGGATCAGTTCCAGCCGTTTGATGTTTGCCTATGAGGATAATTAGACTTTCAGCAGGTTTTGCCTCATGCTGTGTTTTACCCTGGGACTCTGTAATTTTAACTTTCCTCAGCTGCCGAGCGATGCTCAGGTGACCCGGGAGGGGGCTTTTGTTCAGCCCCAACTTTGACTCTTGGGGACAATGCTGTGTTCTCACTCAGAACATCCCTCTGAGCAAGTAGCTTTCTCAGGAGTATAGTCTTTACATGCCTCCTTTTTCCAGCATCCCTTTGTGTGGCAGCCCTGTGTCCATAACTGCCATCCCAAAATCCAGAACAGGAAAAGAAGACATTTTTAGTGTCTCTTAGTAACACAGTATAGGCACATAATTCATATAAATTACCCAGTAAATCCATTCATTTGCTGAAGATTGCACAGGGTAAGGCCCTGCTAAAGCTATTTAAATAAACACCACTTCAAGGAAATGCCTGTGATTTATCTATAAGAGAGAGGACAATGTGGTGTGACATTCTGGTAAGGAGGGAGAACATGAAGTCTGGCTGTTGGAGCTCTATGTCTCTGTGGGCTGAGAGCACAGTGTGAAAGCAGTGCACTACTTCTTCCTTGTGGCTTTTTCTTAGACCCTTAGATGTGATTAAAAGCACACATTTCCCTATAGCGATTGCAGTATGTGTGAGTGACTGCAAGAGCTCCAGCCATACATCCCTGTGTCCTCAGCCAGTGGCACCAACCCACTTCCCCTCCCACCTGCTCTGTCCTGCTGTGACAGTGGGATGCCCTCTGCCCTGCCTGGGCTATGAACCATCTCTGCCCTAAAGGAGGAGCTGTGGCACCTGGAGCACTGTAGTACCTAAAGCACCTTGAAAACCTGTCTGATTTGCCTACCTGGAAAACACATATCCAGCTGTGCCTCTCTCTCATCAGATGCTGATGTGCAAGAGAGAAGGAAATGCCACTTTTAAATAGAGAACAAAGAAGCAACCTTAACTCAAGTTTACTTCAGAGCATTGAAGCTTTATTTGCAGTTACACTTCCTTTTACTGTGGCACATCTTTCTATGAGAGCATCTTTGTGTGGTTGTTTAATAAACTTTGTTTAGAAAAGTATCTATTGTGTAAATTCCATTTGTTCTGAAAAAGTCTGATTGCACTTCAACACTTTTCTGTTAGTCCTCTACCATTACAGTTTTACAAGATATTTAGCTTATTTTACTAAGAAATGTACTAGCTCTATCAAGTTTACTTTCACCTGAATTTAATTTCAGATTTTACCAGTATTCTTCTATTTTATTTATTTTTGCACAAGTCCTATTAAGGACAATTCTCTAAATGTAATACTGTTTCTTTGTCAATTCTTTTTCAGAAGAGTAACATTTCCTCTCCTAGAAGAAAAATTATATACAGAACCACAGAATTATTAAGTCTGGAAAAGACCTTTAAGATCATTGAGTTCAACCATTAACCCAGCACTGCCAAGTTCACCACTAAACCTCATCCCCAAATGCCACATCTACACATTTTTTACTTACCTCTAGGCAGGGTGATTCCGCCACTTCCCTGGACAGCCTGTTCCAGCGCTTGACAACCCTTCCACTGAAGAAATTGTTCCAAATATCCAATCTAAACCTCCCCTGGCACAAGGTGAGGCCATTTCCTCTCTTCCTGTTTCTTGTTACCTGGGAGAAGAGACCGACCCCCACCTGGCTCCAGCCTCCTTTCAGCGGGTTGTAGAGAGCAATAAGGTCACTCCTGAGCCTCCTTTTCTCCAGGCTGAACACCCCCAGCTCCACCAGCTGCTCCTCATCAGATCCTTCCCCAGCCTTGTTGCCCTTCTCTGGATATGCTCCAGCCCCTCAATCTCTTTCTTGCAGTGAGGGGCCCAGAACTGGACACAGGATTCAAGGTGTGGCCTCACCAGAGCCGAGTACAGGGGTAGAGTCACTGCCCTGGCCCCGCTGGCCACGCTATTGCTGATACAAACCAGGTGCCAGTGACCTTCTTGCCCACCTGGGCACACTCTGACTCACGTTCAGCTGCTGTCAACCAGCACCCCAGGGCCTTTTCCCCTGGGCAGCTTTCCAACCACTCTGCCTCCTGCCTGGAGGACCAAGCACTTTGCTTTGTTGTACCCCGAATATACAGTTATATATATAAACATGTATTTAATCCCACTCAGAACTTCTTTCCCATTTCAGAAAATGTATTTAGAACTGAAAATAGTTCCTGCCATTTAAATAATTTTTTCTTTATTTTTTCTTATCAGTATTTTGTTAAGATTGGTACTAACACCACAAAATATCCTGAACAGAATGAGCATTAAAGTCTACACACTGTTTTCAGTAAGAATGTTTTGTATATTTATTAGTCTAAAGTAGGGAACACTTCCTTTTGAAGTGTCTGACATTGTGAAACATTTTTTTGAATTCAAGCATGCTCTTGAGGGAGAAAAAAGAGAGAAACTGGGAAAAAAGGAGCCATGGAGATTGTGAAAATGGGTAGTGGCGAGATGCATGAAGTTCTAGTGGTTTTCTTATCAGTGTGTGAGTTACAATACATGAGATTTTCACACAATACTATGCACTGCTCCTTGGAGGCTTCCAAGGATGTTAGTTTGTGATCAAGTACTTGGCATTTGTATATATAAATCTTCATAAACTTTTGATTAGATACAGAGAAGTTGCAATAGCCCAGAATTTAGAAAACTGTTTAAGAAATTATCAAGTGATTTTATTTCTGATAGGATATATGTCAGACATGTAACTGATCCCATCAAGTCTGCCAAAACATTCCTAGCACATATTACACCTTTTCTTCATGGTCCCTGGTCTGTATTCTGCTCTCCATGTGCATCTGACACAAAGAAACAGGAGAAAAACTGGTGCTATCCCAAACCCATTGGGCTACCAGCCATTGTCTTGGAGGGCAATTTCTTTAAATAATGTCTAGCTCTCCTGCTGCTCTCTGCCATGGGACTTGGCTTTCCTGATTCCATCCCTTCTCTGTGATCCAAGAGGATGGTCTGTGATCCAAGCGGATGCTCTATGTTTCTCATTTTAAGCAACCATTTTACCCTGGCAAGTCTTAAAAAGCAAAGTATCCTGCAAAGAAACAGAAGGATACACTGAGAAAGTTCCACTCCTGACACTGTTGCTTGAGCCATACTGGACTTTTTACCCTTTCTAAACTGCTGAGCCTAAGCCTTATTCTGCTTAGGTGGGAGACAATTGTATAGCATCCCAGGAGTCCCATATAGACATAAGCACAGGCTGCAGGAGGGAAAACCTCCCTGGACACAAGCAGGGCTTTGCCTGAGTATAGGTATCACATCTTGTTCCCATTTTAGAGTCCGTTTCTTAAAAGATCAGACCCAGTGCCTTACTGAAATCCAGTGATTTGTCAGGCTCTGGTGTTTGGGTGACACCAAGGGGAAATTTCAATGCAATACCTTTCAGTGGAGGTGAACAAAAACTGAGTGTTTCACCCATTCTGCCTGTGAAATACTCAGGTAAATGTCATTGCTGTGCCTGGCAGCTGCATGGTTCAGTTCAAGCCCTTCAGTTCAAGCTGGGACATTCACTGCTAAGGCAGTAATGATAATGTGGAGTAACATTATCTATAAAAGTGAAGACACTTGAAAAAACCCTGTACCCCAAAAGGTTCAGAATTCCACACTCTGGTGCATTAGCTTTAAAAAACACAAACTGTCAATCTCTGGGAAAAATAGATAGAACTAGGCTGTAAGAGCCTGGCAACCACCTTATTTCTTATTTAGTTATTATTTTTATTTAAATGGAAGAATTTAAAACAAACAGACTCAAAGTACTACAACTCAATATTGCAGTACTAAAGGATCTTTTAATTATTCTCACTTTACAGTGATTTAGAAGTGGGATAAGACATGGCATATATGTTGAATAATTTTTTACCTACCACAAAAAATTAAAAAACCTTTTTTTAGTTTGTATTTCAAGTACTCAGCAGAGCTGATTCCTTGGTGACAGCCATGAAACTGAAGCCACAGAGAATGCCTTAAAAACACTTCTCTGTGTCCAGATAAATTTTTGGGAAGAGGTGATGTTTCACTTGTTTCTCTTCCTGTCTCATTCAGACACAGGACCACACAGAAATGCACCAGCAGAATCAGGGGCAGAATTCAAGCAAATTCCCTGCAGGGGATATTCTGATCATGCTTGTGCCATTACTGTGTTTTCCACATATTTTGTTTGTAATTTCATAATATTTTAGCACATTAATGTGTCCAATATGAATGCATTTTCCCCCACTTTTCATTTTTCCCCACACATATGCTCAAAGCCATATAAATTACATGGCCACTAAATCAAAAGATGTCACAAATAATGGGATCTATTGTGTGTTGACAGGGCTGGCTGTGGAAGCCAGATAAAACCTACCTGTAGCTGAGTTTAGTCCTGCCTAGATGAAGCCAAAAGGGTGTTTGCCAATGTCTCCGCTGGGGGTACATTTGACAATGTGTTCTTTGAATATGTGTGAAGGTATCACAACTTAAATAAAAATAAATTCACCCACAACATAATTGAAATCTCTATTTATTAATAAGTGGTGCAGTTTTTAAAGACAGAACATAAAAAAATCAGTTAAGAAGTATAGTTTGCATAATATATTGAAATGAACATATTAAATTTGTTCAAATATTGGACAGTGCCAGAATAGAAATTACACATACAGTTTAAAAATTACAATAAATAATATTATAAAGAGCACTAAAGGCCACTTGTATAAAAGTTGTGTTCCCTTGTCAGCCAGAATCTGAAAAGCATCTTTGTAGCATGGATAAAATTTCAGTGAGCAAGGCACAAATACTAGTAATAATAAGATGCCATAACTAGAAAACAAAATGCAGTTGGCTATGTAACCTTCAGTCTCAGCGTGTTCTTCATGATGGAAATAGAATCCCATTTTCAGTATTTTGCTTTACTTAACTTCAGAGGGAATCTACTCAAAGCTGAATTGGGAAAGATCAAATCTTACAGCCCAAATAATCAGAAGCAAAAGTGATACCCACGACCTTCATTCCCAGAGTGCCCAGCTAAAAACATTTGAAAATGGCCCCTTTTTCCTCTGCACCTCTGAAAATAGTCTTCAAAGTGAACACCCACATTTATCTGGGCTCCTGGAAAAATGACATCCCACCAAATTCATGAGGTGCTGCAGGAAATTTAGATTTGCAGTTCTTAGACACCTAGAGCTTAGTGGTGGGAGCTGTGGAGTGCAAGGAACCAAGATCCAGCTCTTTCCTCCCGTGCTCTGCAGTAAGCAGGACAGATTTAGTTCTCACCTAAGCAGATGTGACACCTCTGCAGCATCTGGGCTCCCAGCAGGGACGAGTTTGCTCCTTACTCTGCATTTTCTGATTGCTTTAGGCTGTGATCTTGCAATCTGGTTGGACCTGGGTGCTCTCCTGAAGGCCACAAGGCAGCGGCCCCGCTACGCCCAGGTTCAGGTGGGCTTTAGTTTGCAGGTCTCCTGGGCCACCATTTGAAGCAGAAAAATTTTAAACTATTCCACTCTGGACCATAACAATGCAGCAACGTTACAGATAAAAACAGAGCAAATACAGCCAAAGTCAGTTTAGGGACTTTTTAATCAGTCTCTCGATGGGTTAAATTTCCTTTAATTTTGATAGGAACCAGACTGATAAATTCAGTGCAGGGAAAAGCCAAGGCAAGTACAACAGCCATTACCCTCGATTTTTTTTTTTAAAGTGCCAACTCCTTAAATAGAACAGAAACCACATTTACCATACCTTCATGCTTCAACTAAGCATTCACTTCTGCCTTAATCAAATACTCCCAGTTTGCACCTAAAGTGAGGAAGCTGAATTGATAATAATGCTGCAAAGAGAAGTGCACAATGTAAACACAGATTCACCTTTTTGAAAACTTCCAGACATGTGGCATTTGTTAGGGACTGAAAATCAGTCTAAAAGTACAGCCAAGAAAAATGTCTCCAGATCAGTGCTGTCTTTTACAAGGCAATTCATAAATAAAGGCAGATTAGAACCCAGCCCTGCTCCCAGTGCATCACTTTGAGAAGGTTTCTTACTTCAAGGAGAGCAGAGAAAAGCTTCACACTTTCTAATTATGAAAGATATCTCGAGGCCTGAAATGAGTTGAGTGTCATCAAAATCATTAATACATGTTAACTATATGTAAACAAAATGTTAGTGTCAGTCAAGATGCTACAAAGATCTGGCCCAAAGAGAATTGATAACTCTTAAACTGAAATACCATGCAGAAGAGGGAGGTATAAATATAATTAATTCCTTTTATGAAGGCTATTATTGACCCAGATGCCTCTCTCAAATGAAATTGTGAATAGAGATTCCTTGTGCATGGAAACAGGTCCTGACCTTGTTAATGTTACTGGGATCCCACATAGTTTATTTTGCTTTCTCCAGTATCTATGGCAGGCACATAAACCATAGTTCCAAGGTGGATGCATTCCCTGGACTCACTCTGATTGGAGTTTGATGATGTTTGTGTGCATATCCCAGATCAGGGATGGTCTCCAGATCTCACCTTGCTGGTGACACCTTGACATGTATCTGTTGTCAGCACAGACAGAACTGATGGGTGCCCTATTTTTAATGCTGATGATGTAAAGGGCAGAGAGCTGGTAAGAACACCACCTGCAGGAACAGAGCAGTGACTGGTTTCAGTGCTAAAAAGCAAAAATAAATACTAAAATAAGCTAATCAGATCTGCCTTGTCTCATTCCTTGGATCTCCTTCACAGGACCCACAGATGTCCACTGCAGAGGATCTTGATGAGTTTATCACTAGTGCTTTTTAAGAAGAGGCAGATCTTTTCTGGCATCATTAAAATTTCATGATGTGGCTACAAATACCTGACCTGACACCTTTAAGCTGCATATTTCAAATGCATATTACATGCCATAGAAAACACTAACTTCAAGATAGTTCAGCTGCTAAGTGTGCACAGTGCAGAGCAGCCCAAACTCCACTTTCTCTGGGGCTGCACTCTGTGTGCAGGTGAATATTCATCCAAGTCTCTTGGATTTCTTTTTGGAAAGAACATACCTTTATAATGAGGCTATTTATGGATTTTCAGCCAGGTTTAATATTGAGAAAAGTTTCCTTTTATGCGAGCTGTCATGGAAGAGAACATAAACCTGAACAGAAGAATTTCAGTGGGAATTGGAGAGGGTCCTGCATGGCATAGCCACTGTCAAAGGCAGTCACAAACAGATTTCTCAGACTGCACCTGCTTTTTGGCTGCCTTGATTTTTGATTGCTCGCATTTAGAAAGCACTTTAAGAAGGACCAAACTCAGATGAAATGAGTAGGAATGACAGGCCCTTGACATATAAGAAAACTGAAGCAGGCATGTCTAGCACATACTTACACCAATTTCAGGAGTGTAGCAATGTTAAAATCATTTTTCATTCTTTTTCATTCTCTTGTCATGTGAAGGTTAAATCTCACAAGTTGCCACAGACATCTATTACTATTTCAGAAAGCCTGCAGCAGGTACAATACAGGTATTTCCAAGAATCGCTGATGGCCAAAGAATTCTTCTCAATATGCTAAATCATAATGAATTACACTATGGTAATTTAGTTTTATTCTTTGCAAATTTAGCCACCAAACTGTGCCAAACACAAATTATCTTTCAGGTCAATGTTATTTTGTCAATTAAGTAATTACCAAAATTGTGCCTCATACCATCATAGTTACTGGCTTCAGAACAGCTCCATGGACTCAGCCCAGTCTTCAAAGGCTGTAACTGGTCTGCATTATTTAATCCAGTAACAACAGCAGTTTGTTTTCCCTGAAGATCCGTCCCAGAAGAATGATTCATGATTTAGCTGAAGAAGCAGATGAAGTAAGAAGATCCTAATCCTTTAGATGTCTCTTCCAATAGAGAACAAACAATAAAGATGAAGGCAATGCTCATATCTGGGAAAGAACAGAAGCTCCCTGGATAGAAAGACTGTTATGAGATGCCAACAATACTGAGGAATTAAACAAGAAGTTTTCTAGGGTGGGAAAAACCCCACAAAGTATGGACTGGAGCACTCTCTATCCAGGGCTTTGCAATACCCAGTAAGCACTGGGAAGCCCAGTAATGTGTTCTTGTGCTCAAATTGGATGTGCCAAGGATGCTCAGTTGTGCAGCTGCTGTATAATACAAGCAGTCTCTGCAGAAAGTCCTTTTTCTAACATCTTACTTGGGCTAAATACTTGTGTCTTTGTTGGTCAGTGCCCTGGCCATGGTGGGGAAGTCATGTGGAGTGACGAGGTCATTCTGGACATGAAGTGGGGATGAGCCATGGCAGAGAGGCAGCTCCTTGGATCAGTGAGGGAGAGATGAGAGCCTTCCCATTGACTGTGTGATCTCTGATCATCTGATATCTAAGCAAGTCACCCTCTGCTCTCTTTGAAGTTGGTAGACATTTGGTCATTGTAGATAACTGAGTTAGAGGTGAGATTAATCTCATCCCAAAGTTGATGTGTGCCTTGGTTCCTGTACCCTGTGCTCACGGACTGTACTGCTTCATTTCCCACCAGCTGTAAAGGATGTACAGCCATCACACTGGACATCTCATGGATGGTACTTCATGGACACTTTTACTGACACCAGGTAAGACCTGCACAGGATATTCAGATATTCTAGTTTCACTGGCTTTATAGGTACTACATTCCCACAGTAGGGGTGAGACCTTTGATTCATTTCTTTGCAGTGATCCAGTGATTTTCCTGATCTCCTCCTTCTCAATAATTTCCAACTTCCATCACAAAATATTTGGCTGAGGCCTAGGGAGCATATTTATCTCTCTGTTGCTCAGAGACACATGAAAAAAATGGTGATTGTTTATTTATACATTAATCTTAAATATAGTACGCATTCATGGATTTGGAGCACTCCATTTCCAAGAGAAGATGTAAACAGAGAGAAATAGATCCTGGCAGCATCTCACACTGTGGGACTTGCAGGGAACAGAATAGCCATTTTCTGCACATCCGAGGAGCTCAAAGCACTTGGCAAATATTAGAGAATTGAGCCTTTCAGCCTGTGAGCGTGTGTGGAAGTGTAACTCACAATTAACAGACTGGGAAACTGAGGCTGAGTTACATTATGCATCTTAGCAGCACCTAAGTCATTAGAAGAGTAGAGTGTATAAACCTGGACTTCTCTACACTGAACAACCTTATTTTTGGAACAGAAAGAAAATTTGGCCCCATAAGTAGCAAATAGACTTAGCAAAAATTTTTCTAAGAAACATCATTATAATCCTACTTTAAGCAATTTTATGAACACTAGTGAAGATTTTCAAAGTAGTTTGAGGGATTTCCATTTGCAATTTACAATAAATAAATACCTATGATCAGTCCCAGGAGGTGGCTTTGATGATTTAAAACCCTGCCCTTAATTTAATTTCAGCATTGTATCTCAGGGATTATTATATAAGAGATCACATGAGAAATATTTAATTCACAAAAACATTTCAATAAAGTCATACTTTGACTCAGCTTTTTCCCTGCTTTTGATATTAGAAATTCTTGGCTTGGTTGATTAGAGATAGATTTGATTAGATTGGAAAATGATTCAGACATTGTTTTCACAAAGGGATATTGCTCCTGAAAACATTTTTATTTTGCTGCTCTGTTTACAAAATGTAGCAAGGACCACTGTATCTTGTCTGTTATCAATTCACCATTGTTGTATTGAACAGTATCAGATAGACATGTATCATAGAAGAAATCAGCTGTACTGTATTTATATAGGGCAAAGTCATGCAAACCATGCTCAAAACTAAGCTCCTTAGTTTTGGTAGCATGAAAAAAACTGCATTAGTAAATTGTATGAAATGGTGCAGAATGACTACCACTAATATCACATGCATCTTATGCAGCCATTGGTGTTTTGAACTAGTAAGCTTTGGGTGTAGAGTAAGTGAGATATACAAAGTATGCTTACATTACAAGGAGAAGTCAACCAGTGACTGCCCCCACACGCACTTTTAAACTGGCTTGTTTGAAGGGGTCCATATTGAATCCGAAATCCCATCTCCTGTAGAGGACAAGGGCATGGAGCCACTTGGTGTGAAAGGGTCTGTGTCTGTGTCTGTCTCCCCCTCTGCTAGGTAGCGTTTCTCTCTCATCCACGCTGATCCCCCGTTGGGGCCAAAGGGGAAGTCGTCTCTCTCTTGGGAGATGCTGAAGCCACTTGGGGAGCGCTCGAGTTCCTCGTGGTTGACGGAGAGAAGGGACAATGGGGTATCGCTGTCTCTCGTTAGGCTCCTTCTCTGCCTCGGAGACACCTTATCTGAGTAAGGGCTTTGAAGGTCCCCTTGGGAGTGGTAGCTAACCTGGGAGTCCATTAATGTGAATATAGGCAAAACTGTTGGCCTTTCTGCATATGAAGTTGAGGAAGGTGTGGCTTGCAGTTTGCCAGAGTTTTGCCCACCTATTGATGAAGGTTGTGAGTGAGTCATGTGACCCCGTGCTGAGAAACCATAGGGGCTGACTTTGTTGACTGGAACCTGCTGGAAGTTGTAAGGAGTTTCACGAGAACACTGCTCAGTGTATTTATATATTATTGTTTTTAATTCAGAATATTTGTTTTCTTCTCTCTTCTCCCTTGCAGGAGAAGCAGTTTCTTTCAATGGACTTATCTCAGCAACTTGCACCTGCAGCTGTTCCATATGATGCATATGCATATCAACAAGGAAATCCAGTTTCTTCCCCATGTCATTTACCTGAAAAATACCAATGTCATGATATTGCCTCAAGTCAGTTGTTCAAAAAGAGTCCATGATTCCGTACATGCACTGCCCCCAGCAATGGTGTGCTGCCATCTTTATGGTCATGGAGGTATGCACAGGATAACCATGTCCTTCCCTCAGAAGCTGGGCTGAAATGGATGACAGCTTATCCTCTAACTTCCTCAGATTATGAAGAGCCATCACTATGAGCTGTGCCAAAAAAATTCATAGTGTTGCTGGATATTTAACAGTATCCAACAGGACTCTATAGCTTTAGGACAAAGTCTTGATACCAATGGTAAATAGCTATTACCAAAATGCAATATATGGAATTACCTTTGCATGCAGACCTGTTCTATAACTCTTAATCACAGAATCACAGGATCATCTAGGTTGGAAAAGACCTTTGAGATCATTGGGTCCAACCCACGGCCTAACACCACCATAGTCCCACAACATCAGGGTTACACATCATGACTAATTTCCTTTCTCTTTTGGATCGGGCACAAGAGTGGACAATCATTTTGAGAGCCAGACCCTTCAGAAAAAGGGCTTGCTCCCAACAAACACCAGATGTGAGGAGTATAGAAGTTATAAGAATGAAAAGTCCCACACTTCAACATCGTGGTTAGGATCTTTTGCCATACATAGTGACATTGATTCAACAAGTTTCAAAACACACACTTCCCATGTAAGTAAATTCTTTCACGGAAAACTAGCAACATAGTTTTGTGGTCCTTTGAACAAGATCTCTGTGAGTCTTCACCACCACTAGCACAATTCTGCCTGGCTCAGCCAGAGTCATACAGAATTTATGCCACTTCTATAATTTCTGAACAAGTATCTCAGCCTCCGTCCTTGCCATGAAATTACCCACCTGTCTCTCGACTTTAACAAATTTGCCCATCATACTTTGGTCTTCAGTATCAGCTGTAGAGGCTTTGGCTACATATGGTTCATTTCTATAAAGAATAAACTCTATTAGTGTTCAATATTTCTTTGCATCACAATAAGCAATTTATATCAGAAAACAGAATTACCATCTTGTTGATTTATTCATATAGATCCTTGGAGCCCTTTTAGTTGTTTCTACAAACAGGAGTGAAAGTCTAGTCTATGTGATGCTAATGTGTTCCTAAAATATATAATCTTGATTTTTAATTTAATTTTTTGGTTGTTCAAGTTTAAGATAAAGATCAAAAAGCCCCAGAAGTTCAAAATAAAATTTAAATTATTCTCCAGCTTCTTGGAATAATTTCAGGTTTGTGAAAATTATAGAGATAGTGCAGTTAGTGGGTCTACAGATGGCCATGTGTTTTTAAATCTAATTCTTTATAATAAGTGTCTCTGGAGACTGAATTTGGGTTTCAAGGATGAGTGTGTTTTTTTCTCAATTTCATAATATCAAATAGTAAGTGTCAGAGATTGGAAATGCTGAAAAGAGACAGTCTGGTCTGGAGATTTAAAGCTGATTCCAGAATAGGTTTTGATCTATGCAATTTCTTCCTGCCTGTCCATCAGATGGACCAAATTCATTAGGTAAGAAGATGATCTCTAACTAAAGAGCTTTGATTTATAACTTCATGGGATCTAGGATGCTCATGATCAGGTTAAACCTTTATCAAATGGTTTCCAAACCAACCTCAAAGGAACCAATGACTTCCCATAACCTATGTCAAAGTCTAGAAAAACAATTTCTGAGCCCTTGCTCTTTAACATGTTTGGAACAAATATACCCTAAAACTTTTAGCATGTCCAGTTCTTCTCTTTCTGTCAAAATCCAAAATATAGTCATGAATAAATCTTACTAGAACAAAATCTATAACTAAAACATGTCAGATTTTCCACATTGGGTTATTGGTGATATGGGCTCAGGCACTTTTTGCAATTTGCTTTCCTCCCCAAGTGATCACTGCCTCTTCCATTTACTTAGGTCTCTGTCTTCACATTTACTTGGTTTCAGAGTTTTCCCTGTGTGGCATAATTTATTTTCTGTAAGATTGCTTTTGTTCTGAGCAACCACAACAGCTTTGGGGACAGATTGTTGATGGTCTTGTGTGGTTCTTGAAGGATATTTATTGACAGATTGATAGTCGTAAACAACAGAAGAAATGTCATTTATTATTGAATTTTTTCTATGCAGAATGCAGCAATACAATAATATGGTGCAACTTTCACACCCAGAAACCTGGTATTACAATTTATTTTAAGTATCTCTCACCAATTATTGGTTTAAAAGCAGCAGCATTAAAAATTTCTGCTTGCCATTTGGTGGGGCTTTTTTCCCTTCAGGAAGATAATTAGTTTACTTTCAAACTGTTGGTGATTTTTATTGAGCTTTTAAGAGGCTTTACAAGTTGAATGTTAGAAATTTAGAACATCAGCAATCAAATGCATGTATTTAATTTAAAACCATATTTTCAAACTGTGGAGAAGCTGAGCTGGACAATTAAGAAGCTGTTACTCAGATTTCCATCACACATTGCTCTTAGTGACTTTCTGGCTCAATATTTACCCATATATATCTCATAGCAACATATTCTCTCAGTATCACTACTATAACAGTGGATGAACAAAGATCATGCTTATTGGAATGAATTAACTTTTAATTTCCGTATTGGGCTGTGCTAAATACTAGGTATAAAAGAATTCACCTGGGAGACTGTTGTGAAGGGTAAGAAAAAGCTCCTCCCTTTTGGGATTTCTTATGCTTGGGAGTAGATGGAGGTCCAGGTGTAAAAATCATATCTACTCTGGAAAAAAGAAAAGTTCAGCTGTGTAAGTCCTTCTCCAAATGCTAACACACGACAGAATACGCTGTGCATCTCTGAAGCAAAGATTCAAAAAGGAAGCATGTGTTGATTTGGTAATATATAGAGGGTCATGATGTATCTGCTCTCCTCTGGGTACACAATCAATGCACTGAATTGCTATTACCTGGTAATTTAATGGTAATTAAATAATTATCTAGCTCACTGTTTCCAAACTTTAACATTTGAAACACATGACTTCTTTTCCTTCAAAGGAACCAAACAGCATGATTGTTAAAAAATATCTAATAGCAGCTGCTTTTAAAAATGTCAGGAGACCCATCAGATTTTGTGCAGGGTACTGAAAAACAGAATTTGGCAAAAGGTAGAATTTCTGACATTCTTAACAAACTAATAACATTCTGTCAGTTGTTGTTTCTAATTGTCAGCAATATTTTTGTCTTTACTAATTATTCTTTTGGCTTGAAAAATATAACTTTAAATGAAGTTGCACAAGGAAGCCTACTTGATTTTTTATTTGGCACAAAAGCAGAAAGATTGTTTGGAATGCTCCAGCACATGTAATTACACTCTTTTACTACTTTGAATATTCTTTCATTTGTCATATCCAACTACTCAGGTGCAAGTAACTCTCTGTTTATTCAGCCCATACCACAAAACGACCACATACCAATCAGCACTAGTCCACAGACCAGTTATCTGTATGATTGGACAACCCATGCAGACACCTTGCATGGTTGCACAATGCCCCATGGAGTTTTGAAAATGTAACTTGAAAAAGCTCCAGGCAAGCCTCACGAGGCTAGCTAGATCTTGGCTTGGTCCCCAGGCATTGCTGACAGACATGTTATATATTGAAAAAGAGATAGCCCAGTGCCTGGAAAATCACTTTGAAATAAGAAATTACAAAGTTCAGCAGAAAGATCAGAGATTTCAGCAGAAAGATCAGAGATTTCAGCAGAAAGATCAGAGATTTCAGCAAGATTTCAGCCTTACAAAGCCAAAGTAAGTCCAGACACGGCCCAAATATGCAGCAAGAGTTGTACTCTGTTAGCTCATTCTTGAGAGAAATGAAGGTGTTTGTATGGCATTTTGCTGTTCAGAGTCCCTGAGGGCCTCAGGGAATGTGCTGAGCAGAGACTGAGCACAGACAGCTCCACACATCTGCACACACATCTGCACACACATCTGCACACACATCTGCACACACATCTGCACACACGTGCACTCAGCCCCACACAAGTTTACAGCCCCAAGCTCTGGCCTGGGCTCATGGCTCATGGTACCAGCAGCATAAAGTTCTGTAGATGTGCCTCAAAAGCACATCTGTGTGGAAACAGATGTGGGGGCAAATTGCACCTGAACAATGAGGCCTGAAATTCCAATTTTTTTTCAGATAGGTCAATTACACCTGAGTGAAGGGGATGTGAAACCTCCTGTGCTGATGTATTTTTGTACTTTTATGGTATGCTTCACTAGGTACAGCATAGAATCCAGCCCAAGGAAAAGCTCATGAAGAGCAACTATTGCTTTTATTGACCATCTGTAAAATGGGGAGGAGAGAAACTTGATCCTGATCAAGTAAGGTCAAGAAAATTCACAGGACTTTTTTTACTCTGATGTCCTCCTAAATCTGAGCCAGTGGTTTCTTGCTGCAGTTAACCCTGCTAGCTACTCACTTGGGAAAAGGTTTTCTCATGGACCAGCTACATTGTGCAAAGACATCGTTTCTGTGTGGCCTTGTACACAAATAGGCCAAGTATGCTTTTATTTTGCCAGGAAAGCTATGCATTTTCCCCATTTCCCAGAAGATTCTTACCTTGCCTGAAGGTATTTTATTCTGGAAAGCATATCAAGATGCCCTGCTGAGTATTGCTCTATCACATCCTTTACATCGTAAGGCCTCAAAGTCTCCTTGAATTTTTTTTTATAGAGACGAAACTGTAGTATTCTGCATAATAAACAGAAAAAAATATAAATTTCTTATATAAATTCCATATTGAAAATTTCCATTTTATCAAAATATGGATGAATTCTCTGGGTGTTTGGAAATTGAGTGTGTTATTTCCAAGCAAGGCTATGAAATACAAACAGAGAATCCATAACATCATTCCACATTTGAAAATTTATAATAGCTGGCTTTTCGTAATTAATAGTCTAAAACAAGTAGTTTAAAGCTTCAGAATCACAGTTGGAGTTTGACTTTGAACAACACAAGTTACAGGAGATTTTGAAGCTGTGAAGTTGAAGCTGCTTTTTTATGCTTCATCCTATTATAAAGCTAATTTATAGTATATGCAGTGCTGAATCATTCTCATCTTGGTTTTAATTTTGCACCGGGGAAAGTTTTGGATAGGAAATGCTAAAGAGATACAATTGTGGAAGTTAAGAAGTTAGCAGCGGTTCAGGTTGTGAAGAGGTGAAAAATTTTTAGAACAGCCTGAAGTGTCCTTGAAGAAAGCAGCAGTATCACATTACTGTTGTTGTTGTAATGATAATAATATAATTGCTGTTATTATTACTATTTTTATAAAATTACCAAGCAATTAGTAACAGAATTCTTAAAACAAGGAACGCTGCTGCCAGGAGTACTTGAAAAATGTTTGGCATTCTTTCTTTTCATCCTTTTCTGTTTACACATTACTTGAAATGTATACATCGTTGTAGAGTAAACAAATAGAGGAAACATATTTAAATAATGAAATCTTCATCTGGTTTAGACTTGGTTTCTGGATGTTTACTTCTCACTAGAGTCTCCAGGTACTTGTTGGTCTGAACTGGAAAATTGCGCTCATCTTAAGATTCTGACTTGTTTTTTGTTTAAGGTTTGTGGGTTTTCTAATGTTTTTAAACTCTGTATAAACTTTCATTTAGCAAAGATAATTCTATTACAACTTTTTAAGGGCAGCTGATTCTTTAACTCTGCTGCTTATAAATCTTTCAAGGTTTCAAAACTATATCTATGCCTATTTTACCCAAAATGTATATGATAACAGCAAAACTACGTATTAAAAGACTTAAATAAAAAATAGGGATCACAGTGTTAGCAATTCTAATTTAAAAACTCCTTGATCATGACCCTGAAATCCAGTAAGTGGTTTTGTCTGAAAGAATTATTCCCAATTAATATTCAGGATTTGGGTACACTACACGAGAAAAAAAAATCTTGGCTCCTGATTGAGTTTAAAGGGAAATTGCATGAATCGATTAGGTTTGGACAGGAAGAGGGAAAGAAGTTTTTCAAAAGTAATAATAACGTGTCTCTGTTTGAAAGCAAGCCAGTAGCAGGGAAAGAAAGGGAAAGCAAGCTATGGAGGACATAGGGATGAAGAAATTTCCAATGGGAGGGAAGCAGTCATGGGCAACATGAGCAAAGCCTGTCTGATTTGGCTTTCAGCAGCCTTAAGAAAGCTTGGAGTTTTTGTCAGGTGATTCTCCTGCACCCAATTCAAAAAGAGTTGGGAGGGTACATATCACAGTTATATATATATAAATATATGGTTATATTTTTATAACCATCTTCCCTGAAGCTTTTCTAAGATAAACGTGAGACACTCCAGACTTGCAGTATTTCACCTGGAAGGTGGTAAGTCCCTGGTGCAAAAATTAATAACTTCTGGAATAAAGAGCAACTGCAATGAAAGCAGAATATTTTCCTATGTGAACATTTTTCAAGGGAGGAGAGTAAAAAATACTGCATCAAGGGATAACAGAGCATCAGTGAATGAATTTTATTTGCATCATGTGCTAAACACATGACTAAGGCTTACTAGGAGTTTTCTAACCTAGGGAATATCTCTTGTGACATGAAAATAGAGGTAACACGTCACAAGCCAAAACCTGCTGAAATGGAAACCTCAGCATCTATTAAAATATGAAAGCTGAAAAGTAGATAGCACACTCATGCAATTGTGAGTAAAGAATTGAGTCGGCTCAGAGTTTTTTGTTAAGCAAAAATTCCAGTTTCATATAAGTATTAGTCACTAAATTGAGCAAGATACCATATTCATATAATATTTTAACAAGGAACAGTACACAATATTATTTTATAATAAACGCACTATGCAGTATCTCACAAAATGATGTGGTCAAAGTCACTGAGAAACTTTGTCCCTTCTGCGTACTTTCAACAGACTGAATATGGTCTGTCTCACATTTTTGAAAACATTAGAATTATCTCATCTATTTCATCTAAAATAAGCAATAAGAGAAACAGTGAATCAACATGTAGCAACAGGGTAATGTTATATCCTGAAGCATAAGCATTCAGAAAGACATTTACCTGACAGCTCGGATGGCTGTCTTGAATGTGGGGATCATATCTTCCATAGGGAAATCACTACTGTCGCCTCTGTCTTCTGCCATGGGTTCCCCTGTTCCAGCATCTGCAAAGCAGGTGAAAAAAACAGCTGTGTGAACATCTCACCACACAATATTTAGAGGGATGTCTGGCTGAATAAAGCACTACATAAAGTGCAATTTAATAAAGGAATATCTCTTACAGCTTCTTCTTTCACTGGTCAGGTCTTGAAAAGGATTCAATTATTTTGGGACAGCTGTAGGACATATTATTTGAAGGATCTCCTCTCAGATTCCAGAATTTCTGAAACACTGGGAACTTTTCTTTCTTTCCAATGGATCTTTGCCCAAATTATTTTACATAAAGGCTAAAACAGGTTGTAGAAGCCACAGGCCAAGTTCTCCTGTCACTGGCACTGCCTGGAGCTCATGTACCTTCAGGAAGGAGAAAATCACGTTCCCGGTGTGGACACCCAGGCTACATCCATGGTAGCATGTCCAGCAAGCACTGGTGCCAGCTGGCACAAGAAAGGGGAAGCTGTTATTTAAACACCACTTAGATGTTATGGGCAAGGAGAGGAAAATGTGTGCTCGGGGAAGCTGAGAGGAACAATGTCCTATAATGTTGCATGGAGACCCAATGGAAATCTCTGAGGGGAAGCAGGCTTGGGGAGAGAGGGGGAGGGAAGAAGACATTGACTTTATAAACAAGGTTTAATGAGATGGCAGTGAGGGCATATTTGAGATGCCTGGACACAGGCTGCTGCAGGGCTGGATGCGGTCCAGGAGGGAGCTGCCTTAACATGGCATCCTTGCCAATAACCCCAGCCATGATGGCGCGAGCTTTGTGGGGGATACAGCTTGACTGCCCAGTGTGCCCTCTCTTTCCTGGTCAAATAGGCTGAATCCAGCACTGGCTTTATCCCATATCAATTGTTGTTTTTAAGAAGGGCTGTTTGATTTCAAGCACCGTGCTGCCTGCACTCCAGGACCCTTTTTCTTGGGGTTCCCCAAACGTACCACATAAAACCAGGTACCAGACATGCTTGTCCCAGAAAGTCACAAACCTTCAATAGAATATGCAGAAGAACAAAGTAAAGTGGGGAAAACAGGGGATGCACAGAAAGAAATCAACACAGATGGGCTACCTTCTGAGCTTTGCCAAAAAGCGTATGCTTTCATTCGGAATGCAGTGCGAAAACGCTCCTTATTATTCAAGACAACATTCTTAGGCTCTTTTGAAGGACTTTCTTCAATGGCATCTACATTCAGAGGGGTAAATAGCTTTCCTTTAGTATTGGTACCACGAACCCGATCCAAGAGACCCAGCTTTTGGCTACAAAATAAGCAAAAGTAATCATTTTCCTCCTTTGTACACTATTAACTTGTTTTCATGATGCTTTAAGTATACAACGGGCAAAAAAATTGTTTAGTATACAAGGACACTGCTGGGGCTACCATAATAAATCAATGTCTTTGTAAACAACAGTTAAGCTCCACAGATAATTAACTGCTTTTTATGAGCATTTTTTGGTATCAATGTTGAAAATGTTACCAGAGGGTCGTGCTATCCTCTCCACGCAAGGTATCACAGTGCTTCAGCTCACGTAGCACAACTGAAGCAGTAGTTTTATTATTAAGACATGAAAAAACACTACTGCCATGGACAGGGATGTCATTCACTAGACCAGGTTGCTCAGAGCCCCATCCAATTTGGCCTTAAAACACTTCCAGGGATGGAGCATCTACAACTTCTCTGGTCAACCTGTTCCAGTGTCTGACCTCCCTCACAATGAAGAATTTAATCCTAATGTCTAATCTAAACCTACCCTCTTTCAGTTTGAGGCAATTCCTCCTCATCCTGCCGCTACACGCCCTTGTTAAAAATCCCTCTCCTGTTTTCTTGCAGTCTCCCTTTAGGTATGGAAGGAGCTCCCAAGTCTCCCCAGAGCCTTCTCTTATCCAGACATAACAGCCCCAACTCTCTCAGCCAAGAATAACATAAAGTCAGATGTGCTGTGAACCAAATAAATCACCAGCAAAACTCTGGCAAGGCATTGCCAAGCACTGATTAGGGACATGGTAGGGCAGGCTACCCTGTTTTCTATCCACCATGATGAGTTGTAGTGAAGTGACAAATTTTATTCCTCTGATGATTCCTTGCACTGTCTGTCCTCTTAGAGATTTACTGCCTGAATACATTTGTCCTTCAGTGACAACACAGAGATAGAATTTTATCTACCTGCCATTTTACCCACATCACTAATCCCCCTGAAAACCTGATGACTGTAGCAATCTTAAAGGTAATCACTAATACCACTGAAAAGAGCAACAGAAAAGAAATTTGCTAGTGAGTATATCAGCTTATATATGTTCTGAATATTTTGTAGGTGATAGATGGTATAAATATTTGATTTGCTTGTTCACTTTGCTGCTCAAATATTTGTTAATTGCACATTTGTTAAAAAAAAAAAAAAAAGGCAGGTCTAAGCCATGGGAAGAAAACCTGCTTTTTAACACATTCCCGTATGCCGGGACAGCTCTAGGGAGAGGTAAATTGTGCCCACATGGACAAGAGGCAGTTCTGTGTGGGACACCAGGTCAAGCAATTGAGCGTGGGGAAGGAAGAAGCTGTTATAGCTGGCAGGTTTGTAAGAGCCACAGCTGAGAGCACAGCTGAAGGATGAACAGCCATGGTTACCAGGAGAAAGAGTTAACAGGTCTTCAGTGAGGTATGTGTGCAGGAGGCTCAGCTGCAGCCACTAAACCTGCTGGCAGGCAAGGCAAGCATGGGTAGGGTGCACTGTGCAGGGACATAGTGCACAAAGAGGGAGATGTGTGCAGACCTTGCAAGTGTGAAAGAGGACCTATTTCTATCTCAGAGCTCTGTCTGTTGCAGTATTCCACCTCAGCAGTTGTTATCTGAGCACTGCAAGCTGTTATCACAGCTGTTGCAAGTTTTTGTGTTGGGTTTTTTCCCCGTAAATTACTGGGTGTTGGTATCTAAAGTGCAGGAAATATTCCTCTGCTTGTTTTAAGAGATTTATCCCCCCTGGACAACACTGGTTTTGACCTCTGTCCATGGAAAAAATTGCCAACACTCTGGAAAGAGTTTAAATCTAGAATGGTTTGAACTAGATGATAAAGTAGTAGTAGTAGTAGTAGTGTCACAGGGTGAAGAATTTAGAGGTTTTAAGGTTGTAAATGTAGTAAATAGATAAAAGCTAAAAATGCCAAGATGGAAGACAGTTGTTGTTCTCCAGGGCTCCTTCTCCTTCTTCTATACCTCCATGTCTTGCGGCAAAAGTGATTTAGAGTGACTGAATAAAAAAATCTGCACTTCCTGTTCACGCAAGAGCTAAGTTTGTTAAGCATTGGCAGAAAAGTGAAAATATGTTTCGTTTCAAACTTCTATTAGATCAATTACCTTTAAAAAAGCCCTGAATTTGTGATAAGCTCTCTTTTAGCGTGCAACTTTCAAACTCTCTGCAGGGCACTGTGTCCAGCACTCTATTTCTCTAATAACGCTAATTAAAACAACTATCTAAAGCAAAAAATCCGAAGACTCCTCCCATCTTTTCAACTCTCTGACCAAAACTCTGTAAGCCTCCCCCATCAGGGGAGTCACACATATCACAGTTAAAGTGATAACTGGGGTCCTCATCTTCACTGTCTGTTTCTAACTAATGTATCTTTGACCCAGGGAGTAATGAAATACAGGCTTCCCTGTCAGAAAAGATGCAAGCAGTAAACCTTCGGGTAGGAAGTTTTTTCAACCCTTCTGATTTTTCTTTGTGATATGAAAATACTTGTGAATGTAATTTCTGCAGCCTAGGAAATACAGAAACTTGCCCTCTCATTGCATGCATGAAGTGCACGTGTGTGTGAGTACTGAAGTGGCAATTAAGAAGGACTTGAGTATGGAGACACAGAATTAGTCCTGATATATTAGCATTTCCAGGAGATAAAAGTGTGGATTTGAGTGAAGAATAAGAACAGTCTAAATGAATGGTATTTATGTTACTTGGACTTTGCCTTAATGTAATTTGCTGAAGAATTCGTGGTATGGGGGAAAGATGCACAAAGTGCAGAAAAATGTATTGAGCAAAAATCAGGGATTATTTCCTTATTTGTAGAAAAATAGGAGATGCTGCTTGCTCTGTGACAAAATATGTTTTGGGCAGTCTCATGTGTGGGCTTAAGAACTAATTTTAAAAATTATTTTCATAGATCTTGCTTTTGGAGTGGAATCTTGATCTGCTTTGCCCATCAGGGTTTCGTTGGCACTGAACTGATGGTGGGAGCAGAGTCCCAGCAGGTGATTTGTGTTCTACTAAGTTTGGGAGAATCCTGCACTCTCTTTTCTGCATCACTTTCACTTCTCTGTTTCAGAGGCCACATTTGAGAGTAGTATTGCTTTACAAGACAAA
The DNA here is from genome assembly GCA_013398055.1 of Ifrita kowaldi. Taxonomy (NCBI): domain Eukaryota; kingdom Metazoa; phylum Chordata; class Aves; order Passeriformes; family Cinclosomatidae; genus Ifrita; species Ifrita kowaldi. Next base: position 292,510 of record VZRS01012923.1, read on the forward strand.
TGTCTCAACTCTCTGTGAAATTTGGATTCTTCAAGGACTCAGCTGCCAGACATAGGACAAATATATACAGGAGAAGGTAGCTAATGAGCAAGTTTGAAAGGGCATGAAATATAAAGGTGAGGAAGTAAAAGTCAATTGGAATGATTTACATGTGGGTTTTTTGGTTGGGTAAAGTAGGGAAAATAAATTCTCATGTCTCATCAATAATAAAATCAAAGTTTGAAGGACGAATTAATTTTGAGAAGGATGGTCAAAAAGAGTCTAGAATCATAGCACAACACTGAAAAGAGTTTTAATGCAAAGAAATGCACCAAAAATCTAGCTAAGTGATAACGGAGCCAGCCGGGCAATATAAACTGATGGGCCTGAAGGTGTGAGAGAGTGTGAGCTTGTGAGAGTCAGCATTTCCTTAATATAGAGAAAAAAGAGCAATGAAGCATGCACAACCTGGTGGTGATCTTTGCAGACTGAAGGAGACTGTGAAATAAGATCAAAGAAGGAAGAAACCAAAGGTTTAGGATGAGGAGATCTGTTCAGTGATAATAAAATGACAAAGTTTGTTTCTGGGTCTGGAAAAATTGTGCAACGGGCTTGTTGTGGAGATCAGGTTTCTCCAGATGGGGGGTTTACAGGTCGCTGACAACAGATGATTGATAGATGAATCTCAAATGAAAAGCAAGAGTCAAGTGGTCACATACTAAGCACTGTCTTCAAGCAACGTTCTAAATGTCACAAGAGTTGAGTTAGTAACACTACAGAGAAGCTCTCAAGAGAAAAATATCTCTAAGGAACAGAACCTGAAAGGCAAAGAAGCAGAAAAACAGGTGAGGCAAAAGACTTCTGTTGTTTATAAAAAGCCATTTAGTACTATATTAAAATAATATAGTTGTCATTAAATGTGGCCTCTGACTCTCTCTCTCCAGAAACTTGCTTAGCTCTTCAAAATACACATCTAGTTTTCCCAAAGTTTGCCCCTTAAAACTCCTTTGATAACTGCCTTGCATACCAGAAAAAAAGGAGGCTTAAAGTGAGGCAAGGATCTATAGGGATCAAACCAGAAGGAAAAAGGGTCAGGGGATGATGCAAAGTACCCAAAATATTAATCTAGTGATTTTTTTTTTAAAGTAGAGGACAGAAATATAAGCAAGATATGCAGAAATCTGTCATAGAGCTATGCAAGACTAGGACTGAACAAGATTAGATATCCTCCTCATAGATAAAATCAGAACAAAATATTCCTCTGCATTCAACACAAAATCTTACTTATTTGCAGTGACATTTTCCACTGCATATGTTGGCACGCTCATTTGTGGGGTGGGTTGGTTTTTTTTTGGTGACTTTTTCAGTGGGATGGGACTTAAGGTAGATAATACAAACTGAAAGCATTCCCAATTTCTCTTTTCAGAGAGTTTCTCAGCTATCTCTGCTGATAAGTCACAGTTTAGGAAGAAACTGTTCTCCCAAGACTGTTGCTTGAGCATCTTAGGCTTAGGAGATACAACCCATCGGATCTGTCTTAAGCTGTTAAAAAAGTTAAATTTCCTGTCTAAGATTCCTCTTTAGACCCATTTCTATAATCAGGTGGAATCAGCAACCCTAACCAGTGAGTGGGGAGAGTGTGGTTCAGCTTGGGATGACTTTACACTTGGGCAACTTGGCTCTTGTTTTTGACTACAGAAAGATCTAGATGAGAAGTAATCTCAAAAGCAGGTCTCTAGTCAAAGTTACCTGAGCTGAAGCCTTCCTCATTAATTCAATCCTGAAGATTAACCCTTAAAGTAACATTCAGATTCATAACAGTATGTTTATGCAACAAATATAGACAATTGTGTTCCTATCTGGCAGCCAGAGCAGTAAAATCATCAGAAAGTAATTAATCAGCTTCACATCAAAATATACAACCGTGTGTTGTATACAAAAGAACCCAAAACAAAACCCAAGCTTCTTTCCAGATAATGACTATCTCTCATCAGGAAAAAAAAAATGGACTTTAGTCTCAGTTCCAAGGGATGAAATCTGGATCTGCTGGGGTTTTAGTTTTCATTGATCTTTTAAAAAGTACTGAGGAAACATTTGTTCTCGTGATGCAATCTCCTTCATTAAAGCAGCATGCGCATGGCTCAGTCCCAGGGCATGAAGCATGCGCAGTTCACACGATCCTTCATGAGAGGGGCTAGGACAGTGGTTCCCACCCACAGATTCATGTGCTGCTGCTAGTCTTTCAGACTCCTCCTGATGGTAGCTACTCTTCCTCCCCTTAGTACAGTGGTGCCACTTCATTTGGCTTCCTTACATTCAATAAAATATGATTCTCAACTTCCAGCATGGTTCCAGAAACTGGGAAGATCCAAATCCATCCCAAACATGCTGACAAAAATGCAGGGTAGTTTCTCTGACTAGCTCAGATATGCTGCCATTGCTTGTCTTGCATGCTATTTTATCCTCTCCCTCATGGGTTCCAAACCCTGTATCTTTGAAATGAGACCCAAGATGAGAATTCCGTAACTCTGTGGTAGATACAGATCACAAGAAAGGGAGGAAGGTGAAAGCAGTGCAGACAGTTTCTTCCTACCCAAAGAAAAATTCAGGTCTTAAATTTTTGTTCCCCAAGAGCAGTGGGAATTATTTTGGACCATCTGAGAGATTAATTTGGTGGCTGGATATACAAGAGACAGCTGGGTTCTGCAGCACATGTTTTACCCTTGCTCAGAATAAAGAGTGGGAACCACTGAACTAGAAATATTTTCCAGAAACAGTCATGCAAAGAAATAATGCATGTACATCCCATCATGCAAACCAGATACTCTCCTCTCTATCCTTTTCGTAGTATTGGAGTTTCATAAACAAATGGTAAATGTATGAGGAGAAAAATAGTGAATTAATTCTAAGAGTGAATCAGACAGCAGTCTGCTGTGGATTTATCACTTTCACCTAACACAGACATGATAATCAGGAAGTTTTTCCATATTTTTCACAGTTTAGATTCACTAGATGTAACTAGCCTCAAGTAACTGGAAGCAGAAGGAAGTCATGTTTACTCCAGTATTTTTGTACCTTATCAGCTGAACTTATATGGGTGAACTTAGCTTTGGAAAATCAAATGTTCTGAATGAGGTTTCCAGAAGTATTCTGTATTCTCCTTTGAACACTTCCTAATAGAAATTAGCACCAAAACTAATGCTATGACAGACATGAATTCTGCAGTGAACACATTCAACTGATCTCAGAGAGTCCATGAGTTTTCTTAAGACAAAACAAAGAACATTCTGCACTTCCAAGGTAGTTCTAAACTTTAGCCAATCAGCTTTCCCTTTCATTGAGTAGCATTCTTTTCTTCAGAGAGGATCTCACAAAAATGTTCTGTCTCAAAATAGTTGACTACAGCATCCTGAAAACTAAAGACTTCACTTTGCATCCTGAATCTTGAGGCCTAAATGTGCAGGTTTCTAACATCTGAGGAGGAGATATCCCTTCTAAGTCAATTGGTGGTGTACGTCCTCATTGGTATTTAAGGGTGGGTATGACTCAAAATCCAGACTCACCAACCATCCAGATTATCTGCCCATAAACATGAGCACAAGTCAAAACTTCAGCTTAACTTTGATGCCCTTCAGAAAAAGAAAGAGCCTTTACACACACTAAAGGCCTTTGCTTAGCCCCTTCTCTCATCCACACTTTCTAAAGGGGTTGGAGATGGATGAAAATAAACAATGTCACATAAATCTATGGGAAGAATAATCCAAATCCAATTCATTCTAGAAACAGGATGGATATTTTTCACCAATGGATGCAGCCATTGTAGGTAGAAACCATATGGATGCTGACCCACTTTTTGCTTTGAAGTGAACATATCATGTATCAAGCACTAGAAAGCAAATCAAACTGCAAAATGAAAGTCTCTTGACTATTTTGCATGGGCCAATCATCTAATGAAAAAAATGGAATGCTTTACTTGCTGCTCTCAAAAGCTGAAGAGCTCTAGCCAGAAAAGCTGAGTTACATGTTGATGTTTTCATGTTGATATTTGTGGAATGAAGCTGGAATGAGAACAACCAACTAAAGTTGAATGACAGCAGGGTGTGGGATAGAGTAAAATACTTTGCAATTCAGTCAAAATATTGTTTATAATGATGTGTCTTTCATATTCCTGAAATGCCAAAAGTTATTTCTATGGCTCTTTGCAGGAAGGTAAAGTTCTTGCCCCACATCTTAGGTCACAGTTCAGCAAGATATTTAATCATGTCACTAACTTTATTCAGATGGTCAAAAGCATCCACTTGTTTTCCATTTGCTGAACCAGAACCTGCAAATACACATGCAAAGATGTTGTTCCACTGAATTCAAATTCAAAGTAACTTGCATGAATTGTGTTGGCAGGGTTGGGACTGCATAAGGAACAGAGTTTAGCTCTTGGAGTGTATTTTTCTCACAGTAAATTTCAAAATGATTTGCAGACTAGGCTAGTTTCATTTCCATTCTATGGTAACAGACAAAAGCACTTGTTTCTAAGCAGATAATTGGGAGAGTCAGGATAATATCCCATGTTTTTTGAACAGCAGAACAATTAAGTATTTGCAAGTCATGCAACTTTCTTCTTATGCTTGATAACTTTTAAGTCTTATTGTCTCTTGCTTTTGTAGGTGAATTACTGTAGTAAAAACAGAAAGTGCAGGCAGAGAATGGCATGCAAGAAATATGAAAAGAATAAGGCTCAACTGTTACTTGAATGGATATACCTAAGTTTTCTTGTGAGGCTTGATCCAAAGAATGACTCCCTACTAAACATGACATTACTGTAAAGTGAAGAACAGTTATTAAGATGAGACGTTAATGATTATCCATGAAAAGCTCTATGAAAAAGAATGGGAACAGCCTTTCATTTGTAGTTAATGTAGTGTGCAGATCAGAGTGGCTTTTTTCTCCTTCCTGTTTTGGGCAGATGTATTAGGACGAAATGCTGGCAGTGAAATTTTATGCCTTGCAAAGTAAGGTTTTATTTTCATTTTGTTGTTAGCACTGGCAATACAAAAATGCACCACATTTCATGAATTCTTTCATACTCACGTAAGAGGAAGGACAGGTACTGATTATGCCACTTAAAAAAATCAAACCAACTTTCAAATGGCACAGAAATATTATTTATCTTGTAGAGTTAAGGAAACAGGGATAAATGACTTTTCTGCAATCACATAATAATAGGTCTTGGAATATACATGCTCTCCTGATGTCTAGATCTGCAGTTGGACAATGAGGATTAGGAACAAGACCCTAGGAGAAAGTTCAAAATTCTTCGCTAAAGTGCCTGTACATACAAGTTTCAACACTGGTCAAAATCAGTGGAACAGCTGCTAACAGCAGCACTGAAAAATCAGGCCCTAATATTCATTCCCCAAACACAGACATAAAAATTTGGTGCAGAATAAACAAAATGTCCAGCAAGCAAATGCCCATCCTAAATGTAGGTCAGGCTCCCAAATGTTTTCTGAAAGATTTGCTGCACTCCAGCAGAAGTGAGCATTAGTATCTCTTCCTCATAAATCTCCCTTCTTGAGACATGAACTGATGAAAAGGTTTTGCAATACAGGGAGAAAAGCAATTGCTATCTGAGATTTCATAGGGCTGTGAGGTTTAGGCATTGATTAAGGAAGAAAAAGCTAGTGGCACCTCTGGCATGAAGTCAGTATACTCACCATCAGTGAGCCACAGAGAGCACAGCCCCAGTTCCTCCTGGTTTGGGGGACTATACAGGGCCTATAGGGAAGAAGTTATTCTTAAAGAGCAGCATCATAGCTGCCACTTCCCTTTACTGTTTACAGGACAGACTTGAGTTCCAGGGCAGTCCTTTTCACCATATCTCATATCTTCACAGTTTTAGTTTAAAGGGAGCCGCAATAAAGTTTTGGGCTGCTGCCAAACTTTACTTGATTTCCCACTATGAGAAGTCCTTCCCTGCAGCCTTGCCTTGGGATCCAACTTCTGAAATGGACTTTTCCACTCATTTTTGACCCTTGTGTTCTTTCCAAATGATCTAAGAACAAGGACCTATATCTGTCTGTGACTTCAACATGATGACAACTCCTGCTTCTCTCCTGATCTAGGAGAGATCCTAGAAGGATTTGTCACAGAGTTCAACTCTAGAACTGTGCAGTTTCCTAAAGAGATTTTACACTACTCCATAGAAACCCTGCCACTTCCCATCCTCAAATTTTGACACAGCCAGGCCTCATTTTTAGTTTATTAAAAGCTTCTGCAAAAGCTTTGGACCAATTCTTCTCTCTCCTTTGTCAGCCACAGATCAGACAATGCCATTGATTACTACAGCAGCTTTCTCATTAAGTACTTAATTGATGGAAGAACCTGGAGACTGAGGCCACTTATGGGCTGTTCTCCCATTAGAACCACGTTCCCTTATTGCTCATTTATTTCAATACAGTCAAAGCACAAACTTCAGTGGAGTACAAGTAATAATTTCTGTGCTAAATCACTGTAGGAGGGAGAACATTTTTTTTCCTTTTTTTTTTTTAATTTTCTGGTTTGTAAATAAGAGTTTTATGAGAGATGGGAGGTGGTACTGTCAAAACAACCAGATTTTATGGCTCAATCCCATTTTAACTGAAGTCAGTGGATGTTCCCACAAGTACCTTCACATGTCTGTTTACCTGGAGGGTTTCCAATGCCTTTAATTGAATGCTTCATTCCATAAACACATTCCTGCTAGCAAGAAGGGTTCCATGCAGGTGTACTAATGATTTTGCTGAGGGTTATTATATATATAACAAAATAAAACTAAGGTATATCCAGCTAGAATGAGGGGCCTTGGGATTATAGTTTTAAAATTCTGCGCTGTGAGTCATACTTTTCTATTTTTAATTCAGTGTGTCAACATAAAATGATTTCTATTGGCCTAAAAACTACAGTAACTCAGAAGCTACTCCACGAACTGCTGCAGGTGCAGGAGCTAGGGGGGCTGTGACCAGCAGTAAACTGCAGCAGTCATTCTCTTACCTAATTTTAATCTGTTGCTGCATCTCAACCAGAACATTTCGACTCAAGGTATGGAATTACGTTCTCAAAAGGATTTCCTCTCCTAAGCTCTCCCCTACATATTAAAGACCAAAATTCAGCTGTTACCAACACTGGAGATGGCTAAAATCTCCAGACATCTGCATTAACGCAACTGAGCTAGCTCATGACTGCTTAGCCTGGGAAGTGCCATGGTTGTAAAGCACTTACAGTCTGTGGGGTTTCACAAACTGGGTACCCACCCAACTGGGTACCCACCCAGTCAGTCTTTGAGGAGGGGCAGGTGAGCTCATTATTTTGGTGGCAAGGAGGAGGGAGACATCCTTTCCCAATAATTTGCCACTAGAGCACTTGCCTGTATTGTTAGAAAACTTGGGATAGGTTTTTCTTTTCTGCTAAATGAGGCTTGAACCCAAAAAATTCATAGGAGAAGAGCAAGTGTTAACCTTTATTTTTTTGTTCCCCTTTCTTTATTGAAGTTGTCATGTGTTGCATAAAATGTTTAAAAAACAAAACGAGAAACATAATTTTTTCGTCAAGCCAGGGACTGGAACTCAGACCTGACTTCTGGCTTACTGTTTTCAAATATTGCTACAATTCTTGTTCCTTTTCTCTGCGCTGTAAATGGGGATGCAAACGGAAGTAGCTTCAGCATGAGCCTGTGGAACTATTGATCCTTTAATTGCTATTGAATTCATTGTGGGTCACCCACTGATAGCAGTTTAACATTAAGTTTTGACTTACAATTATTGTATGTGCATTGGACTCTTCCACTTAGCTGAAGAGAGTTATAAATATATAATTTCCATTTGAGATCTTGCAGGTTGACTGACAGTGGCTGCACTGTTGTAGTCTTCAGTGACTGACCAGTATTAGGATTGATGATTCCTTCATTCTCTTTGCTTGTAAATTCCCCGGTGTGATAGGGAGTTTTCCCATTTTCTTCAGCAGAGGAGGGACCAGGGCCTCAAACCTAATGTAGCTTTTACAGTACTGCCAGAGAGACTGACTATCCTGCTGCTCCATTTTAGACACCCACCTTTGTCTTTATTGTCAAGAAATCTTTGAACACGTTGAACTGACACCGACCCACACCACAACATTGCTCTGTGCAAGACTGTGGAGCAACAACAGCAACCAGAATCTTGAATTCCCCCCAGAACATCCTGGATGCTAAACCCTGGCTCTACAGCACGGATAAGGAGAAATCTAGATTAGTCATAACAAACAATAAAGCTGTTCACAGACAACCAGCAAGCAACACTGCCTTTGTACAATTAGCATGTTAGCTGTATTGTTAAACTGGGAAAAAAAAGCAAGCAGTTAGGAAATGGATTTGTTAATAATTTTTACTGATTACCTGTGGTGTTAGTAGCATGTTTTAGTTAACAGCTCATGAATCCACAAAGAACAATTTAGCTTGCATCCTCCAGTAGCTGTATTAAAACATATATATATATAAAAAATAAGGGCAGCTACATACCTGGAAGTACCATCCAATTGCTCTTTCCTTTTATAGAAGAGAGAATGCATTTCAAGAAAGCAAAGAGAGAAGAATCACATAATAAATTCAGCATATTTTTAAAACATAAATTGCTGTAAATGTCTTATACATCTTTTGTTCTGTGACCATAACTGACAGAAAAAGCAGAATAAAAGCTACATTTTCAACTAGCCACAAAGCAAAAAAAAAAAAAAAAAGTGATATAGATTCCTGAAACCAATCTGTGCTGCTTAGATTGGCAATCCAGTCCTTGGTGAGAAGTGATCTCCCCTGCCCTCTCTCCCAGGACCTTATTTGCAAAACACCTACTAAATTACAGGTTGCATTTGAATCACAGAAGAACCTACACACAATATGGAAGCTGGAAGTCACAGTAATGAGTCCAGACTCCTTATGAGTCTCAGAATTATTCTCTGAAAAAACCCTGCAGTCAAGAAACCCTGAAGACATTACTCTGTAATGGAAAATGTGGAAATAGAGAGTGAGAAGAGATAAAGAAAAGGAAAGAAATGTACTGAGCCTTAATTAAACACTTATGCTGTTGGGGTTTTTTTGGGTTTTTTTGTAAAGGTTTCCTTTTTGAAGTACGTAAAATCAATTCTAAAAATATATTGTGAATAAAGCAAAGAAAGGGTGAGTATTTGTAATTTTCCCTTTGAGAAAGCAGGAGTCTGAAACATTTCAAGTCAGTTTTGAGCAACAACTGGAGCTTCAGTATCAGTGCAGTGAGCACAACTACACGTGGAGACCTCTGAGTTGAACAGAAGTTTAAGGTCACTTTTTTCAGAATGAGGAGCAACAGAAAGTCCAGAAAAAAGTTTAAAGCACTAGCTTGGATACATAGTGCCCATTCTGAGTAGCTGATAGTCTGTAGCTAAAAGTCTTGGCTTTTCATAGGGCTATATATGTTTTTCTAAAACATTTTAAAATGTTAAGACCTAAATGTGAGAAAGGTGCGTGTTTGACCAGCAAGAAGAGTGAGGATCAGTCTAATAGCCATAAACATATAAACATCTAAACATCTATTATATCTGAATGTCCTTTTGTATGGAACGCTTTCACTGAACTCGGAAGCGGTGACTGAAATTAAACCACTACCCCAAAAAAGACTCCTCTTCCTCAGAGGAGTTTTCTGGAAACTATGTGTTACCTACAAAAGCCTCATTGACACATATATAAAGTCAATGTTCCCTGTCCTGACTGATACTTCACAGAAACAATGCACTTACCTGAAAAATGGAAATGATACAATTGATTCATAAAACCTCCAGGTAGCAACTAAATCAATCCTGTTGGGGTTAGTAGCATAGTATCTCCAGGCAGCCTGAATTACAAGGGAGAGGAAATAATGGGTGTTAGGTAAAGTTATTTCCCAGCTGACTGCAGCCAGACTGTTTCAAAGAACAAAACGATGCACCTGAGGGACTATCTGGAAATTAATTACTAATCAGCCATACCAAATGAGTGTCACTGTATGGACACTCATGTCACTATTGACACTGGATTGTGATTTGGGAGGGCTGTAAAAGGAGATAGGACATGGAGAGAACCACCAACAGAACATGACATTACATTAGACTTAACTAGTTTTATTGTCCTGTCTGGAACATCTAAAAGAGCTTCAAGCACTGCTGGACTCGCCTCCTAACGTATCATCAGGGGAAATTTTGCTGAGCAATTTTCTACTCTAGCATTTAGTTCAAATTAAAATTCTCCAAAAAAAATTCTCTTAGCACATACCTAAAATCCACTGTAGCTAAATAAGCTACCAGATGAGAGGAGATGCTTTAATTTAAAAGGTGAATTCCATTCACAATTCATGCCTGCAGCCCCCTCTGTTTGCTAAAGCTTGTTTTTAATGAGAACAGTCATTAATTTTAATGCCACTCAGTCTGTTTCTCCTGAGGACTAGTTTGATCCTGAGTACCAATGCTTCCATTTGATATCACAGAAACTTTCTTGTCCCTCTGTGAAAATGCTGCCATTTACTTCACTGCCATCAAGATGTGCTCCATACCTAGTAAGAGTAAATCCTCTGAAATTTATCAGCACACAGACTAATGATTTTAAGCTTAATATCCTGAATTCATAACAAAGCCCATAACTGAAGACCAAGTGACCTAAGGACTGTCTTCCCATTGAATTTTTGGATCACCCAGTGACATAACAGAAGATACAAGATGTGTTTTAGTTTTTAAAACCCACACATATTATTAATGTCATTTGCCTTGATTGAAACTATTACTGTCTATTTTGTTACTTCTATTGCTGTTTTCACATCAATAACAACATAACTCTGTTTGCACAGAAAAGCCTTTTCTGAGGGGAACTGAAAATATCTGGGTTTTGTAAAGAATGCATTTTCAACAGCTTGTTTTCTGTGATTTTGTGGCACTGATGCAGAAGCCAGGTGGTTTCCAGAAGCTAGCAGATGAGACCCTTTCTTCAAAAGACACTGTTCTTCTGAAAGATATTCTGGGAGTTGAAAGATTCCTCAAAACTGCAAGGGCCTCTGGATTATCTAGGTCGATGTGAAAAAACTGACAAACACGGCTTCTCACCTCCTGCAATGGGAAGTGAGAATTTGGGCAGGGGAGGAGGGGTGGCCCTGGTTAACATGATGCAGCAGTCTTCATGCACAACACTTTTTCAAGGAAGAGGAAAGCGGCTGCAAACCTGAATGAGCTCAGCTGCTGGCTTTCTTCTTTTCTCAAAATGTTTTTGACGATGTTGCTCCTGGACCTTCAGTGCCAGCCCTGACCCCAAAATGCCCTGAAAGCATAGAGTGATGCAATATTTTAGATATTTCTTACTCAGAAAAAAAGGGATTAATGATGAGAGGAAGCAGCTCTGTGGGTGGAGATGGAGATGGCTACATGGAATCGTTGTGCAGTTCCCATGCCTTTCCTGCTGCCCCACTCATGGGACAGGAAGTTGTCATGATCCACTCTAGGACCACAGCCACACCAAATCATTTTAAGGTTCTCGACAGGCTTCTTGAATGTCTACTGCCTTTCCGAGCTGGAGGTGGCCAGGTGCTGTGTTACTTTCCACTCAGTGTAGAGTGAAACTCTGCTTGTGTGATACAAGAGCTCTGCTAAAACATTCTTTGGATTTGGGTATGCAGGACTTGTCATCCTCTGTGAAATTCTTTCAAAGTCTGGATCTAAAGGAAAAATATCATAAAATCTGGGCTTGTGACAATTTCTGGTGCTGTGCAGCCCATCTCAGTCAGATCTTGTCTCATTCTTATCTGAGGACTTTGCAGACAAATTCTAATTCTAATTCTAATTCTTAAAATAGTGGGCCCTAAATACTTTGAAAATATGTCTTGTCAATACCAGTAAACTACCACTTGTCAGTGTACAGTCTCATGAACTCTCTTGTAGTTTCCCAGATTGTTCACTTGCTGGATTAATTTTGTCTTGTGCCAACTAGCACTGTCAGACAATGCCCACACAGTGATTTGAGGAGTATTGGGGTGATATATTATTCCCAATAGGCTGTGTGCAAATTTGGGAAGAAACAAGTTCCATTTACTGATACAGACCCTCTCAAGTCTCTGGAGTATTTCTTAAAAAGGGATTTGGTTCCACTGGTGGCTTTATTAACTTTACCTTCTTTTTGCAAGTGCACAGTGCTGGGCTGGGTCTAATAGAGAAGGGAAGGTACTTACTGCAGGAAGAGCAAAGAAAGACACTCCAATGAGAGAGAATGTGGCTGCAATCAGCCGTCCCTCCCATGTTTTGGGGGTCTTGTCACCGTATCCAATCGTAGCGAGGGTGATCTGGGGGCAGAAGGACCAGGACTTGATGTAAGAAAACAAAGCCAACAGCTCTGTGTAAATGTCACCATGAAAGCTTTTGCCCAACTTTGTGAAATAGGACCTTGATGATGGGCCAACCAGTTTTTTTGGTGGCGTCATAGTCCCAAGGCATTGCATGGAGAATGGATTTAGTCTCAAAGCAGCTGCCTCTTTTGGATGCATTCGCTGCAAGAGAACTCCACGTGAGTCTCCTGCCCACCATCAGTGCAAAGTCAGGAATGGGATTTGCCAGTTAACAGCTTGCAAACCTTTAACAGTAAGCCAGGACTAACTCTACCTGAAGTCCTGGTCTTTTTAAAACAAAGATGACTTTGTGAAAACTTGCTCTTTTCTGGCACAATTGTTAATCTCCAACTGTGCACTTTTTCTAACCACTGAGACAATAGCACAATGTGCTGGATGTAAAAGGATATGAAAACATCCAGGTGTTCTATGCAATACTTGGTATTTTTTGACTAATAATGGGGGGAGGGGGGTGTCTTACATTTATGAGTGAACTACATTAAATAAAAAATAAGCTGCTGAATTTTAGTCACAGCATGACCTAGACTTCCTTGACTATCAGTAGCAAAGCAACATGAGCTCTGGAATGGCAGGAGCATTTTGTGATTGAATGAGTAGTGGTGCAAACCAATGGTCCTCTCTTCATCAGCAGAGACAAGAACAGAGGTATCAAAGGTCCCTCTTGTTCATCATCCTACCACCAATGGCATTTCCTGATCTTTGGGGAATGCACGGAAGACACGAGAATTGTTGAGTTAAACTTTCCAGGAATAATTTTCTACTTCCTGCATCTGAACCCAGACACATCTTCAGTCACTGGCTCCTTAGGAACCAAACTTCCATGAGTGTCCGCCTCAACTGCCCAAGTGTTTGGTGCTCTTTGATAGCCCGACAGACCCGTCCATTGGCCAGCTCTGGTTCTGCCGTTTTCTGAGGGGCACATCTCTCACAGGCAGGAAAATGCTGTCTTGAGAGCTCAGTCTCCCATACTGCAGTTATACCCGAAGAGATGCTCCTCTAAAAGAGAGGTTTCCCAGACAACAGGAACATAGTTTGATTTCTGAAGGAGGTTTAAGCACCTAAGGGTCTTTGTCTGAAAATCAACCTGAAAATCAACCAGATTGTAGGTTCTGTTAATTGTTTGTAGGGGCACCCCTACTTTGGTAATGTTACATGGGTAATGTGCCTTTCAGTCAAATATAGCAGCACTTGCACTGTGATCTCTAAAACTTTATCTCTTCTTGCATATGAAGTTTTTCAGAAGGGTATAAGGTATTTTTGGAGTCACTTACCAGCCCCCACCACAGTGCATCTGCATAGGTTTCAAACTCCTCTTTCATCTCCACCCCATTAGCATCTTTTTCAGGAACATCTTTTTCAACCAGATAAACAAGAAACGAGGATAAGATGAGTGTCAGGAACCCGATGTACCAAGCAGTGATGAGTTCCTGCAAAAGAAACAGATAAACATGGAGAGGCTGAAAAGATCCTCAATATCCACAGTGGCAGAGTAAACAGCAGGAAGAGAGAGAAGCTCAGAGCCTAACAGCAGAGCTGTCACTGCTGGCTTTGGTCACATCCATGACCAGCCCAGCTCAGCACTTAGTGGGAAATAATGCAGAGATTTACAAGAATTAGCCCTTACACGGAATCTTCCTTAGGTGCAGCCTGGAGGAATCTGCAGTTATGGTTCTGCATAAAGCTGGGTTAAGGGCTCAGCTGCTCTCGTGACATGGGGGGCTGCAGGGCTCTGTCCCTGACCTTGACTCTTCCTGTTTCTTGTGTCCCTGGGCTTGGCCAGTCTTAGCAAGCAAATCAACAGCTCCGCCCTCTCCCTACCTCCAGAGAGACAAGGCTGCAGGATGCACTTCCATCTTTTCATCCATATCAAAGCAGATTCCATCATGAATGATGTTTCTAATATGAATTCAAGCAATAACAGACCTTGAAAATAATCTGTGTGCAAACAAACCCCGAACTTTGCTGTTTTAGAGAGAATGGCTAAAGTGGAGTGTGTGTCTAATCCCATTGAGGTGGGACCTACAGCCACCCGAGTTAAAAGCCCAGAAATATCTGAAACAAGGCAGAAACTTTTTTTTTTTAAGATCTTCAAAAGTAGGTTAAAAAAAATCAATATTCCAATTCATTTTATGAGAACTGTATTAGAACAAAAAAAGAAAAAAACATTGCAGCTGAGAACTTTGTGATTGAATCTTGAGACATGTGAAAAACATTCTTAGCTAATTTCTGGTGTGCAACCACAGCAGGAAATTGTTAGCAAAGTTCTCACAACCCCTTCTAGTCTCCCTCAGCCAGCTGAGGTCTAAAAGTGCCTGGTGGGAATGAAACAAGTAATATTTGAATGAAATCCCACACAATGAAACCTTTAACAATTTCTAAACAATGTCTTTGGTACATAGACTTCTTCCATGATCTGTTTCCTGAGAAACATTTTTGACATAAGTGTTTATCTGCCACCTGTCTTGTAGCAAGTTTACATGATGAAGAAGCAGAAGTTGGTAAGAAATGAAGCACATTGGGTATCCCCATCAGCCCTGACACAGAAGCAAAGTATGAACATGCTGTGCCAGGAGGAATTTTAGCTTTCAAAACCCCCTAAAATATCAGGAATGTCATTCATGGGTAAGAAAAAGCAGTGTGTAGTGGAGTATATGTAATTTTTCTACATCCTGTGCAGATGAGAAATCTCATCTAGAGGATTTTTAAGCAAATAGTTTTTAACTTGTAATAATGTTTTGTGAAAATGCAAGAACACAAGTATCTGTCTGGTGCAAGACAGGGTGTGTCTGACTACAGCTTCAAGTTAGACCAAGCAAAGATGACTTTAGAAATTTTTGCCTGGGTTCCCATTGTGTCCATCTCTATTGTCTGACCTATGCTTCCAAAGAGAAATTTTACCAGTAGCTCCCTCTGAAACCACATTTCTGTGCACATTTCTCAGGCTAATCAACCTCTTTCCATCCCTTCAGAGTCCTGCTCCATCTGTTGATCAGACAAGTCTGAGAAGCCACTACACAAGCGTTTCAAGTTCACAGGTGTTTTTGTCAAGGATTTCAGCATCCTACACTATAAAAGGGATGTCCCTGCTCCCATTCAGAGAAAGGCAAAATTCCTGTTGTAATGTGTGGGAATGAACGTGCTCTCACTTCCCAGCACGACTATTGAGCACAGAAAGGTAAATCAAGGGGCAGAAATCGTTCAGAGAATGGAAAATGGAATAAAGCTGAAAGAACAAAACTGTATTTTGAACTGCTGAACATAACCCCAAGGCACTGCTGTGCCTGTGCATCCCCTCTCTTTCCTTTTTCTCCCCAAGCCCCAGCTGAGCCCTGCAAGCTGCTCACTTACTTTGCTATGTGCACAAATAGCTGATCCTAAAAGCTTCCACGTGCCGCCCCGCCTGTCCATTCGGAGCATCCGTAGGATCTGAAGGAAGCGGAGGCTTCTGAGAGACGTTGCCAGAACATTGCCCTGGTTCCCAACAGCAACCACCGGCACTGAGGCAATCAGCACAAAGATATCTGCAAGGAAAAAGAACAAAGCCTGCCAACAAAAGTGGACCCATCACCTGCTTCTTAATCCCATCTGGCTGTGCTGCAAATTTCCCTAGGCAAACTTTGAAGCTGCCTGAAAATGCCTTCTCTTGCCAGTTAATCAGATGTCTGCAGCTGCCACAGTCAGTATCAGGCACAGAACCTCCCGGAAAGCCTTGGGATCTGTTTACAGATCGATGCACTGGACTTGAGACACTGAACTCGCTTAGAGATGCATGGAAACAGTGTCCTAATGCTGACAAAAATCCAGCCTTGATTTCATCTGTACCACTGGAGCACCACAGTGAACAGGTCAGCAGATGAGAAATTCAGGTTTGATGGTACACTTACCATTTTATTCTTTTGGCTGAGTTTTCCCACTAAAATCTCAAAGCAGGTACTACTATTATTTTTTGTAAATGCTCACAGGAACAACTTGCTGATAACTGATTACATAACTTCTTTTTGTTTTCTTTCTTTTCCTTGTTTCCCCCTTCTTTTTAATCCTATATATACACACAAGAAGAAAGTGGTACCAAACGGTTTCAAACATTCTCTAGGCACTCAGTCTTTGAATTGTCTTTATATACTCTTTCCAGCCAAAAAGAGCGGGTTTCAGATTTATTCACTTCCAATTATTCTTGAAACAAACTTGTACCAGTGACAAATGAGAGATGATATTAATAAATCCAGGATATCTTCTGTTCTTTACCCAGATATCAAGGAGGATTCATTCTCAGTAGTGAGATGACACTTCTACTGAGAAGGCATGAGACAGTATCAGTCCCACTTGCTCACACTCTGCTGCCTTCACAAACCTACTAGAGGTACAAGAAGTATCTGTACAACAGTAGCACCCAAAGGAGCATTACTAAATTGAGGATAGCACAGATGCACAAAGAAAATTTGTTACAATTCTGTCTATCATTTAGACCCATGAGATGAACAAAAGAGGGAAAGTCAGATTTGTATTCATGCAGCACCATGGCTCTCCAGAGTGCTATGTACAAATAGAGAACAAAAACCCAGTGCTTGGCCTGAGGAGCATCAAAACAAGTGAGGGTATCCTAAAATCAGGGAACGAATGGGGATGACAAGTGCTCCGGGCAGAGCGAGCTCCTAAATGTTGGCTGGTTGGTTTGTGGATATAATGAGGAGTTGGAGGAGTGTATTCAAACATGAATAATGAGTAATTTTGTTGATAATTTTAGGTGGTGCCTTCCAAACCTGAAAGACAACATGGGTGAAAATCACAATGATACTTGTTTGCAAATGCAGACCAACAATACAATTATAAAACACAATGCAAATATGAAAGAGGGTTGGGGAAGATGGTATAGAGTTGGGATCTCAAGTGGTTTGAAACTGAAGGCAGAGAGTTTTCCTGGGAATGAGCTTAAGAAAAGTGCAGCGGGACTCAGGACAAGGAAAATGTGTTTGAAGAGTAGAAGGATTCATTTTTTTCTCACTGACTAAATAGCCAAGTGTCTCTCAAATTAGTTGTTATTGCTGGCTGCTTCAAATAAGTACTCCAAGCAGGACACAGGTTCTGGCATAAAGGGCAGATCTGATTTCAGTGCTCTGTGCACTGCCAGTCACCAGTTCTTTGACATCCCCCAAACTGGCTTAGAAGGAAAAGGGCATAATGGGGAAAACTATAACAGAGAGCATGTGCCTACCCAGCATGCACAAAGGCTTCCTGGCAAATTTGAGTCTCCCCCTCCATCCTTTGTAGCGACAGCAACAGCCAGCAGCCCAGATTCTTAAGGCAAACTCTGCTCCAAAGATGAAAATGGCAAAAGTTTCCTGTATCAAGACACAAACTACATTGTTAGTCTCACAACAAGTTTTGCAGTAATTCTGGACACAAGGATACAGCTGAAGGAAACAGATGAGGTACAAGTGTTAGGATATGTGTGAAAGAGAGAGGAAAAAAGTGGAGGAGAATCGAGGTTGATGACAGAGGCAAGGCAAAGGGGGGCAGAATTTTCCAGCCTCCTAAGTGCTCTGCGGGAAGGATTTGCCCCTGCTGCTGGGTAAATGTGAAGTGCTTACCCTGCCTGAATGGAAGGGCAATTACTTCACAGAAAGACCTCCTGCTCCACACAAAATGAGCAGACATCTGTGAGTGGTGACCACAAAGTCCCCAGTGCACTCTGTACCCACCCCCGGGGTCACCCACCAGCAGCTCGTTCATGCAGCCATATCTGTCGAGACAGGGGCAGGATACAGGATATTCGTATGCTCATAAGTTTAAAGCAATGATAAAGACACATATAAGACAAATTTAAGGCATATATTGTTCCCTTAAATTTCTGGTGGACGAAAGAATGGGATTTTCCACCTTGCTCCAGAACCTAAGCATGGGGAGGAAATGGGGAGCAGAGAGCTTCTCTGAGGTGCTCAGCAGAGATGGGCCAAGGGCAGCCTGGGGCACATGGTTAATTTTCCTCTCTGTGAATTGCTGGCAAGAGGGAAAAGGGGACTTTTCCTCATGCTCATTACCCACAGGTGCTTCTGAAAACTGCTGAGAGCCACATAAAAACAGGCACAGGAGAAGGAAAAATAACCTCAGGCTTTTTCAAATGTGAAAGATGGGTCTAAGCGGGGTAACAGAGACCAAAAGCGAGTTTCACATTCCCTGAGGGATGAGGGTGTTTTCATACAGGCACTTTTTGAGAAGGAACATGCAAGGGGAATTCACCTTTCATTTCTTTTGGCATTTAGCTCTTGCTCGGATCTATATGTCTCTGGGGGTACAAGGGGAAATGGAAATTGACATCCTGGAACTAATTTTGCTGTGCAGTTTCTCTAGGGATGCTTTAAACAAGGCCAGGGTAAGAGAGACATTGTGCCCTGTATTTTATGATAGCTATGGAGCAAAGGAAGTTCATTTTTAGGGTCATTTTCATAAAATGTTGAATTTGCCATTTTATATTTAGTGTGGGGTTTTTTTCTATTTTTTAATTCTTTTGCTAAATGAGAGGCCTTACTGAAATAAAGTCTTGAGTATGAAATTCAGAATTTTTAGAACAAGCAATCTGGAATGTGTTTGCTGTGAGTACATTTTCTTTCAGAGGCACTTCCTGCAGCAATTTCAGTTATATTGCTGTTGGACACAAGCATGAGTCCAACTCTGATGAACTCCCTTGAAAGAAATACTAGGATTAGTAGAATACTATAGAATGAATCAAAACTGTTGAAAGATTCCCCCAAAAAATAGTTTTCAAGTGTGCTTAGGTCTGGCATGGTCAATAGGAAATAAACTGATAATCTGATGGGACAAATGCTAAAAGCCATTATTTAAAAGCCTCAGGCTATGATTTTTCCTCTCATTTCTTTTTTGCTCAGAAACCTCAATTTCTTTTTACTCAGTTGGTGTTGACAATGGACTGGGAACTCTCCAATATATAAGTGTACAGTCACTGCTCCAGGACCAACAGCATTGCATGCAGAGTTAGGAGTAAGTTTCCATCCCTGCTGATGGGGCTGATTCCAATTCCAGGGCCTTACCAGGGTGATGCCACAGTTTACTTACCAGCAAGAGCAGCCAGTCTCCGGAAACCGTCTCATACTCCTTGAAAGTTGTCAGGACAGCTAAGATCAAACACCCCAAGACAATCAGAAAGCTGGAATGAAATAAAAGAAAAAAACCCACAGCACTGTTACTCCTCTCTGTATTTGCACTGGAGTTATTGCCTACAAAATCCTGAGCAGAGACCCCCATGAGACGGTTGCTTCCCGTTGGCAAGCAGTGAGGTGGGCTTGTATGAAGATCAAGGGTTCTCAACCAGGATGGAGCAGGGGGAGCTGGCAGTCACGGCAAGATCCTGAGTCAGAATGTTCCTGGGCCAGACACGCTTTAATTAACTCACATTCTTCAAGAATGAAATGGGTGATAGTGCATTTTCAGAAGGGATTGTATGATATGGCAGAGGATTGTATTGCTCAGGAGGTCTATTCCAAGCTGTGTGCTGCCCAGAATGGCACTGCAGTTACAGTGCAATGGCTCTGCTTGGCACACCCTGAGGCCTGGGAAACAGTAAACACTCCACTATAATGCAGCACCAGGATAAACCCTCCCTTGAAAACTGCATTGCATTTCTTTTTTTTTCTTTTCTTTTTGCAGTCATTTCTATGCAGTTGAAAAGACAAAAAGGTTTGAAAGAGTAACAAGAGAGAGTAAATTTCTACTCTCCAGTAAACGAAGTGTGTGATAAATCACTCCCCCTGTGTTATTTTCTGTCTGAGAGGCTCCAGAACACAGAGATTTGACTAAAAATTTAACTCCCACTGCTGGCAAGCCCAATTCATTCTAATTGATCTGCTTTGCAAAACTATTCCCAGGTTCAAGCTATTCAAATTCTTTTATACAAGTGATTACTGTGAAGCAAAGTGGGGCAAGCTCATATTCTGGTACTTCATGTACCCAGATCATGGGCATTTTAATGTTCTTCCAAAACCTGATCCACAGGAACAGAGGGGCAGGTGGCCATGGAAATATTTTGAGTTTAATGAATAAATTAGAAGGATGTCTTTGTAAAAGCTCTGGATCCCCTGCTTTCATAGCTAGGGTACATCAAAAAAATGACAGGCATTAGGTAATGAAATCATCCAGGGAAAAAAGCTTGTGAAGAATCAAGCTGTGTTTATGTGTAATACCTGTTTTGAATTTCAATCTGGTTCCTGTAGTGTGATTTCATTTCTTGCTGAGTAAAACTCCACTTTGTTTCACGGGGTGAACTCTGCAGAGCCAGAGCCTGCTGAGTGGAGGCAGTGACCAGGGACTCAGCTCAGCTCAGCGACACCTGTCCTCTAACCTGCCTTGGGTTTTCATTTCCTTCCTGTCTGAGAAAACCTAGGGCTAAAGAATGGTTTTCTGAAAATGTGCAAGTTATTTGCAGCTGGAGTGAAAGCACAGAGGTGAGTTCCAGATAGCTCCTGCTGCCTCTTGGAGGGAATTTCCTCTGAGCAGCATCCACTAGCACCCTCCATGGAAGGAAAAGACAACGGTGAAATACATCGTAGCAAACCCTGAAGGATTACTTTGCTGTGGCTTTTCTGAAATTCACTGCTCTTATGCCAGGAAAACTTCAGATCAGCCATTTTGAGCAAGGTTAGAACAGAAGTAAATAAATGTGTTTGCTCATGCTAAATAATTTTGGATTTCTTTGGCAAGTTTCACCTTCTCCCACTCCCCAACCTCGCTCTAGAGCATGGGTTATGTAGTTGGTAGGAAACAGACCAAAATGTGTCTTTTGCCATCTACCTACAACCACACTCTTGCTGCTCAAGACGTCTGGCAGTTCATGTAGCAATTTTGTGGTGCTCCTGCCAAGCCCTTGAGCTTGCTCAGTCACACCATACCTTGTCCCTACCTTGCAGTTATAAAGCCAGTGGCTCCCTGGCTTCCCAAGACCCATGATCCAGCTGTCCTGAACCCCTAAGAGCAAACTGGTGCTAACTAAACAAAGACAACACGATTCCTTTGAGTAACTATAAGCCAGCTAAGCTCTGCCGCATACAGTACAGTGGCAACACCACTAACGCTCCATTTAGAGCCTTGAGCAGCTGCTGCTTGGTACTTTCCATTACAGACACCTCTATATACCACGTGGAAATTCGGTCACCCATCAGCTCACAAGTACCATCTTAATGATTTAATGAAAGGTGAAATACACTGAAAGCAGTCCAAGGAAATTACATCATTACATTACATCATAGGCTACTTAAACTGCAGGCATGAATTTATGATATAATTTAACAAAACACCGCTGTCAATTAAAGATGATGCGCAGATTTGTGTCCAGAAGGAAGACAGAAGATAAGTTAGTAGTGAAATCGTCATCTCTTTTTGCGTAAAAATGCCTGAGGTTTTACCACTAGAGGGTAGCGGTGCTCCACAGAGCGAGGGGATAGAGCTGCCTCGTTTTCCTTCCCCGTGCAACAGACTCAATGCAGGTGATGTTCAGGTGATCTCATCCACGTATGCGATATAAGAAAAGGGATCTCAGTGATGGAAGCGTTTGGTCAATAAAAATCCAAGATGTTGACACCGAGGGAAAACTGCCTAGGGCTGTTGGGGGTGCTGCTTGTCCAATCCCTCCGTGGGGCACAGCCCACACTGCAAGTCCCAGCTCCAAGTGAGAACCCACCCATGAGAACAACAGATCATGCAGAACAAAAACCCCACTAGAAGTAGGGTGAGAGGGTCATACTGAAAATCAAAAGCTGACATGAATAAATCTTGAGGGCAAATCGGAGAAGAGATTGTGGCCTGAACCCCCCATTGCAGGAAGTGCATGAAAGCACCTCAGAGGTGCCATTGCTGAGTAGGAACTGCAGTTCCCAAAACCACAGAGCCCACAGAGTCCCACTCCTGCTCTTTCCTGCAGAACACTGGGGTGTGAAGGGATGAAAAGCCTGTGTTTGTACTCATAACCACAACGCATCTTGGAAGGGTCAGCTTTCCTCCTGCAGCACCATTTCCAAGGAATAAACACTGACTGCAAACACCCACAAGTTAATCAACTCACATCTCAGCAGTCCTCCTCAGCATCTGCAATAATTATGACTGCGGCTCAGAGCACGCCATCAATTTTAATCTGCATTGATGCTACACAACCCATCCTCTTCTGGTCTGGTTCTCAGGGGTTTTGAAGCCTGCAAGTCTTCTTGTGTCCTCTTTCTATGGAAGATGCTACACAGATGCCATGCTTCTTACATCAGTCCCGCTTGCTCAGCAAAGATGATAACAAGCTTCACCTTCCCCTTGCTGCTTCCACCCGTATTGTGGGCACACCTATGCCCGTGTGATGGCCACGCAAACATAAAGACAGTTGGCAACAGGACAATACCTGAGTCTACACTGCCTTATTTAATCTTGTAGAGGCAGCAGTGTGGGCTGAGTGGTTGAGTCTGGCTGTAAAATCGTAACAGGTAAATCACAGGGTAAGAAACTGCTGAAATCACAGAGGATGAGCAGGAGGAAGGCTGCCACTGACCTGGGGAATCAAGGGAAAGAAGGGGAGGAAATCTGAAATTTACTCACAGTTATAATGATTCACAGGACATAGAGCACTAAGGGTTAGAAGAAAGAAATAGGGTGAAAATCAAGGTTTAAAATGAAAATTGAGTCCTATTAAGTCAATGCTTCCTATTAAACAGGCTTGCAGCAGGTGGCAGTCCAGACTTCAAGAATGTGTTTCACATATGCCAAATGAGGATCTGAATGTGTTCTTCAGCTTTTTAGAATCATCCTTGCCAGTATTTTACATAATTTTTCACAGCACATTACATGGTTCCTATTTGCAGCATTATGCCTTAAAAATGTGATTAGTTTGTTGTATGCATAAGTTTCAGACCACAAAATGGGAGTGCTCTTTTGTCACTGTCACAAATAATATATTATGCAGGTCAATATATTTTCTTAGTCTTAGAAATTTCATGTTTAATACTCGTATTTTCTAATTGCACTATTTTGGTGTATTAAAAAGAATATTAAAAAAAATTCTTTCCCAGAAAAGAAATAATTTATGACTATGCATGATCATGAATCTAATGTTTCTTTTATGAATGTCACAGACTGTTTTGCTTTGTAAATTTTTACTTATTTTAGTATTTCCCATTCTTTGAGTTTTTCTTATAGATATGTTTTCATTTGAAGCCAATAGAATGCAGTTCTAGCTGAGAACATTCATGTGTTTTATATACACATCTTCTCATCCTGCTTCCTGTTCCCCATCCCATCCTTCAAAATTGTAGGAGCAGATCCTGTAGTAATTTGCCTGTAATCTCTTCCAAAGCAGCTTCCCTATGGAGCTATTTTGAGCACTAAATACATCACAGGCAGGCCAAACATTTGCATCTCGTATCATTTTGACAAATTTTTGTGCTGTGGGACAAAAGGTTAAGTCTCAGTGAGGTTCAGTTAATAGAGAGGAATGTGTGCTTCTAGTGTGCAGCTCAGGCTGATTTAAAGCAAATAGCTCAAGTTGGACAGGAGCACCTACAGAGGATATTTCTTCTCTTAAACTGTAAGGACAGACTGGTGACGAGCTCCTGTGGAGAGTTTTACTGTGTAAATTAGCTGAATGCCACCCCTTATGTTCACCCTTGGTTTGGATATAATTACAAACACCACCTCTTAATAATGTTTATGTATTTTTTACTATTGAAAGAGCTAACCAGCCAGCCACAGCAGTCCTACATGACCAGGTTTTTCTGAAATCCCTTACCATAAATTTAGGAATCCCATCTACATGTGGTCAAGGATCCTGGTTAAAAATTATAACCCAGGCTTTGGGCAGGAAAGCTTCTTGAACAGTTACTAATAAGAAATCCCCCAGTCCAATAGTGCACAGGTTACTTTTTGCTCTCTCATCTTCAATATCACTTCTTGCAAGACATTGTGACTTTCTGTCTCCAAATTTTCTTATGAATCTTAGATTTTTCTGCTTTGCTTCATTTGGTACTTTATTTTCTTCCCTTAAAGCTTGTGCTCTGGTTTTATTATGCTCTGCCACCTGGTAAATGCTAATGGAATTCTCTAAGACTGTGATATATAAGGAAAATCTGGCAGTGTTCTGCTAAATTTTTGGTTTCGGGTATCCAAAGCAATATGGTTCTAAACCATGATTCCCACACAGTTTCCCAAATTTCATATTGGAACGACCTTATTTTCTTCAGCTATTGGCTTTTACCCATAAGGATTAAAAATGCATCTTTTCTCACAGTTCTTTCAGTTGCTCTATATTCCTACCCACCATCTTTTTCTCTACTTCCAAACTTCATTTTTCACAGAACATCTGCAGTATCTTGCACTGATCACTTTATGGTTGCTAATGAGAAGCTTGAGTCAGGGATTTTAACACTAAAAAAAATGACATTACCAAATATTTGAGAACAACTCTTCAGAGAGCAGGGAATGCATGCTTATTTCTACAGACTTGGGAATACTCACTGTTTAATATTTAGATACTTGAATCTTTGCACTCCCAAGCAATAGGCCAGAGACCAGTTAAGCATGACAGGAAAAATCCAAACATTTTACGAGGCTACAAAAGGGCAGGGGATGCAGGGAAAAGCACTGTGAAACTTAGTGGAGGTCCTGGAAGAAAAGAGAAAAAGCAGCAAGTCCTGCAGAAGGGATGTCCTAAGGTTCCTCTTTCTTTGCATCCACAGATCCCACAGAGTGCATACACACAGCTCCATGCAGAAATCCCTGTCCCAGAGCCATTATACAGCAAGGGCAGGGTAGAAATGCCACGCTCAGTAAGCTGTATTGTACTCTTGCTCTGCTGCAAAGGCAGAGGCAGGAAAAAGTCCTCCACATGGTGCTGAAGGAAACCCTAGGAAGTAAGGAAAGATTCCCAAAAGAGCCCTAGTCTCAGTGGCATATGAGCTGACCTGGCAGGTGATGAGGTGGTAGCCCAGAATGACACTTGTCCTTTGGTGACAGAAGTGACCCACTTTGTCCCTCTCACAGTAGGAAGCTGAGGTAGACAAGCCCAAACCTTTACTCATGCCATATTTTTGATGACCTTGGGCTCTCATTGGCAGGAATGCCTCTGAATGAGCTTCACTGCTGTTTCCCTAAGTCTGGAAAGCTTTTAAAATCAAGATCTCGGAGTGGGATACTGTGTTTCACAGCAAGGCATTCAGAGTGAAAAAGAACAGATTTTATATCAGATGGTTCTTCTTTCCTCTCCTCCATGTACAAGCTAAGAGGCAGGTTAAAGATACCTTGTCCTGCTTTTTTTCAGGTCCAGCCCTAAAAACCTTTTTCTTCTGAGCCATGTTGACCACCATTGCCATCTTTCTCAGGGAGTCTGGCATGCTGGTACGTTTTGGGTCAGCAACGTCAGACTGCACAGACACCATCAACCTGGATTTTCTGCTCAGGGGGACATTTCAGAAGAATGGCCTGATACGTTTCCCAGGTTTGCTGGTATGAGACTGCAAAACAGCCCGGAGCACCACATTTCCCTGCCTGTTTTTTCTCAGTTTAGAAAACAAGACCAATATCCTATTTCCTTCCTGGGACAAGTGTTAAAAGTGCTCCAAAATTCCTGGCACATGGAAGTTACTGGGAGAGACCAAGGCATCTTCTCACATGGGTAACTGCCTGGGGGACAGCTGACAGGAGCGAAGGAGAAGCAATGACAGCATTAGCTACCAAGGGGTTAGATGTCTCCTCTTCCCCTGCAGACTGAATAAGGATGGAAACACTTCTGACCTTTGCAACTAAATATTCTGAGTTTCATCATTAGTGGTTTTAAATTCTATTTTTATATTAAGTGAAGGACATCAGACTGAACTATTGTTTGGGGCTTTTATCTGCCATGACCAGAACGCCTATCCATGGGCTTATCTCTGGCTGGCAGCAAGCTGCTAATTGAGTTGAGACACACAGACTACGGAACACGGTGAGCCATGCAGTGCAGCAGAGCAGGGAGAGCACAGAGCCAAACCACATCATCCAGCAGCTCCAGCTGCAAAAACCACAAATCAAATGCGCTGCAGAAATGCTTCTGACAGGGCATTCTCCAAAGGACATTAAAAAACTTGCATGAACCCATTTAAAGGTAAACCTTACGATTCCTACATTGGTTTCTGTTAAATTTTGAAAAATAAAAGTGCAGGACTTTTGAAAACCAGACTGTAATTGAGTGTTCAAGTGCCCGACCTTCAGCAAACTGTGTGAAGAAGTGAATTTAGATTATAGAAAGAGCCTAAGGTAAGAGTAGCAATCGCCGATATCAATGCTTAAATACCTGGAGGAAAATTTCTAGGAAGACACCTTTTAAAATATCACCAAGAGTTCTGCGTCCAGAGGGACAAAAGATCTAGGAGTCTACTTCCAAACATGACAAAATCTCAGGGGTACACAAAATTTAGGATGTCTCACAGGGACATACACTGATTTCCCCTACAAACCCTTCCTGTTTCTTTAGAAAGGAGAGGAATGAGTTATACCCTCTGAATAATTTTTTAGAAACCTCCAAAGAATGTAAATGAACATAACTTCTGAACCCACACTTGTGACTTCTGCCTTGTTTGAACACTGTTGTGATATTTTCTACCTTCCCATTTGAAATCAACAAAGATCAAAAGACTGTAGGAGACTGTAAAAACAAAGAACCAGAAAAACCCAGTCAAAGAGCCCACCCACCCTTTCTTCCACCTGACCAAATTCCCTTTTCTCACAGGCACTCACATCAAATATATTAGGCCCTCCAAAGGTGGCATAGCTGAAAGTGAATTTCTAATGTGAAGGCAGCACTGTCCAGAAAAAGCCTCTGTAGTCTCTAATACAGAGTTACTAGGTAGGAAATTGACAATAATAATTTGGTGGTCAGACAGATTCTCACAATGAACTGAAAAGAGAATGTTTACTATTTATTCAAGACTTCAACCCATTTGGGAGTTTTGATAGTTGGATGTTTTACTATTTTTGACTCTACATTGCAAACCCCATACTTTCAAAAACGCCAATACTTCCAGCACAATGTAGCACTTCAGCCAATTGAAAAAACAATTTCCAGCTGGGACTGTATCTTCTTTGCCTGTGCCTTCTCAAACTCATCACACACTCATGTGAGAACACGAGCACTTTCTGCAAGGGTCTCAGTTCTCACTTGGAGTGGGACATTCAGAAGAAAAGCTGCATGGTGCCATTGCCTGCTCAAAGATTTGCAGCTGTGTAAGGAAGAGGTGCATGGCTGCACATGACCTGCACCCCACAACAACACTGCCAGTACACTCCAGGTCCAGGTAACTGTTCACTGGGTTTTCCATTATGGGCAATGAAGGGTGTCTTGATAATGCAGCTCCTGTGGAGCCAGGCATATGGCTCAGTTCTCTCACATTAAGTAGGATCTCTTGATTTTTTGGCATAAACTCCAGAGTGAGCTCTATCATTTTGCACCTGAGGTGGTCACAGTTGTGCTTGTGACACGGGGCACTTGACCCAGGACTTTTCCAGCTAAAAGCATGAAGTATTACAGCTAGAATGGAAGGGAGATCTTTTCCACATAGCGTTTAATCACTGCCTGAGCTGGAGAAAATCTGACAAAGGCCTCAGATCTTTGTTTTGAACTATCTAGTTGCTGGGGTTTTTTAAATCCAGGAGGATTTTCTGAAATTTTTCTATATGTGAAGAGTGCAGAGTCATTACTGCAACTTTGATTATTTGACAACACTGCACTTCAGATTTCTTAACAATCTGGTCTGTAGACTATGACCCATTCACAGATCCAGTGGTGCTGTAAAACAAAGTCACATCAATCAGTCAGGGAAGTATTTCTTACTGTGCAGAATGAAAAGAGGATGAGCTGCCCTCACTTTATCCACAAGGAGAGAAGAGGAGGACAAAGGATCTGTGCTAAGACACAAGGGCTAAACTTCACATTACAGGAGCTGCAGATAAAATGAAACAGTGACAGTGTGGAGAAATGCTTTTTCTTGGAATACACAAATTGACACAGACAAAATACAGTGTTAATAGACCAAATTTCACTGGAAATTAAACCAGATTTTCAATCCAATTTGACTGGATGCTGTTCCTGTAAACCTTTTCTTACACTAGACTCTTCACTTTTGCTTTATGCTCCATAGCAGGTTGTAGTTTGGCATTCGTGATCAGTCACAAAAGAAGGATTCACAGCTCTGGCTCATTTCCAGTACCCCAGAAAATGGCATTAGCTAGGGGCCAGGGGAAGGTGACCAAATGCAGAATATTCTTAAATATCTCTCTAGAACAGAACTGGGAATGTCAGAGTCTCTAGATTATCTCATAAAATAGCCATTTTTAAGCATATCAGTGTAGGAATCTATCTCAGTCTGATCCCAAGGGATGGGATTTTATCCAATAATGATGGACACCGTGATGCAACTCCACTCTCATGCTGCTTCTCCACGGGGAAACAAATATTCCTCCCCTAGGTTCTGTTGCATACTTCCAGCCTTGTATGGAAACTGGAGATCCCCCATGGGGTCTCACAGTGCACTTGGTGCATGTGACCCAAGCCCCAGATTTTTGTGTTTTTGAAGGAGATGTCTCCATTATACCAACCAAGAGTATTTCCAGAGTCCTGGCTCTTAGCACAGTGCCACATGGATGAAAATCCCTTTGGGATATGAACCTGAGCATGGTCTCCTAATCACACCTTCCCCAGATGGCCAAATGCTCAATGCCAGGCCCTTTCTCTCAATGCAGAAATTAAACCACTCCTTCCCTGTAACTCAGACTCACACCAATCAAACCACTGCCACACATCTTCTGCTTTTTAATACCTGCCTTTCAAAATATATTTGAGGGCTTCTCTTTTCTGATAGCTCTATATGAACACTGGGATTTTTTTTATATATATCTATTTGTTGGGAAGATAAAAGAGGGACAAAAAGTGGATTTTGACCCTAAAATATCAGCTGCTGCCTTGATGGTTTAACACATGACAAGATATGTGGTCTGGATAGAAATGTGAGGGGTATGATCAGTTGTTTAAAGGCACATCCCTTTATAACAGTAGTTTTCATTACATCTTGCCTTTAAACTAACAAGAGTACATCAGTAACTTTAAAATATTTCAGCAAAGGTGCTTACAGAGGCTGTGTTATGTGGAATTTCTGTAAGATCTGCATCTTCATAGGAAAGAGCATTGAAGGGTCTGCAGCTGCAGATCCATAATGCTGATGGAGCGCTGAGGCCAACACAGCAACAGCTGAAGCATGGGGTGCAATAAGTTATTTGTGCTCCTTTCCCATCTCCAGTTCACATTCATTAGCAAATGATGAGTTGTGTTAGCATGGCAAACGAATCACAACCTCACTGGAGGTGAACTTTGGATAAGCTCTTTGGAGGTCATTGTATCCTCAGGACTTTGATTTACACAACAGAACGGTATCATTAGCACACAGTATTTGTACCTATGTAAATCTGATGCTGTTTTAAAGTATTTCTGCTGGTTTGCATTACCATAAGTGATTAATCAGCATTCAAAATTCAGAACGATCATCTGTAAGCATGTAACATTTTATTTGATGCCTGAAGTTGAAGTCTTTGGAGGAGGTTATCAGTCTTTTCCAGACCTGTCCAATTTTATTCCTGAAATGTTTCACCAGCATCTGCAACAATGCTTCTCAACATGATGTATGATGGCCCTTTTGCTCAACTGACTCGTTAATGTCTCAGACTGCATTATCCCTGTTTAACCTGACAGATTCAAACAATGACAATTCTATCAAACTCTCAGGAAAAAATGGCAATATGGAAGGAGATATTTTTGTTTTTATTTGAAGAAAGAAATCTATTGAGTTGAATAAGTAAATTGAAATGGCAGAGATTTCAGCATATGTAAAGCACATTTAAAAAAATAGAAAAAATTGCAGTAATGAGAAGTTCTGCATGCAGGACACAATCTAGAAAAGCAGTTAAACTTGTGTTAAGAAACTCTGTTAGGACTCATATGTTTTTATCTTCAAAAACCATGAATCTCTGTGTGTCTCCTAGATGGAACAGCTGGTTTTACAGAAAGAAGGTCCTCTGTAACAGAGGACTACTGAGCACAGTTGGACCTAGCCTAGACATAACTTTCCTATTCTTACTTGGCATCCATGGGAACAGGACTTCCTATTCCTAATTCAAGCTCTGCCACCTTCTTTTGTTGTGGTATCAGTGCAGAAAGTGGCTGGGATTTCAGCATAATAATGAATCAACAAGGGTGGAGAGTTAAATCCATTTTCAGGTGTAGCATGACAGATCTGACCAGCCAGACAGCCAACAAAGCTCACTCAGTGAGCTGAACAGACCTCTGAGCATCACAGACAGTACCAGCTAGATTAGTGGGAGAGTAGACACTTAAATCATCTGCACACACACAGGTATTTGGGTGTCTGAATTGAATATCCAAACCATGCTTTAAATCTCATCTCATGTTAGTGAACAGACACAGAAAGTCTGTAGCAGAAAGCAGCAACACTGATGCTCTGCTCACAGCTTGCAGTGCCTCAGCCAGTTCTGAATACTGGGGTGATGGGGGAGGTTTGCATCAGACATGTAGAGCTTTTCCCTTTTTCTATAAAATTAAGACTATTGCAGAGGGACAAATTTCAGGTCTAGGTTTTTATTGACTTCCCAGACAACCGTGAGGGTTGACACAGGTATCTGAAGTGTGTGGAAAGTGTGTGGAAGATGTCCCTCTACATCCCACCAGGACATGTCCAGGGATAGGGTGGCACACTTGCCATGTGACTACAGAAAACATTAGCAAGTGAGCACTAGGCTGTAACTCTTTCCTGGGTGAAAGACCTGCTGACTCACATGATACTTCCAGTATCTCAGTGCTGGGATTAAATAGGGATATTAGCCTTGGCTATCTACAGTATTGGTTATACATTTGCATTTGGTAAAATGTGGCTTGAAGTTTTTCTCAACACTGATTAATTATTTAGCTTATAGGCTCTAACTGTTTCAGGGGTGTTTTCTGGGTAGTCTTGATCAAGATCCTCATGGCTAATTGTACATTGATTTTTCTGTTGCTTACCACAGCAGTAGTCCCAAAAAGGTTCAGAATCCTGGCCTATACTCAAAGTAGTCCATATTTTTTTTTAAACAGGAAATTAAGGAGCTGGTCCCAGGCAGTTCATCTGGGGAGCCAAAATTAATAATGAGTTGTTCTTAGAAATACCTCCCCCGTGCCATTTTTACCCTTGAGTGTGCATGACTTCTACTGTTTTTCCACAGACAAGACAATTATAAGAGTTTCCAAAGAAATAAAGCTTAGTTTCTCCTGTAAGGAGAGTTATAGCTAGAAAAAAATCAAAGAAACCAAGTATTGAAATACCAGTAAAATTATAAGACCTGGTAACTACTAGTTTTCCAGTTATTTGAATTCTGGGGATGCTGTGGTAAGTCTAATGATAAAACTAATTACTCACAAGAACAAAATTTGAAAGAGTTTCACGGTGAATGCTTCACATTAAATTATTGGCACTATTTTGGTCACTGTGGCATTTTAAAAATAAGCACATGATTATACTCAGCTTGCTTGTAAGGTTATTAGATACGTCTCAAGGTGCCTGCTTTAAGTGTACACTAAACAGATGTAATGTGGCTGTGCATGCTGTTTATCTAACACAAGTGATTCAACATGCCCACAATAGAAAGCATGTAATTAAGTTCTGCACATACCATTATTGGAGTTATGGGGCAGGCTAAGAAATATTTCACTCTTTAGACTCTTGGGGGAACTTGTGCTCCTTCCTCCAGCATGGATCATTATGTTCTTTCCTTCACAGGACAGAAGAATACAAAAGTGTGTGAAATGTTTCAAACACAAATATTGTTTTGCCAGGAATTTTGAGTCATTGTATTTATGCAAGAAATGTCACACTGTGCACAAAAGCAGGAGCAGCTTTTCCCTTGGGCCTCACAGTAGAAATTAATAATGCAGTCGTCATTTTGTACATTCTGTTGCATCTTTCAACCTTGCTCCACTGCTTAAACTCACATCAGTTTTATTCATTCTGTAATTATTTAACATGTGGAAGTTCTTTATGTTGGGGGATACTGTCATACATAGATGTTTTCTCACCTCCTGAAAGTAATTTCAGTTTTTCTGTTTTGTTTATTTATTTATTTATTTAACTCTGTTTATTTATTTCCAGCACAGTTTTTAATAGTGCCCTAGTTTACAGAGCAGGGAATAAACTGCACATGCCTGTCTATTCATCCTTTATTACAGCATTAACCTTTCCATTATCCCCTCAAAAGCAGGGTTTATATTGCAACCATTAGATCCAGCAATGACTTCATCGGCTAATTTAGCAGCAATCCCAATCAGTCAGTTGATGGCCCACAGATCCAAACTTCGTGAGTTAGATGATAAAAGAAGAAACAAGAAATAACAGCTAAAACCAGACTGAATTCAGGGGTTATTGGCTCCTCTCCACTTGCTTTTATGGTATAGCAAGTTAGCTAGATTGGAGTCACACAATGTCCCCAACTGATAAGGTAGCAGTGCATCAGATCAGACATTTTTACATGCATGAATTTCCTTAATTACCTCCATTCAGCTAGGAACAAATTAAATATAGATTAATTTTCTAGGATTCACATATAAAAAATCCAGATCTATTTCATAGGTATATATGAAACATATGACTATGCTTTTGGGAGCTACCAGTTCCTGTTTTAGACTCAGCATGCATTGGTGTGGTTTGTATGCTTCTGCCTGCCCCCTCAGGTCCTCCTCTCCCCTTCATCCACTCCACCTGCAAGATGACAAGTTCTTCTCTGTCACTTTTTGGTGCCCAATGGGAACTGAGAAGACTTGAAATACTAAACTGGAAAGATTCAGATAACCTTAACTCTACCCCACCCTCAACCTTGTAGGTTGGATCTCATAGCCTTGTCTATGCTGGGTTTAGGGGGAGTTTAGGCCACATGAATCTATTGCTCAGTCTTCACTAAGCTTCACAAATTTATATTGACATCCCTCTAGTTACTCTGCAATGAGATTTCAATCCCAGTGAGTAAAAAAAATTATCTGTGATCCCTGAGAACAAGTTTGTGCGCACACACCCTTAAAACCTTACCTTGAAGCTGGAGAACCAGACCTGGTCAAACAACAAATACTATTGCTGTTACTTGTTAGTACCTCTAACTTAATTGTAGGATGTTTCAGTATGAGACTGTCAGAGCAAATGAGTCTATCAAGGGCATTAAGACAAGTGTAGCTGAAGTGGAATGGGTTAATTTTTCATACTAAGAAGAAATTAATTATTATGAGGGCACAAATTCCTGTGCTTTCACATTTAATCTGCTTCCATTATGACTGTTAGCCTGGTTAAAGCAGGCTCAGGTATTTCTACATCCCATTGAAACCTGTTCCATATTAGTATTTTTTGTTTCTTAGAAGCAGTATATATACAAAGACCATCATTTAAGGAAAGTAATTACAGCTTGAGCAGAAGTGCAATAAAGCCCAGGAAGTCTTTGATGCACAGGATGACACACTTACATCTTGCTACCACAGTCTGATTTAAGCCAAGCACCAGAATTGGCATCAGGAGGGGATACCTCTTCACTTCACTCCGGCATCAAGCATTGGCTTAGGCCTGGATATTTTCTTTTCTTTTTCCTAAAACATAAGGCATTGTCTGTTTCTTAAGCTAATCCGAGAATTATTTTGTTATAGCAGGAAATTATTAATGTCCCACTTTCGAGACACTTGGTCTTCAGTATAGGCCTTTTTGTTTTTTCAATGCTTCAGGCTCATTGTAGAGGTGACTGTCAGTGTTCTGGTGAATGCAGTGCATAAGTGGATTATCTTTGATATCATCTGCAGAAAATAATTAATTTTCTGTAACTGCATGTGAGTGAAGCTGTTGGTCCTTTCAGACTTTGCAATGAAAGAGAGGACCCCAATCTTCGTACCCTGCAGCCTGACTATGAAGGGCCAGAGGTGCAGGAGGGGTTGTAACTCCTGCACATGCAGTGGAACACCATTGAAATAAATCCAGAAAGATCACAGAATCAGAGAATATGCTGAGTTGGAAGGGACCCAGCATCATAGAATTCAGGTTCTGGCCCTGCACAGGGCACCATGAGAATCACCCCATGTGCCTGAGAGGATTGTCCAAGTGCTTCTTGAAGTCTGTCAGGCTTGGTGCTGTGATCACTTCCCTGGGGAGCCTGTTCCAGTGCCCAACCACCCTCTGGGGGAAAAGCCTTTTACTAACATCCAGCCTAAACCTCCCCTGGCACAGCTCAGGTCATTCCCTCAGGTTCTGTCACTGGTCACCAGAGAGAAGTGGTCGATGTCTGCCCCTCCTTTTCCCCTCATAAGGAATTTTAAACTGCAGTGAGCTCTCCCCTCAGTCTCCTCTTCTCCTGGCTGAACAAACCAAGGGACCTCAATCTCTTCACCTGTCCTCAGCTACCTCTCCTTCACCTCAAGGACCTTCACCACCTCATGGCCTCCTCTGGATGCTCTCTAATAGCTTAATGTGGTTTTTTCATTGTGGTGACCAAAACAGCACTTAGGACTTGAGGTGAGGCCTCCCC